>CM067305.1:8639025-8771814 GCA_034231615.1 Meghimatium bilineatum
TCACTCGTCCGCGTCATTAAATATATCTTCATCTTCTTCCGCGTTCGTTTTCTCTAACCAGCACGACAGTTCGTGTGATTTCCGCCGGTGAGCGTGAGGTACGTTGTGCTGCTAGTTTACAGTATAACTTCATTATTTACACATCGGAAAGCCTAGCTCATCCGTTTTCACCGTGCCTTGTATTTGGTTTGTGGGCATCCCTAGTTTATGATAGCCTTCACATCTGTTGCCGACGATGGATGTGTATTGACTACGCCGTGGCAAGTTTTCCACACATTGTGCCCTTGGAATTTTCAGACCAAAACACGCCCTTGGGTAGCAGTCTCCATGGAGACGATAGTTAGGGATTTAGGCTTGAATCTACTACGGCAATCTTGCACGAGATGTTCGTCTCGTCTGCAAGTGAACTCGTCTCGCGTATTGTATTTGTGTCCATCAGGTACTAAACCTTTTCTCCCCACGAGCATGATTCCGGTATGTGGAGTTGGGCCCGGGTTCGTTCACCCTCTTAGTCGATGTGTCATTCACCGACATCGTGAATACCTCGTACAAATTTGAGTTTCTGCGCACAATTTTCATGAGCACTGGGAACTAGAGGCTTGTTCTCGAGCTGAACACAAACTATGACTCGATTTCCTTTTAACGTTTTCCCGTTAGCGCATGGTCGTGTGGTTAGAACGCCACCCTCAGACCTTGAGGTTCAGTCCACAGTTGGGACATGATTTTTTCTTTTGGAGGTACAAACTCCTTCTTGTACATGTCGCGGCGACTGCTATATCAAAGTGGTCTTTATTTCCAAAGCCCATAGAAAACCCCTTTGCACTCCTTCACAGGAAAACATGCAGTAACGAAAATGTTCCTGTTCCGTTTGCTTGTAGTGCTGCCATCTGGCGCTGTGCCCGTTCATTGTACGCAATATGTTATCTTTTCGACCCTCACTCTTTGTCATGACAACTACCCATTTCGTGACAATTGCATTGGCCACCCCTCCAATGCTCGAGCCGGGTTGTCTTGCGGCTCTGTGGGTTGACAGTTCTTCTTTCTTGCACGTGAAACATGTCTATATCTGTAATTCTGTCCCCTGAATAAAACACACTGTCTTTTGTAGTTCACAGTGGCCCATAGAGTTTTGATTCCAGTGTTGTTTCCTCTGGTCAATATGTCTGCCTCCGAATTTCATACTCAGAACACTATGGAAGTATATGTTTGGCACTCTGTGATGCCTTTCCACGTGTACATATGGCCAAGTTGCCAATCTTGAATGTGTATACATGTGACTGTGGAGTCGGTTGTGTCCCGTTCTGAGGCGTAGAATTACAACTTGTTCTGATCTTTTCATAATGTGATAGTCATCTTGTGTTTGTGATTGCGGCTTTCTTATTGACTTGATCATCTGTTTCTTCTGATGGCAGGTGACTCGTATATCTGGTTGGTCTTCGGTTAATCTTACCCACTTGGTCTGCTTTTTCATTTCCTGGTATTCCACAGTGAGAGTGTATCCTCTGCATTGTTAACCTATATTGGTAAGACAGTTCATCAAGTAGCTTTTGTAAGTCTGTTAGTTTTCCAGACTGGAGAGCTTGAAACACTGACCTTGCATCTTTCAGAAATACCACGGAATGTGTGCCGGATTGGAGTTTAGCAGTTTTTTTTCATTTGGCACCCTAATTACCTGCATTTCTGCTTCATAATTATTGCAAAATGTCCAAGTTGGTGTTCGGATCATATATCTAGGTTGCGTGGATATCTTGTTCTCCTGTAGCAGAACAAAGGTTCTCCTGTAGCAAGAAAAAGGTTCTCATGTTTTAGGAAAAATAGGTTCTACTAGATTTCTAATGGAATGTAGTAGACAAAGCGGATGTGACTAACGAAGCAGGTGTCCATATGAGCTACGGAGAAATTTTGTTTGCGAAAATGCCCCAAAAATCATACTTGACTTCGGGATACGTAATGTATTTTAAAAGTAAGAGTCAAACATGTGTTACCGGAGCCCCTTTCGGGAAATTAGGTGTTGAGAAATTAGGAGCACTTGTTACTTGGTACTGATGATTTAAAAGGTGACTAAGGAGTATATAGTCGTTGATGACTCTTTTATCTCGTTTAGGCAGCACTGTCAACTTAATATTCGCGAGAACCTCGGTGCTTCGTAAGGAATTGCGTACGCCCATACGAGTTTTAAATGCGCACGCCCATACGAGTTTAAAATGCACACGCCAATACGAGTTTTAAATGCGCACGACCATACGAGTTTGAAATGCGCACGTCCATACGAGTTTAAAATGCGAACGCCAATACGAATTTAAAATGCGCACGCCCATATGATGTTAAAATGCGCCCGTCCATACGCGTTTAAGATGCGCACGCCGAAACGAGTTTAAGATGCGCACGCGCACGCGAGTTTAAGATGCGAACGCGCAAGCGAGTTTTAGATGCAATCGCGCACGCGAGTTTATGATGCGCAGGCGCATTCGAGTTGAGGATGCGCACGCAAACGCGAGTTTAATATGCGCACGCAAGTTTAAGATGCGCACACGTATGCGAGTTCAAGATGCGCACGCGCGTTTAATATGCGCACGTACACGCGAGTTTAAGATGCGCACGCGCACGCGAGTGAAGTATGCGGACGCGCATGCGAGATTAAGATGCGCACGAGCACGCGAATTTAGGTTGCGCACGCAAAAGCTTGTTTAAGATGCGCACGCGCACGCGAGTTTAAGATGCGCAAGCGCTCGCGAGTTTTTATGCGCCTACCCATTCGAGTTTAAGATGTGCACACCCATACAAGTTTAAAATGCGCACGCCCATACGAATTTAAAATGCACTCGTCCGTACGAGTTTAAGATTCGCAAGCCTATACGCGTTTAAATGCGCACACCTCTACGAGTTTAAAATGCGCACAACCATACGATGTTAAAATGCGCACGCCCATACGATGTTAAAATGCGCACGCCCATACGATTATAAGATGCGCAAGCCCATACGAGTTAAAGATGTGCTCGCACATACGAGTTTAAGATGCGCAAGCCCATACGAATTTAAAATGTGCACGTCCATACGAGTTATGAATGCGCACGCCCATACGAGTTTAAAATGCGCACGCCCACACGAGTTTAAATTGTTCAAGCCTATACGAGTTTAAAATGCTCACGTCCATACGAGTTATGAATGCGCACGCCCATACGAGTTTAAAATGCGCACGCCCATTCGAGTTTAAAATGCGCACGCCCATTCGAGTTTAAATTGCGAACGCACATACGAGTTTAAAATGCGCACGCCCATACGAGTTTAAAACGCGCACGCCCACACGAGTTTAAAATACGCACTCCCATACGTGTTTAAATTGTTCAAACCTATACGAGTTTTAAAAGTTTTCTGTCACAAAGTAATGGTTGTGTTAAAGTGGTTTATGGATGTCCATGTTCAGTCCCCAAAAGAAAGGCATTCAAGTGTGGCAGTATCCCAGGATCATCACGTACTGCCTGGAGTGTAAAATATACGTTTGGGTCAACTAGCTCATCGTTCTTCCTCCAGATGTGTGACGCATCTGCAGTGATTGCACACCTAACATTCCTCAGCACATTGGAGTCTAACCCCAAACCTAACCCTAACCCTAACCCTGCCCTAACCCCATCCCGTCCCAGCCCCTGCTCTAGCAACAACCCCAACCCTAATCCAGTCCCAGTCCCAACCCCAACAACACCAACCCCCATAGTGACCTATAATCGTGCTAAATCGAATGTGTCCTGTCGAACATCGCAACTATCGCAGCAAAAGTTGTAAACAATGAAACACTGCATTTCGTTCTCCGGACTACATTCTAATTATCTGCAGGACTGAATGAACCCAGAAGAGAAGTATATCACCGTGCGCTATGTACAGGTGACCACCCACAACATAAGTGTGCTTACGTCGTATACACGCGTCGCTATCGTGTAGACATGACTTGACAAAATCTTACTGTACGTAATCATTTTATGTGCTTGAAATCCTCGCGTTTCCCCACGTAACAACGACACCGGTGGCGGATCATAGGTAGGCCTATGGAAGGAAGAAAATTAATTACTGTTATTGAAAATATATATGCAATAGGTATTCTGAAGTCTTGTTTCCTCCCGAGTGTTACTGTTACCAGGGGTTTATTTCACGGGATACTGAGCGGATAAAGATGAGATTATTATATTCAATAGATTGTTTCATTGAAAACTCAGGTAACATTTATTGGTTCTAGTTTCTCATTCTAACGTTCAAATTAAACGAAAACTGAGGTAACATTTATTGATTTTAGTTTCTCATTTTAACCTACAAATAAATTGAAAACTGAGGTAACATTTATTGATTTTAGTTTATCATTTTAACCTACAAATAAATTGAAAACTGAGGTAACATTTATTGATTTTAGTTTATCATTTTAACCTACAAATAAATTGAAAACTGAGGTAACATTTATTGATTTTAGTTTCTCATTTTAACCTACATATAAATTGAAAACTGAGGTAACATTTATTGATTTTAGTTTCTCTTTCTATGATGATGATAAAATAAAATAAAGGGTTTCTCAGTTGTTAACTGAGACATGAGGGTTTCTCAGTTGTTAACTGAGACATGAGGGTTTCTCAGTTGTTAACTGAGACATGAGGGTTTCTCAGTTGTTAACTGAGACATGAGGGTTTCTCAGTTGTTAACTGAGACATGAGGGCTTCTCAGTTGTTAACTGAGACATGAGGGCTTCTCAGTTGTTAACTGAGACGACACCAGAGTTTCTCAGTTGTTAACTGAGACGACACCAGGACTTCTCAGTTGTTAACTGAGACGAAACCAGGGCTTCTCAGTTGTTAACTGAGACGAAACCAGGGCTTCTCAGTTGTTAACTGAGACGAAACCAGGGCTTCTCAGTTGTTAACTGAGACGAAACCAGGGCTTCTCAGTTGTTAACTGAGACGAAACCAGGGCTTCTCAGTTGTTAACTGAGATGAAACTTGAACTCACGTAAAATTTTATCAAAGACATGGTTGTGTAAGGGAAGGATTATGTGTGCCTATTTAGTCCATGAATGTGGTCATTCTAGTGAGCTTTGAATCCTGAATTGTATAAAAACCACTGGCTCTGGTTGTCACAAGGGAGTGAATATACAAAAGAGTACTTCGTGAACATTTCTGTAACAAAAATAGCATTTTTGTTAACAAAAGTATCACATCAAATAACATCTCAGTAAACAACCAAATGCTGGAAAAAGTTTCCGACTTTAATTACTTTGGCAGTCGAATGTTTGTTGACTGAGACTCAATGAAAGAAATAACAGCTGCAGCTAGCATATTCACTAAACTAACATCTGGAAATCAAACAATTATACGCTTGTGATTGTATTGTTTTTTTTCCTGAGGATCCCGTAGTCTATCTATCTCTATACGCAGTGGCCCTTGTTTGCCTTGCGACGTCAGGGGTGAAAGAGTTCTCTGGAGATGACCTTCTTGCGTGCTGTTTGTAAGCTTGCTCCTGTGACTTCTTCGATTTCTGTGATCCATCTTTTACATGGTCTGCCTCTGGCTTTATAACCGTTATGTCTATGTGTCATGGCGATTTGTGGCATGCTATCTGTCGGTAGTCTGGAAGCGTGTGAAAACCACTTGATCTGTTGTCTTTTGATTTGTTCCAATACTGGTATTGTTTTGGTTATCTGTCTGATGTTATCGTTTCTAATTCTATCTCTTAGTCGTAACCTTCAATAACAGTTATCATGTTGTTCCGTACACGTGACCGGGACTCTGAGTCTACATACGCTAGGATGGCTGCTAGAACAGAGGGCGGAGCCTTCCGTTATCTGGTTATTCGCCAGATAGAGTGATGTGAAGACAGTTTCTAATTAAGAGAATCAAGTGGAAATAAAAAGATCTAGGAAGAAACATCAAGTTTAAGCTATTCAACTCCTGTATTGTCCCAGTATTAACGTATGCAAGTGATAGCTGGAAATCAACACAAGCAACGGACCAAAAATTAAACAGCTTCGGAAATAATGTCTCTGGAAACTAATGAATATAAAATGGAGCGATTTCGTCACAAATAGTGATTTAGGGAGCAAAGCACACCAAGAGTATGTTTCAAACGTCTTAAGAAAACGCAGATAGAAATACCTGGGTCATATTTTAAGACTAGATGATAAAAGAATAAACCAACAAGCCCTTATGTCGACACTTTAGGGTAAAATAAAATAAGGAAGGTCTAAACAACATTTAAAAACACCATACTTAAAGAAGGGGAAATAACAGGCTGCAAGACCACACACGAACTAATTCTACAGGCAGGGACCGCAACACATGGAGAATCAAAACCTCTGCCATATGTGCCGCCTGCGGCACGAAAGGAACAAAATAACTTCCTGGAAAAAAAAGAGTTCCTAATAAAGAAGAGTTCCTGAAAATATTTGACAGGACAAAAAAGAAAATGTTTCTTTCGATTCCCCTGAAATTACAAGTAATTATAGCATTTAGTACTAAGAGATGTAAAAAAAAAGAACTTCTAAACTTTAATGTTTTTCACTACCCCACGAAAACGAGGAAATCAGCTTTTTTAAAGTGCAATCTTATTTTTTTTTTAAAGAAGAAATTAACTGTGTAAATATAATCCCAGCATAAAATGAAGAAATTAGCTGTGTAAATATAATCCCAGCATAAAAAGAAGAAATTAACTGTGTAAATATAATCCCAGCATAAAAAGAAGAAATTAACCGTGTAAATATAATCCCAGCATAAAAAGAAGAAATTAACTGTGTAAATATAATCCCAGCATAAAAAGAAGAAATTAACTGTGTAAATATAATCCCAGCATAAAAAGAAGAAATTAACCGTGTAAATATAATCCCAGCATAAAAAGAAGAAATTAACTGTGTAAATATAATCCCAGCATAAAAAGAAGAAATTAACCGTGTAAATATAATCCCAGCATAAAAAGAAGAAATTAACTGTGTAAATATAATCCCAGCATAAAAAGAAGAAATTAACCGTGTAAATATAATCCCAGCATAAAAAGAAGAAATTAACCGTGTAAATATAATCAAATATAATCTTATCATAAAACGAACACGTATCTGCGGTTCTGGAAGCTATCAAAAAAGAGAAACATTCTTCCCGTAATCTATCAATCTATTGTCTTTCATCTGCTTTTGCTGTAAGGCGTAGCAAGATTTAAATGAAGATCAGTTTTCGGGCTATGACACGTTTGGTCGCTTGATATGTAGTAATATTGTGACGACACAGAATGTCGGTAACTCCTTCAATCCACCGTCTTCTTGGTCTTCCGCTGTATCTTTATCTTTCCATTTTCATGTATATAGGTAAGTAAATATAGAAAATAAATGTTACATTTCAGTTTTACGTGTAGCAATAGATACAAAGTTTTGCTAGAAGTGAACATTTTGTAGGGCGCAGAAGAATGATAGTCAACCACCACAGGACCGGTACTGTCAGCACAAATGTAATGACGGATGCACTCAGGGATAGATCGGAGCAACTATGGGCGTGTTCAGTTTGCGGTGATGCTGATCCGACGACTAACCAATACAAAGTTACAACAGTTTAACATTAACCCTGCTATAATAATCAATCTCAAAATATATAGGGGCCTATACAATATCTATCCATCAAATGTATTTTTTTCCCTGCTTCTATTGTTAGTCGCATAGTTTGAATGTCAATCGGTTTTTGTGCTAATGCGCATTTTATATCATGATATGCAGTAATATTGTAACTCGTAGGAACAGGTAAAACCTTCAATCTACCTACTTTTGGTCTTCCTATGTCCCGTGGTGTTATCATTCTCATTGTATATGCTCTTTCGAATGGCTAATGTGGCTTTATCCTTAAGTAGCCGAACAATGTTAGTCTCTGTCAATATATTTAACCTCAGACAAATATTTGTAATCTCGTCATTCCTCGCATGATCTCTTGTTCTGTTCGATGCTTTTCTTAGGATACAAGGGAAGCCTGCCAAAAATCGAGCCCTCTCCCCCGCCCCTCCTTTGGAAATGGGTTTCCCCAATAAAGTTACCAAAACTAAATATGGGCCTAGACCACGTACACGAAGAAAAGACCTGATTTTGGTAACCCATCCCCTTTATTCTTTACCGCAGACGTATTTACGGCCCTAATCCCTCTTGCCCATCACTCCCTCTTAGACAAGCTGCATCTGTGACTACAAAAAGAATGTTTTGTCTGCAGTCACGTGATCAACATTCTGTCAAACGAGCGGGGCGCAGATAGTTGCCATTATGATGTTTTTTGTAACAGACCTGTTGTGTTTTCAACGCAAAATTATTGAAATATTACAGGCGCGCTGATTTTGTGCTTTTCTTTTTAAAAGAGGTGCTGTTTAGTTCTTTTATTATTTTTCTGGCGCTTTTTTTTTTAGTGCTTTTAGCTCTGTCAAAAATTGTAAACCGTTTTAGGAACACTAAAATGTCAAACGGTGAATAACTAGAGAATGTAAGTTACCATCGTGTTTTTACTTTATCAGACAAAATTTAGCTACATTTTGAAGCCATTCAATTATCATAATCTTGTAATTATCAAATATCATAAAATTATCATTACTCTTTCATTTTGCTTTTTACCACGTTATGCGTACGTGATAGAAGAGTTCTCTGGAGATGCCTTTTTGTGTGGTTCATATATGTTTGTTTTCGTTGACTCTTTTATTTCTGCAATCCATCGTTTGGAAGTCTACCCCTGGTTTGGTATCCAATGTGTCTGTATAGTAATGCTTTTTGAGGGGCATCCTCTGATGGTAGTCTGGAAACATGTGAAAACCACTTAATCTGTTTTCTTCTGATGTACTTCTTCTTCTTCATCGTTCTTCAGTCAGATATCAGGTTACAGCACCAATAGCTTCAGTCAGATATCAAATTACAGCATCAATAGCTTCAATGAATTGTGTGATTTGCTTCAGGTCATCCATGGAACCCCTCAAGTCTGGAAGCAGTGCCGTCTCAGTAGGCCATATTTTCTCCCTCTCTTCTTGGTAGAGTTGACAGGCATGAAGAATGTGTTCTGCAGTCTCTGGGCTCAGTCCACAGTTGCACAGGTCTGTCTCACCAATCTTCAGCTTTCGGAACATGTGACTTCTCAGTCTGTTGTGACCAGTTCGTAGTCTGAAAATGATGGTTTGTTCCTTGCGTGACATTTGGTTTTAAGAGCACAGTGGCTCAATAATTCTAGATTTTAAAATGAATATTAAGAGTAGAAAGAGATTACACTAAATGGTATTGTAAATACTGCACATGTTCCATAGCGGGCAGATTGAAAGATATTGATAGGCACGATAATACAAAATCTACATTGCACATGTCCTCCAGGGCCAGATAAATGGAACACATTATATGGAACAAAACAACAGCTCACAAACACATGCATATATCACACAATGGCATTGGGTCAAAGGGCATGAGCTTATAGACCGCTGGATCAGCAACATTGCATACGCCAATGTGAACGTCCATATCCTTACTGTGCGTTTTCTAATGAATGTTTTAATTTTTGTCTAGATAAAGGCCTTAGGGTAGAAAATTCGATTTGTGTGTGTTATTATGTGTGTCTTTGGTTACAAAGACTAATTGCACTAGGCCAGAGGTTCCCTAAGTGTGCGCCGCGGCACCCTGGAGCGGCGCAAAGAGTCTCCATCACCAAAACGAAAAAAAACAATGAAAATATAATGTTATAAAATTGATTTGAATAAATAGCTTTTTTTTACACTTGATTGTAAGTATAATCACATTGATTTACTCAAAATAAATATTATAATTTTGTAAATTGAATGTTAAACTTAATATTAAAATAGCTTGTAGAAGTTTCAGCAGAGTCAATATCAGATGTCAACAACAGATGCCCTTTAATAAATCGTATAAAGTGGCCTATAGAATTGCCCAGTGTAGAAGCCTCATGCTATGGAAAAGTTGATTTTAGTTGCTGCTGTCGATATGGCTAAAATTATGCTCGGGGAGGATTCGGTAAGCAGCTTTTGAAAATACCACTGTCCAATAACACTATGAGTTGGAGAATTTGTGACATAGATGTGTATCAATTACCGTAGGTAATTACTGTAGCTACTGTAGGTTATTACCGATCAACTTTTAAATGCCCTGAAAGGTAAAGATTCAGCTGGATTAGGCAACAGATGGCCACAAAGATGCTCATTTAATCTGTTATGTTAGATATGTTGACAAAAAAACAAACAGTTGTTTGAAGATTTATTATTTTGTCAAGAGAATGAAAGGGGGACAACTGGGAAAGACTTGTTCCAGGTTGTGGACAAGTTTATGACAGAGAATAACATTAACTGGGGGAAATATGTTGGTGTATGTACAGAGGTAGCACGATCAATTGCAGGCTGTTACCAGGGACTAAAATCACGCATTCAGTCAAAAACACCTAACGCTCTTTGGACTCACTGTATTATACACAGGGAGGCTTTTGCAGCAGAAAAATTTAGTAAAGATTTGGACGACACTTTAAAACTAGTGAGACAGGCAATAACTTTTAAAGCAGACCCGACAAAGCTAGATTTTTTGCCAAAATGTGTAAAGACATGGGCGCTGAACATTCATCTCTTTTGTTTTACAGCAGTGCTCGGTGGTTATCTCTGGACAATTCTGTGCTAGGAGTGTATGAACTCAGAAATGAAATGTTTTCATTTTTGCTCGAAGAAAATCATGCTCTTGCTAGTATGTTCAGTAACGAAGATTTTTTGGGCTAAATTGACCCTTTTAACTGACCTTTTTGAGAAGTTAAATATGCTGAACAGCAATGTAATAATGCAAATATTTCTCAGCTCTTTGATAAAGTAGAACGATTTAAAAAAAAATTATATTATGGAAGAACAACTTGGTAAATAATACGAATTTCCCTTCTTTGTATCAGTTACTTAAAAAGAATAGCTTGATGTTAAAACATGAACTTAAAAGTGTGTTCGTCAGCCACTTATCCAATTTGGAGCTCTATTTTCGAGAATACCTTCCGAAAGATGAAATAGAATCAGTACAGTGGATAAGTGATCATATGAAGGCAGAGATTTCTGAGATTTCTGAGGAAGCTGAACAGTTCATTGACATCTCTACAGACTCGTCTTTAAAGTCTAGACTCCTGTTTAAATCTTTGATTGATTTTTGGTGCAGTATCGAAGATGAGTATCCAGTAGTAAATAAGAAGGCACTTCCATCATTGATACCGTTTGTCAGTTCTTACCTGTGTGAATGTGGGTTTTCAGCAGTTGCCGTTATGAAATCTAAATATAGAGGTAACCTTAAAATCTAAAATGAAATTCGTGTTGATATATCAAGATTAACACAAAGATTCCGCGAATTGATAAAGATTCCGCGAATTGATCATAGATAAACAAGCCCATCACTCTCATTAGGACAGAAAACATTTTTGAAACTCTTATTACTCTTAATACTTATTACTCTTACTCTTATTACGTTTAAAATGATTCTCTGTTTTGTATTAATTAATTATTATTTCTGCTCCCAAAATATATGTGATTTTCTTTATTTTTCGATTTATTTACGTTTTCCTTTTCTTCCTTATTACAATTACTAAAAAACAAATTTACCAACAACTATTCACAAAGCATTTAAACAAAATTAAAGTCTTATAAAAATCTAAAAATTTAATTTATTGATCATAGCATATACGATTTAGACTTTAAATTATATGGCCTCTAGTTTTACTTTTTATTAAGGGTGCCGCCGGAAATAATCTGAGCGTTAAGGGCGCCATGGCTTTAAAAAATTTGGGAACCCCTGCACTAGGCAGTCATAATGTATTTCTCATATCGTAGCAGGTGTATTTATATAATGGAGTGTACACAAAATTAAAGTCTGAAGTTCATAAATTGCATCTTGTTAAAAAGTGTGTGTCATTATCTTCAAATAGCTATGTCACAAACTGCAGCCGAGTGTCTTCCGAGGAACCTGGAGTTGTTCTATTAATAAAATGAAGGATATAGTGAACGATCTTGCAAATTGTGTTTATAAATTGCCTAAGAATGTTCTTCCAAAAGATTGATGACATAACTCTTACGGAAATTTTTGCACCCATAAGCACCATCATCATTTTACAACCTGTACATATAGGTACAACCAGGAAATGCTACATAAATTGAAGAGGCACTTCTGATTATGATTTGACAGATCTGGAATAAACATATTTCTAATATTAACTCATAGTGATGAACTATAATTGATAAATAAAGGATAAATATAATTAGGAATTTTAAAAAGTGTTGTTATATAAGTCCACCAATTCAAATATAAGGGGTAACGATCACAGCAGATGGAAGAAGTTCAACAGAAGTAAGAAGCAGAATAGGGCAGGCAAAAACAACATTCAGAAAAATAGAAAATATATTGTGCAATATGACCCTGTCATTAGAGGTGAGAAAGAGATTTCTGCAGTGCTATATAACTCCTATACTAACATAGGGATGCGAGTCTTGGACAATAAACAAACTGGAAAGTGGGAAATTAGAGGCAACAGAGATGTGGTTCTATAGAAGAATGTTGATAATATCATAGATTGCGAGAAAAACTAATTTGGAGGTGTTTAAAGAGTCAAATGCGAAACGGACCTTAATCAATAATATAAGGAAAATAAAGACAGACTTTATTTTTTGGCCACTTCATGAGACAAGAAGGTTTGGAGAACATAGTCACAACAGGCAAGATTGAATGCAAAATAGACAGAGGGCGACAACGTGAGAAAATATTAGTTTGACAACCTGGCACGGCAGAGAAACAACAGCGAGCTTGATACATAATGCTGGAGACGGAGAGCTGTGGAGAGTCATGATCGCCTACGCCATCCGGCACCTGATGATGAAAAAGGGAAATGTGTTATAAATAGATGCGTTATAGAGGGATTAGACATAGTTCTTTTGCAAATTTGCAAAACAAATTATGCATTCTGATGCTTTTTATGTCTGCATGACCAATTTTGACGGTGTCTTCTTGAGCCCCCCCCCCTTTTAAAATCACATCTATGAATAACCACTTCCATACTGCTAGAAATAAGAAACTCGTCATAGGCAATATGTTTATTAGTTTTCATCAATGCCAGCACTTGAACGACGAAATAAAAAATAAAATGATAGGCCTATACATAAATACTGAACATACGTTGGTCAGACTTCAAAACAAACACAGTTGTCACACAAGAATCAAAACAAGAATATGTATCCACCTATATTAGAAAAATCGCTGGAATTACATCGGACACGCACTACGAATGGATACTGAAAGACCCCTGTCAAGCTTTGATGTGGTCACCAAAAGGCAAGAGAAAACGAGAAAGATCAAAAGAAACTTATATAGAATTATTAGAAGGGAACGTTTCACCATCGGTATTAGAAACAATGAAGATCTAAAGCAAATTGTAATGAAACGAGAGACACGGAAACCCCTCCAGTGCTAGATAAATGGAACACATTATATGGAACAAAACAACAACTCACAAACACATGCATATATCACACAATGGCATTGGGTCAAAGGGCATGAGCCCATGGACCGCTGGATCAGCAACCAACCAGAGACACGGAAATCTATGACATCCGCCCTATGTGCCGTCTTTGGCCCTAGAGGAATAACTAACTAACTATATATATATATAAAAATATGGCAAAATAAAAAGAGCAAGATCAAGAGAGGGTCTTCGCATAACAACCATCAAAGTGGGTATAACTATGGGTCTCAACAACATACAATAATTATACACATCATCACATCACTCGAACTGGAGCACGGAGAGCTTTTGTTTCTTCACTAGCATAGTATTCGGCGCTGAAGAAAAAAAATAGTACTTTTTATGCACGGGATCAGTGCATTTTTGACAGAATGAGTTGGCAAGACTGGCGGTGAATTTGGTTTGTCTGCACCAGTGATTCTAATGTCACAGCATTAGAGCATCATTTAATTTATCGACCCATTATTATCTGTCAATATTTTCATAACACCATATGGCATATACACTGCGTGAGTGGCACGTTACCTAGAATTGGAGTTCAAGCTTTTTCAGTACTGTATGTACACTGTACACATTGTCACTACTATAATTAATAATATAAAATGCGCTGCGTTTTCTTTAGACCTTTTTGTCTAATATTAACAAAACTAGCGGACTTAACTAACCACTGACCATAGCATATCATATGACAATTTTAATGACGATGTGATTAAAACGTAGATAAGCCACAGACAAGTTTAGTAGTATTGAGTATTGTAGAAAATATAGAATCGCTGTAGTAAGTTTAGAGTAAGAGTTTAGTGAAGTGTACCGGACCGCTAAGTGAAATCTAGAACTAAAATAAGAGATAAATATTTTAATTTTTTATACATATTTTAGGCCTACTCAATAATTATTGTGACTTATAACAGTTAGGCCAACCAAATATTTTATTACATTTTACTCTTTACAATCAGAAATATAGAATATCAGGTCGTTTCTATCCGATGATTTCGGAGTAATCATTCCGAGTTGTACTCTCATGATTCAATATCCCATTTGTGGCATCATTGGCCGGTTACTCTGTCTGCTGTTAGTTGTGTTACATCACATCTTCCAAGAAACAACCGAACTACGTACATTTCATAAAATCAACAATTCAAATAAATATTATTCTTGTGTAAGGAACTTGGTATTATTACTGTAAGCTAAGCTGAATATTTAATGTGCAGTGGCAATACTATTTCAATACAAAACTTGTTCAACCTTTGGTTACATAATCATAGCATTAGCTTGCTAATGCCTAACATTTATCGTAACTGAAAGTAGTGAAAGCGAGTGCATGCGAACTACTAACAAGGGCTATGTTCCTTTTTTATATGCTGTTATTATTAGTAGGGCATCAATCGCTCTTTAGTCTTAGAACCTTTTATTTGTATGACCAGCAGACATTTTAGATGCACTAGTCTAGTTCAATAGCCTGAGCCATGCATAACTTAACAAAATATAAGACTTTCAAGATGTTTATTACTTTAAAATAGTTTATTATTATTATATAGGCCTATTATTATTGATTGAACACTTGATTTTGTAGGGACTAAGTAGCCTATGGTAGTATTAAGTATACTATACTAAGTATAGTATATTATATATGGTTGGTTGCTGATCCAGCAGTCCATGGGCTCACGCACTTTGACCCATATATATATAGGATATTGGGCTGAAGTAAATTATAGTTCTCCGCTGTGACCTTTGCTCTAGTGTCGAGGTGTTACCTGACCTTTGTTGTGTGATTTGGCAAGCTTACAGGTAAGTACTTAGAGTAAGGTTAGGATTAGAAATAATATTTCTAATGTGTGCGCGCACCTCGCTCCATGTGTAGCTGGCAGAAATACTGATCGCTCACCACAAATAATAGGAAATTGTAAAAAATGTGTAAATTGGAAAACAAACAGATTATGCATAAGTTCATCTGTGTCTAGAGTTGAACTGTGTGATTGTCGGATGTGACATCACGGCAGCCATTATTTTGATTGGTGTTACACGGGAATCCATGACGTTGGATAGGTAAAATTGTCAACGTGCTATTTACAGCACAGCAGAGAACTATTCTTTACTTTCACCGGATATTGAATTGCCATAGTAATATCTTTCAGGGATTAGTGATTATGGACTGTCTACAAATTAAATTACATAGCATATTTTACCCTCCTCCCTCCTTATGAACAACTGTTAAGAATTCAGGGACTCCCCTGCATAATTATGTCATTAATTGTCATACAAATTATAACCACCCCCTTACTCACTTCTAAAAATTCAATTTTTTTGGGGTAAAAAATGTATGAAAAAAACTACATAATTTGTTTCAGATCTTTAGAATGAAAATTCAAACCATTTAGTTCAGGGCTATTCAATTATATTTACTCGGGGGGCCAAAATGGGGATCATCACTGGCCAGAGGTCCGAATATAGTTATATACATTTAGCTTTTTTATAACTATTTTATTGTTTTAGCAATTATACACGGGCACTTACTAGGCCTCCACAGGCCGCCATTTAAATAGCCCTGATTTAGTTGTGTAAAAAAATGGAACAGTATTGTTTATAACCAATTTTATCAACTTTTGCAACCCCTCCCCCATCAACAACATACTTTTTCAGACCCCCCCCCCCATTTTATTGATGTGATCTTCTTCCGTGTTCTTTCTCAAACTCCTATAGATTAGCAGGATGTACTCCGGAGAACGGAATATTTTGTGCCATGGTTTACAGGATTGCTGCGATATCTGCGCCTTTCACCGTACAAATCCGACTTCAGCATGGCTTTGGGTTACTTTGACCCTTTAGGCCTATAGAATGGTACAGCCAACTCCACCCCATAACCTCTTTAGTTGCCTCTTATGACATAGCACCAATGATAAAGTATTATTGTCACTGATTAATAAATAGTAGACATAATGTCAATGAGAAATAACATGGACATTATAGTCCAACATAGACCTTTTCTCAAGAAACAACAAACCAGAAATAAACACACAAAACTGTCAAATACAGCGAGATGGTCTCACAATTGTATCTCATTGTATTTGAAAAAAAAGGCCAGTAGTAATCAGTGACAATATTACAGTATGATCACTGCTGTAATCACTTCTCAGCTTTATTACTGCAGTACTCTCCACTTTGTCTGTTATACTCTAACAGTTTATTACTGCAGTACTCTCCACTTTGTCTGTTATACTCTTACAGTTTTTACTGTGGCACTCTCCACTTTTTCGGATATACTCTAACAGTTTTTACTGCGCCACTCTCCACTTTTTCAGATATGACCAAACTCTGATAGTTTGGTTATTATTTATAATTGTTCTTATTCCTCAGCATTCATTCTCAAACTCCCGCTGGTTCTCTCTTGTAGCAGGACAATGGTTCTACTAGATTTCCAGCAGGATGTAGTCCAGAGAATAGAAATGCACTGTGTCACCATTTTATTTGCGCCGATGTCCTGACACATCCATTTTCAGTAGTTATAATTGTTGGTGTGATTTATAGACATCTCCTAAGTACTAGTCCAGCAAAAAACTTACTTATGGAACAGAAATGCTTATTATTATCAACAATGCATGTCATAAGAGGCCCTCCACAGTTCTACAGTTTTTGTTAGAAGATCTTTAGGTTCATTTTGGATACTCTGAAGTACTGATGTGCAGTCGCACAAGAAGACTATGTTAGCTCCTTTGAGTCTTTGTTCCTCTAGAGTCTTTGATGCTTCTAAGATTGCTTGTAGCTGTGCCCTGTAGTTTGTTGATAATTTACCAGTAATGATTGAAAGGTCTAAGTTTTGGGGTGCTTGGTATGAGTATTAGTTTCCCAGCTTCTGCTTTCTTTATTGCATCCTCTGATGATCCATCTGTGAAGACATGGATCCACTGTGAGTTGGGGTATTGGGTGTCTAGATGATCAAGTGTTTTACCTTGAGAGCAGAAGGGGTTTCCATAGTTTTGCTCTCATTGCATGGGATTGTAAGTTTTATAGTATATGTGGGTGAGGTATTTGTGATGTTGTAATAGGCTTCTAGTTGTTTCCATTTATCCAGATTGTTGCTCATTGGCTGTCATGTTTTTTTAATAAGTGGTTGTAGCTTGGTCTTTTGGGTTTTTTTTTGTTAGTTCATTTATTTTCTCATGCATAGGGTGATGTTTCAGGCGTCTAAATTTTTGTTTATTTGAATGCACCTTGTTTTTCGTAACGCTGTATATTGCCTCCTGCATTCTTACTTTTGCAACTCCAATGTATTCAGATTGGGTTTAGATAGCAAGATCATCTGCATGGAGAGTCCTATGTACATATGGTGTGAATAGTTTTGGCAGGTTATCTTTCATAGATTATGAAGATTGTGGGGGAAAAAACTCCTTCTTGTGAGATGCCATCTTGTATGTTGATCATTTTACTTTTCTTTCCCTGGAATTTGACTCTTGCATGTCTGCCATGTAGGAAGCTTTTTATCCACTGTAGCATTTTGCCTCCAATTCATTTCTGGAAGAGTTTTAGCAATAGACCCTCCTTCCAGAATTTATCAAAGACCTTTGTAAGATCAAAGATGGTGACTAGGAGTTTTGATTTATCTAGGAAGCATCTTCTATTAGCTTGGCAAGATATGTTGTTTGGTTTTCAGTGCTTCTGTGTTTTCTGAAGCCTGATTATCAGTCATCTAAAAGATTGTTTTCCTCCAGGTAGTTTAAGAATCTGTTATTCACCATTTTTGTCCATGACTTTTTCAAGGCAGTTTAGTAGACTGATAAGATGGTAGCTTGTTTTGTTGTTTTTTTATTTTCCTTTTTTGGCAGTTGGAATTATTTCTACCTCTTTCCATTCTTCTGGGAAGATTCCTTGTGCCCATGATTTATTAAAGAGGTCTAGGACTTTGTTTCTCCCCACAGGACTTCAGTGTAGAATAATTTTGTTTGTGATTTCATCGGGTTCAGGGGCTTTCTTCATTTTCAGATTTTGAATTGCTGTGTTAAGTTCTGATTCGTGAAAGGATGAGGTCATTGTGCATGGACATGGTTGCTGTTATTTTACATGGTATTTGTCTCTCATCTTACTTCAGCAGTTCATGTTCTTGTTATCTTGATTTTGCGGTTTCTTCAGCATAGGAGTCTGCTATAATATTTGCAGCCGGTGTGCCAATGTAGGATTTTCCATTGTCTTCTATGGTGATACTGCTTTGGGGATATTCTCTTCATTGAGGCCCTTGATAAAGTGCCACATTTTTGTTGAGTTTTTTTAATGTTAGACTTGCTGTCTTTTTTTTCTAGCTGGATCTAATGCTGTTTAGCTTTTCTCTCCTGAAAATTGCTTGCAGTCTATTGTGTACAATGATATTGGTTTCTGTTGGTCTAATTTCCATCTTTGATCTTGCAGCAAAGACCTCATCATGCATTACCTGGAGGTTTCTGTTCCAGAGAGATTTGTAGTTTTGTCTTCTGCCTCTAGGTATACTATTGTTGGCAGCTTCTAGGGTTATGTCTGTTAGTAATTTTGTATTTTTTCATATATTTCTTGTTGTAAGTGTGTTTGTAGTTTTTCTTCTGTATGGCATCAGTAAGTATTCGAGTTTGCCCTTTTGTAGTTCCAGCTGGTGGTTTTGTATTGTTGTTTTTCTGTCTTGTGGTCCCCTCTTATTGTTAGTATAATGGGCTTGTGGTCACTCCCACAAGTGTTTGTATTACTATTCTCTCTGTGACACATTTGATGTTTTCTGTTGCAATGGCAAGATCTGGAGTGCTCTGAGATTTCCATCATCTGGAGTAAAAGGTTGACTCCAAATGATGTTCATTTATAAGAATTATTATGTTATCTATTATTTGTCCATGTTTTTTTTGTTCTCTGCTTCTTCCACTTTTGACAGTTCCCTGCAGTATTGTTTTTTGACAAGGAACCATGTCAGCTTACATATCCAAACAATGCAAGTTTTTGTTGTTTAATGATTAGGCGTATACACATTTGAAGTGGAAATCAGAGTGTTATAGTTGTTAGTGTACAGGCTTGCTAGCGCAGTGATCATATTTTTCATGATCTGGCTATTTTCTTCCTGTTGTTTATACATCTCCATTCTGCAGACTCACCAACATTTGTTGTTATTATATCCACTTCCTTCCATTAGTACTAGGCACATTGTAAGTGTATTCTAAAGGTAGGTCCCATGGTCAACCTGCTGTCAAGGATGAAGATAATTCTTTATATACTAAACTGAAGCAACTATTAGGTGGGGTTGCCAATTCCCTTCCTCACTGTGTTTACCTTCTCCAACTTATACGTAAGGTACCCATTTATAGCTGGATCAACTGGATGAGCGCCAATGTCAGGAAAGAAGTTACGAGATTGTAATCTAATGTGTTTATTATTTTGTATGTAATATTTGTTTGTTCATGTTATACAGAGGGATGGTACTTAAGCAACATTATAACAAGAAAGTGAAGATTTTTGGCCACGTAAACAGACATAACAGCATGGAAAAATTAGTAATGGAAGGTATGGTTGCTGGTAGCAGGAGTTAAGACAGCCCAAGACGACGGTGGACAAGAGACATCTCAGATTTTTTAAACATGCCATTTGTTTCGGCATGTCAACTCACCCAGAATCGTGAGGAGTTCCGATCATCAATAAAGAAGATTACATTTGATATTCTGGGGAAAAAATATGTCAATGAAGAGAGGTTGTGTTTATGTTTCTTGATAAAGGCCCTTTGGTCGTAATGTAGAAGTTGTACCTGTTTATTTTATTATCATATTTTACATATTTTTATTATTTTTTAAATTAGATTTCTTTCTCGTAACATATTTCTAATTATCCTTTTTTTGGTTTGTTTTCAAACTCCTGCTGGATCTCTCTTATAGCAGGACAATAGTCCTACTAGATTTCCTGCAGGATGTAGTCCAGAGAACTTAAATGCATTATGACGCAGTTTTATTTATGCCACTGACCCCATGGTTATACTTAAATGGTGATCACGAAGCTCAACGCTAACCACAGTCACACATGCATGACCTTTTGTATGCTGTCTGGTGTAGCTATCGACATGTCCACAGAAAATTACAACTTGACCTTAACCCTAGCCTTGTAGTCAACGGTTTATATTCCAGATGAGATTGAACATATCTAAACCACAAACAGTTCCTAGTTTAACCCCCACAAACAGTTCCTAGTTTAACCCCCACAAACAGTTCCTAGTTTAACCCCCACAAACAGTTCCTAGTTTAACCCCCACAAACAGTTCCTAGTTTAACCCCCACAAACAGTTCCTAGTTTAACCCCCACAAACAGTTCCTAGTTTAACCCCCACAAACAGTACTTAGTTTAACCCCCACAAACAAATGCTAGTTTAACCCCCACAAACAGTTCCTAGTTTAACCCAACATCAGCAAATGTGTACTAGAAATATCTGGGAAAGTAAAAGGGGGCCAACATGATACCGACCTCTTAAACTCTGGCATGATATTGGACTCTGAAGAATATAGATTTAACCCCATGTTCCTTATTCACTTTAATCACATGTAAAGGGACTTGTATATGAAGTAATAATTTAATAGTACTTTGGGCCACATACCCTAGACATGTCTTTTTTCTTTAAGAAAAAAACCTGGGTCAAGTGTTGCATGTCATCCGTAGCCAGAAATTGGGTCACTTTAAGTACAGTATGATAAAGATTTAAACATTCTGAACCTTGAACCAAAAAAATAACCCAGCGAACTTTGGGCTGGAACAAGTGAACAAGGATGTAGAAATGGGTTATATTATATAATCTGAAATATTTGTCTGATTAGAAATGTTGGTTTTTCTGATTCTCATACTGTATGTGTTAAAAATTAGTGACATTATTTTGTTGTTGAATCAACCTGATAGCACATTGATGCAGAGTCTCTTCCAGAAGATTTCAAACACTATCACCATCAAACCATAACCCTTTAAGGTTGTAGGGGTGACACTTTGGAAACTTCACAAAAAAATCCAGCCATGCCTCTCTGTTCTCCGTTCCTTGTTTAAGTGTGGAAAATGTTAATCTTGTCCAGTCATTAATATTATTATCCATACTCTATTTTGTCCTCCTCTTCTTCCACCCTCAACTGTTCCCTGCAGGATAATTTGGAAAGGGAATTATGCCTCATCACATGACCAAACGAGTTTAAAACACACTGCGTGCTGGTGGTTCTTGTGACCCACTGGTCCTATTCACCATCATCAAGTACTGTCTCCACATCAATGGTTAGTTGTAACAGACCTCCAACATCTTGTCTCTTTCTAGCCTTAGTGGTGCACTCAGCTAGACTGTATTCTGTCCATCTCATGATCTTTCCCTCCTATTTGTATCTCTGCCTCCCTCTTGCTCTCTTACTCACATCTCTATCTTCATTGTAAGATATTCAATGTTTTTTAGTATGTCTAAAATATTTTAATTTTTTTGTTATGTTTCTTTTAATTTCCTTTTTGTTGTCGGGGCCTGAATGGGTAGCACAGAATAGCAAGACTGTTTACCTGTCATATATGTTGTAAAAGATGACTAAGAAGATCATAAGATGAAGTTCGCTTTACCATCACATATAGTGTCAGAGTGACCCAGAAGCATGCTGAAGTTGGATGTGTCAGGCCAAAAAGTGCAGATATCGCAACAAAGTTGTAAATCATGACAATGCATTCTGTTCTCCAGACTACATTCTGCTAATCTGCAGGAGTTTGAGACCAAACACAGAAGAAGATTTCTGTTAATAGTTTCTTGTTTCATCCCAGTTTTCAGAACCTCTTTGTTTTATTCTCTTTCCATGAAGTTATCCATATTTTATACATCCATATTTCAAAGGCAATTCTGTTTTCTAGTTGTTTCACTCTGTAAGTGGCTCAGTTCTGTGGAGATATTTCTGAGCTGTCCATTAGTGCAGAACAGGAGTTCTCAAACTTTTCAGATGGCGAGAACTGCCCACATGTAATACCATGTGTCTGAGCACCAGAAATATAATATGATGAAAGGAAAATTTAAAAGTGGTTGTAAAGACTGGCCATATAACAATCCCTTAGGTGTTAACTAGTACGAATTTTCCGTATTGATACAGATTTCAGGTCGAAAAACAAAGTCATTTGGTGTTAAATTTTAGTACGAGGCGTGTTCAAATGAAAACGGGACTTGTGGATTTATTTAAAAAGTATCATACGCAATTTAATATTTTCAACGGAATTGAACAAAGCAACCACTTGTGAATAAGAATGCACCTGGGTTCATCAGAAAAAATCTCCGTATGCATTTAGGCAAGCATCCCACTGTTTAGGTAGACGTCGAATGCCGTCCGAGAAAAAGTTGCGTGGCTGTTCTCTGAACCATGTGGTCACCGCTGTCTTCACGTCTGCGTCGCTGTTGAATCGCTGTCCCTTTAGTGCTTTCTTCAACGGTCCGAACAAATGGAAATCACACGGGGATAAATCGGGACTATAGGCTGGGTGATTAAGAACTTCCCAATTCTTCTTTGCCAATGTTTCCTGCACAATTTTTGCGACGTGCGGACGAGCGTTGTCGTGGAGAAGAATCACACCTTGAGAAAGTCTGCCTGGTCGCTTAGCCTTGATGGCCTTATGCAGCTTGTCTAAAGTGTCTTTATAATGGGCGGCATTGATGTTGACACCAGGTTCCTTAAAATCAGTCAACAAAAGCCCTTCATGGTCAAAAAATGCAGTCACCATAACCTTCCCAGCAGAAACCTCCGTCTTTAAACATACGCACCCACTCCATCACTCTGGTCCTCGACAAACATTTGTCACCATATGCTGCCTTCATTCTCCGATGAATGTCTACTGCTTGACATCCTTCAAATGAAAGAAACTGGATCACAGCACGCTGATTCACTTTGGACGGGTTCGGAATCACACCCGCCATATTGTTAACAGTCTTCTGCAGCACATATGCATGCTGGGAAGATGAACACGTGACCGTATGTAAATTATTGGATACTCATTACTAGTGCAAAATGTCATCAATATCAGTGCGCTCTATCACGCGTGGTGTAACAAGTCCCGTTTTCATTTGAACACGCCTCGTAGTTATTACGAATGTAATAATTCTATCTAATAATAATAAAATTTAATCTATCTATTCGCTGAACCCTTTGAAAACTCTTCTACCCCTGACGCTAAAAGGCAACAAAGGGTTTAGCAAATAGATAGATTACGAATGTGAACATTTTATTTCATGCGCATGTATTGATGGGCCAAAAAAAGCCTTTTGGCATCTATAGTTTCTGTATGGGCATTTTTACTAAAATATGCAGAATAATTGTAAATAATATGATTTATAAAAAAATTAATTGACAGCTTTGCAACCTTTTTTTTTTTGCACCATACACGTTTCATTTCCCCCATAATCCCACACATCTCCACGTTTCATTTCCCCCATAATCCCACACATCTCCACGTTTCATTTCCCCCATAATCCCACACATCTCCTCCACGTTTCATTTCCCCCATAACCCCACACATCTCCACGTTTCATTTCCCCCATAACGCCACACATCTCCACGTTTCATTTCCTCCATAACCCCACACATCTCCATGTTTAATTTCCTCCATAACCCCACACATCTCCATGTTTAATTTCCTCCATAATTGTGAAAAGTAACATTATTTATTACATTTTGTAGAACAAAGTTTGAATTGTAAAGGGAACTCATGGTTGTTGGTGCTCGCTGGCACTTTTTAAAATAGCGTGACTTGAGCACCACATGTCACTACAAGCGCATAATAGTATTTGTGACCACCGGGATTCTAGTAGGTTTTCCTCAGCAGAGGTAGTTTTATTCTCACTAATGGAATATTCTTCCTCAGCAGAGGTAGTTTTATTCTCACTAATGGAAGATTCTTCTTCAGATGATAGTTTGTCTACAGGATGTCATATCAACAACTGGGTAGTCATTTATAGGACATAAAAGCAGCAGGTTTTTTCAACAGCAGAATGTTTGGCAGTAGAAGATTATTCAAGATTATTATTAATTTTTGTTCTGGGACATGTGGGAGTCCGAGGCAATAGGAGAGCAGATAGTTTGGTCACACATGTGGCTACTATGGCTGTTGGCAGAGTAATGGATTGGGCAGATATTTTGAATGCTCTGCAGAAAAATGCACGCACAAATGACAGTGTAAGTTTCGATGACGCTTGTTCCATGACTAGAATAAGGAAGCTTGGTTTGAAATGTGGTGTCGCTAGAAAGGAGCGGTTTCGTGGGCGAGGAAGAAATGATGGTCAATCAATTGCATACTGGGACAGTTAGTCAGCATGTAATGACGGATACACACAAGGAAAGATCTGAGCACCTATGTTCTTATCCAGAGTGCAGTGATGATCCAATGACTAACTAAGATTATTCAAGATCAAATGCACAATCAGATTTCTGTTTCTTGTCTTTGTTTCAGTGCATGTCACGTTTTTCTCTTCTAATACATTTCATTTATCATTTTTAGAAAGGTTGCCAATTTGAAATCTGTACATCACAGTTAAGCAGTCAAAGAAAGACCCGAGCAGTTGATTGAAACGGCTTGTTGCATTAATCCTCAGGCAAAGATATAATTGACTCAAAACACTAGAGATGACACATGATATCAGGGTAAGATAACATTACATTTTTTATATCAGTGGTTTTCAACTATTTGTTGGCCCATGTTCCACATAGGGGCAATTTTTCTTCTGCCCCTCCCCATTCCTCAGTGACTAAGAAAGGTTATTGACTTTTTTTTAACGAATCACCAAAGTTTTATAAGCTTTATTGATATAATTCTAGTTGTTTATCTTCAAGTGGTAATATTTCTTCTACCGTGCGCAGGTGAGTGGCCTCGTACATAATTAGAAGTTACTGTGAAATGTAACAGCACACACACATAAGAATGCACGAATTACCTTTTTTTAAAGGTAGTAAAAACTTGTAACTATGGTTTTGTTCACATAAAAATATGCACTGCTCAGACATCTTCAAAAAAATGATAGGGAGCATTGGTTAACTTCTTAATTTAAAAATTGTTCTCTGTTGCCTCACGGGTATGGCCCATTTTGAAAACCATTGCTTTAGATAACATTCACCGGTACAGTACAAGTAGACACCACAACATGTTAAATTATTTCCCTTGTATAAGCTTCTAAATTTCATGTTTTCATCATTTGATAATTGAAATATTTATTAATGGTTGGGGTTAGGGTTAGTTATGTAAAACATAACTACCCTAACCCTAATCCAAACCTTAAAAATATAATATTTAAATTATTACTCGTAATTGATGAATATGAAATTTACAAGCTTATACAAGGGTCATAACTAGAAATAACCAAACTATGTTGTGGCGTCTACTTGTATCCATTGACCTATCTTGTTGCTTGGATTAAAGCTTTCAACCATTTTGATCATGTTTTCCATTAATTTCCTTCTTGTAGTCTGTTAGATTCATGCATAAAACCATTGCTTCTTTGACTCTCTGCAACACAGTAAATTGAAAAAGCTTGTATATGTTTTTCCTTTCACAACACATACAGAACATAACACATTGCACAACAGTATAAAATGTGATGTTTCAATCCAATGTTTTAATGAATAAATGTCTTTTGGTCAAATCACTGATGTTTGTACATCTTATACCTTTTGCTATAACTTCTGTAATGTGCTCTACATTTGATCCTTGCTCTATATTTGATTTGTGCTCTATATTTGTTTGTTTATTTTGCGTTCGCTCCATTGTAACCATCACGGGTGTCCGTGCGATTTCCGTCGGGAGTGTGATTACGTTGTGCGACCGTTATGCGCCTTGTAGGCCTAGCACATCCGATTTCGGCATGCATTGACAATTCGGGTGGGCTACCCTTAGCCTGTGACAGCCTCTATATCTGTCTCCAGGCACGCGTAGTGGCGACTCTTCGCCCAGACGATTTTTGCTCTCGTCTGACTCGTACGAGGTGTTCCACTGTCTATGAACTTGCTTCGTGTAATTGGACGTGCTGTGCCTGTGCCCATTGGGTACTGAACCGTTTCTCATCCGTGAGCCTGGTTCCTTAAGGGGAAGAACTCAACAGAGGAGTTGGGCCCTGGCTCTTTCGCCCTCTTAGCCGAGGTGTCATTCACCGACATCGTGTACCCCTTGTCCAAGTTCGAGTCTCACACCACACATTTGAGATCAAGGCGCTCTCGAGCTGATTGTCCTTGTCCCAATAGCGCCTGAGCCTATCAGGTACTGAACCCTTTCTCTCTTCAAGTGTATTTCCGGCGTAGGAAAACCTGACAGTAGAGTTGGGCCAGGGCTAAATCGTTGTCCCTTTTGTGCCTGAGCCCATTGGGTACGGAACCCTTTCTCTCTGCAAGTGTACTTCCGGTATAGGAAACCTTGACAGTAGAGTTGGACCAGGACTACCATCGTTGTCCCTTTCTTGCCTAAGCCCATCAGGTGCTCTATATTTGATCTGCACTCTTCTTTTGATCTATACTCATATTTGATCTGTGCTCTGTATGTCATCTGTGGTCTATATTTAATATATTCTATAAATTTATTCCGTGCTCTATGTTTTGTCTGTGCTCTATATTAGATCTGTCTTTTGTCTGTGCTCTGTATTTTATATTTAGCCTATGTTGGTTTGCATTTTTTCTCCATGTGTACTTGATTTGATTATCACAGTATATATATATATATATATATATATATATATATATATATATATATACACACGCACACATGTCGACTTTGATTATCACAGTATATATACACACGCACACATGTCGACAAGGTGCAAAATAATGCAGCTTTTCTATGCAACCCAGCAGCAGAGCATAGTTCATGCTCTCCTGCAGAAATCACACAAACTTTTGTGCTTCAGAGAGTGAATGCAGAAGAAGAAGAAGTGGGCCTTCCTCACAGACATAACTTGTGGGCAACATACAATAAAAAGGTTAAGATCCCCTGGTCTACATAACTCTTCCCAGTGACTCTTCTTACTTGTGGTCTAATATTTTTTATCTAGTTTATCTGTATATGAGACTGATATGATTTATTATTTGTAAACATCTGTGTCTTTAGTCTCTTGGCAAATCAGGTAAAATCTTCACCAACTGGGCCACCACATACTCATGTTCACCTGAGCTTTACTTTGAACCCGAGACAGAGGATGAGATTAGAAAGGTAAATAGGAGATATTCAATAGGTGACACAATCAGGATTAACTTTGTAATGATTCTTGTTTAGTCTGTCCCCAGGAATTACAAGTAGCTTTTGTATCTTTTTATGCAATGGGAAGGTTTCTCCAGAGTTCTATTTCATATGCTGAGGACCACACTTAGCAGTCGCTAACTCAGTGTATGTGAGGACCACACTTAGCAGTCGCTAACTCGGTGTATGTGAGGACCACACTTAGCAGTCGCTAACTCGGTGTATGTGAGGACCACACTTAGCAGTCGCTAACTCAGTGTATGTGAGGACCACACTTAGCAGTCGCTAACTCAGTTTATGTGAGGACCACACTTAGCAGTCACTAACTCAGTGTATGTGAGGACCACACTTAGCAGTCACTAACTCAGTGTATGTGAGGACCACACTTAGCAATCACTAACTCAATGTATGCTGAGGACCACACTTAGCAGTCGCTAACTCAGTGTATGCTGAGGACCACACTTAGCAGTCGCTAACTCAGTGTATGCTGAGGACCACACTTAGCAGTCTAACAAACTTTCTGAGACAAACTGTAAAATATCATACTTAGCAGTGATAAGGAGGAAATTATTGCTTCAAATCTTTAATGTTATTAACTGAATACAATGTCGCAATTCTTTAATGTTTGACATTGGAGAATTGTTGCAAGCAATTTGGCACTTCAAAGGACTAAAACAAAACTTGTTGGCCCCATCACACACACAAATTACTCTCTGGCTCCAAAATGTATAGATTCCACATGGGCAAAGACTAACTACATATGCATGCCATCTACAAGGGGATTACTGTTGCGTTGTGGTTAGTCTGATGAGACCTTCCAACCGTACACATGCAGGCAGTAACAACTGCAATTGATAGTAAGCACCAGTGACATGCACACTATAATGACATAGTAGAAAGTTTCACATAGATCACCTCGAGTAAGATGCTTCTCAACACATTATATACCACTGAGAGTTGAAGTCTTCTGGGTATGAAGGAGAGTTATAGAGAAACCCATTATACATGGAAAATGAAAGCTTCATTACTCCTAATTATTGTTTGGTGGGGGATCTGTGGCGATGTTGACAAACAGAAGCACAATATGTAAGCATGTCTGAACTGTAAGGTTTGAGCATGGTGACCAGCATGTAAGTATGACAACCATTTTTTTCAAACGGCTGGCCTACTTCTGGCGATATGATTACATACGTCCACCATTCAGTGAAAGTGGTAAAAATATTGAACGTATTCGTTACCAGCGGTGAAATCAGATGTGTCAAGTTATTCGTGCAAATAAAAAAGTGAAACAACACATTTCCTTTCTGTGTGGAAATCTAGTAGAAACATTAGCTCATTAGGGGGAGATGTAGCCACATCACATGATTTCATTCCAACTTTTTAATATTATGCAGGATTTCATAAAGCTTCTGTGAGATTAAAAACTCGCAGCATATCAATTGATCTGCATCCAATGCACTGAGAGCCGGGAGGGGGGGGGGACCTCCATCCTCAAGGATCTTCCAGGGGAAAGGGGGGGACTTTCAATGCATTGCGCGCAGATTGGTGAATGAATCTGTTATATGAATATTCTATGCGCCTTTAACATTACCGAAAGTTCTTTTCGTTAAATAATTGACATGTTAAATTGCAGATACTTTCATATGCTCAAGAGAAAGGAAAGAAGGTCAAGGTTGTGGGATATGGCCATTCTCCATCAGACATTGCCTGCACATCAGATTTTATGATTAGTCTGAGCAGATTTAACAGTGTTGTCAATGTGAGTACGACTTTATAAACTCTTAGTGTGTACTTTTGATTTAACCATTTGTTACTTGGCGCCTACATATTGCTGGCCTAAAAGGGGAGCAAAGAACAGTAACACAGTTAACATGCCATGCATGATGTAAGCAGTGAATAAGGAAGTTACAGGGATTTTTGCTACCCCATCCAGCTTAAGACCATACAGGAAATCAAGCATTTTATATCCCACCCTAGACAGATGTGTCGGGCCATTATCGCAAATAAAACGGTGACAGCAAATTTCTATTCTCTGACAACTTCCTGCTGGAAATCTAGTAGAACCTTGTCCTGCTAAAAGAGAGATACAGCGGGAGTAGGAGAATGAATTCTGAGGAAGAAGAAGAACATGTTTATACACAGCATACCTCAAGATGATTGTGAAAAAGTCAGCAAAGTCCCGTCTGCAGTAGAAGACTGTCCATTTTGTCGCATTGCACTCAGCATCAAATTTAGTGAAATGTCATATGGGTTATCAAATGTCATCACCAACACTCTGCTACCAATGTCAAACATAATTTTTAACAGTCTTGTAACAAAGTAGCAACGTCACATGTGAAATTATGTATATGAGAAAAGCTGTAATAGATACTAAATTAAATAAAATAAGAAATGAAGAAATTAGGAAAAGAATGGGTATAATATCACGTATTGTGCATATCGAAAGTAAGACATACTAGTATTTTTCTACAGAACCTGTCCTTATTGACTGCTATTCCCTCTCATCTGCTAGGGAAACATTTTTAGAAAAACACCCATAATAATTTCTTCTTCTGCATTTTTTTTCCATATTGCTGCAGATACACAGGAGCTAGTCTGGCAAATGGAATGTGTTGTACCATAGTTTACAGCTTTGATGTGATATCTGCTCCTCCTTCTGCCTAACACATTCAATTTCAGCATGGCTTTTGGGTCATTTTGAGATACAGCCAAGTGCACTCTATAGTCTCCTTAGTCGCCTCTTATGACATGCACAGGTGTAATCAGTGTTGCTATTCTTTGCTCCCTTTTCAGGCCCTGGCAACACACAATTTCTAATTCTCTATATGAACCCTAAGTCAACTTAGAAGCGCTATATTTTTTCAGAATGTCGTTGAGATGCCAAGAGTAGACCAACTCAACAACAATAGGATATTCACAACAAATTTATCTACAGAAATAGAACAGACTGGTAAATAGTGAGTCAATATCAATTTAAGCCAGAGATAGACAAAATAGTGAGTCAATATCAATTTAAGCCAGAGATAGACAAAATAGGGAGTCAATATCAATTTAAGCCAGAGATAGACAAAATAGTGAGTCAATATCAATTTAAGCCAGAGATAGACAAAATAGTGAGTCAATATCAATTTAAGCCAGAGATAGACAAAATAGTGAGTCAATATCAATTTAAGCCAGAGATAGACTAAATAGTGAGTCAATATCAATTTAAGCCAGAGATAGACAAAATAGTGAGTCAATATCAATTTAAGCCAGAGATAGACAAAATAGTGAGTCAATATCAATTTAAGCCAGAGATAGACAAAATAGTGAGTCAATATCAATTTAAGCCAGAGATAGACAAAATAGTGAGTCAATATCAATTTAAGCCAGAGATAGACAAAATAGTGAGTCAATATCAATTTAAGCCAGAGATAGACAAAATAGTGAGTCAATATCAATTTAAGCCAGAGATAGACAAAATAGTGAGTCAATATCAATTTAAGCCAGAGATAGACAAAATATGATCAGAGAAGTCATTTTTGATGGTCAGTCAGGCTCTTTACAAATTATTATGCTTCTTGAGTTCAGAAAATATCAAATCTCAAGTTATCTCACACAAACTGTAAAGTATGATGCTAAGAGCAGTGATTATGAGGAAAATTATTGCATCAAACATATGATGTTACTAGCTGGGAAAATGTTGTCCGCCACAATTCTGTGATGTCCAGCATTGGAGACATTAACACGTGGCAAGCCTTTGAGACTTCAAAGTATTAAAACAACATTTGTTGGGCCCATAACGCGCCACAAATTTGTGAACCTCGCCCTCTGACCCAAAATGGTTTCAACAACACACGCATACAGCACCAAATCAGAACTTAGAACATGGCTTTTAGTACTAGAAAAACTTAGCCAAAAGGTGGGCAAAAAGTCTTATAATTTTAAATCCACTTTGGACTTATGGTTAGCTCACTAGGACTTAGCTTGTTAGGCAGACAGAAATCTTGCTCAGATGTGGGTAGGCTTAGTTTTTCATCCTATTTGTAACATACTGAATCCCATCTCTATGACAAGGTGCTGATATTGATGGGACAGTTGACACATACAAATGTCATTGATTGCATACAGAGTATTGCACTAGGCTTAAGTATTACTTATTGGGTGCTATGATCGCAGCCCAACCCCCGTTGTTCCAATTAGTGCCTACCAGTGTGATTATTTCCCTTTCCTATGTTTATCAGATTATGTTTATAATTTTTTAATTTAAATATAATTATATTTAGGGTTAGGGTTAGGGTTAGTTATGTAAAACATAGCTAACCCATAACCCTAACAAATGAATAATTCAATTAATTATTGATTATTTATTGATATAATATTTTGATCAATTAGCCACAGAATACTTAGGTATGCATTAATGATAAAGAATAAAGAAAATGGGGGTTGGACTGCGATCATAGTAACACTTATTATAATGTTCTAGGTTGACAAAGAAAAACTCCAAGTCACTGTACAAGGAGGGTGTCTGCTCAAAGACCTCAACGAGAATGTTCTCCCTACATATGGCATGGCCCTGTCTGTGTAAGTGCTAGTTATTTTACAAATTCATATGCAAGGAAGAAAAATAGATCACCTGCGTTGAATGAATGAGTGACTGCAGTAAAACAGTGTCATCATCAGGTGCCATGCCGGCTGGTGTAGGCGGTTATGGCTCTCCACAGCTCTCTGTCCACAGTATTATGTATCAAGGTCGTTGTTGTTTTCTTGCCGTGCCAGGTTGTCATAACCCAGGTTGTCAAACTGTCTAATATTTTCTCGCGTTGTTACCCTCTGTCTCTGTTGCCTTCAATTTTGCTTGTTGTGACTATGTTCTCCAAACCTGCCTGTATCATGAAAACAGTGTACCATGCGGGAAATACAATATAAGAATGAAATTGTAACTAAAACAAAATTTTAAACATTTATCGCTCTAGATTAACTTGTGTGTGTTGCTAGGGCCCGAGAGGGGAGCAAAGAATAGCAACACTTTACCTTTCATGCATTTTGTAAGAGGAGACTAAGGAGGTTATGGGATGGAGTTGGCTGTCCCATCTCATATGAGGTCAGTGACTCAAAGCCATGCTGAAGTCAGTTGTGTCAGGCCGAAAGGTGCAGATGTCACAGAAATGTTGTAAACCATGACACAATACATTCCGTTCTCCAGACTGCATTCTGGTAATTTGCATGAGTTTGAGAATTAACGCAGCAAATATATTAAAATAACTTAAATTCCCCCCAGCCAGAATATTTTTTCACAATATGCTTTATTTTTGGTGAGTAGAAAATGCAATACCTTTTCTGTTAACTTGTCAGTTACTTTTTTCAGGCGCCAAGATGGCCACTGTTGAAAATTTGTCTCAAAAGACAGTCATGAGCCAAAGAATGGTTGAGAATCACTGATCTAAAGTAGTAGTAGTTCTCATCATGGACCATGTTATGGCTCCCAGGTAGTCAAAGTTCTTTTCATAAGAATTGAAGAAAAATTTGAAATTGGGGGTTGGGGCAAGCATTATCTGGGGGTTCACATTAAGGTGAATATTTGAACAATGTTTAATTATGTATATAATTACCAGTTTTGAAGAAAATTTAAACAACTTTTTTTTTCATGCGCAAGGGGAACATAGATGAAAAATGTCCCAAAATGGGTCTGATCTGGACACACAAAAGAAGTCAAATTAACAAGTGTTCAAAGACACAGGAGTAAATAGATTAATACTGATTATATTTCATATTAATCTGTTGTTCATGGTCTCAGGGGTTGCAAGATATGGTCGTGAGCAATGACATCCTCAAGGGACAAGAAAATATCTGCATTTGACATGAAATATGATAGAAATGTCATAAGAATATCATGGACAAATGTAGATGTCATCAATGACTGTCCTGGTGACCTTGAGTGCACAGTTTGAATGTCTTGACAAAATCACATCACTTGAGCATAGAAGAAAGCTGACTCATCAAAACTATTATTAAAAGAAACACAAGCTAACATATTTTGCATGCATAAAAAGATAACAATAGTTTAGGAAGATTAATCATAGAGGGAAAGGTTCTAGAAAATAGAACGAGATAGACCAAGACCTTCTGAACATAACACTGGAACAGGCTGGACAGCTTGCACGGACCAAGAGGCTTACAGAGTGGCAGTGAGGACAACATTCTGCAATAAATAGATTCTGAAAGACTTGTGTAAGATTCTCTTCAGATGACGATTCCTAAAAAATGTATAATGTCAACATTTGAAAGCTACTTAAAATGGCACCTAGTATTTTAGGAATTAATGCTGTTTTTATTTTGTTGTTGAATATTTGTCTATTATAGTCACTCTGACATTTTGGTATATATATTTTGGTTTAAAATATCTATCTTAGGCAAGGCTCAGTGAGTAGTCTAACAGCTGGAGGTGTTATCAGTACAGGCACTCACGGCACCGGTGCTGAGTTTGGAATAATTTCTTCATATGTGAGTATTGTCTAATGTGTCGTTTTTATTGTCACAGAATTTCAGGGGAAAACACTTTGAAAGCACTTTTCATCATCTCCTATTTATCACAGCATTTAAAGCATCTTCGTTATTCTTTATTTTTCACATCACATCAACATAAGCACACTTCACCATCCCTATTTTCCTGTCAACTTCTGTTTCACATCTATCATATGTTTCCGCCCCAATCTTGGAATATATTAAGAGACAACAGATCAAATGGTTTGCACACATCAGCAGACTACCACCAGACAGCATACCACAGCAAGCTGTGCTACACAGTGAAGGCAGATCTAGAGGCCGAACTTGACTACTGAAATAAAAGAGGCGACATATTTCCACAATATGCTCAACACACAAGAAGGTCATCTCCAGAGAACTCTTCTACCCCTGAATCTGAAAGGCAATAAAGAGTTTAATAGATTTGTATCTAGATAGATACGATTGAGATACATAGGTTGTGATTTTTATAGACATGTATTTATATAGATTTATTGTGGATGTAAGATGAGATATCACAGGTTTAAAGTTTTGATTATGTGTCCCTACAGGTAGTAGGGCTGGAACTAATGAAAGCATCAGGGGAAGTGATTACTATTGACAGTCATACAAATGCAGATTTGCTGCCCATTGCAGTTTTGAGTTTAGGATCTCTGGGTATCATTATCAGTGTCACCTTCCAGTGCGAGAGAGCTTTCAGACTTCATGCACGCCAGTTCCCAAACACTTTACAAAATGTAAGTTTACCAGGTCTCCACTGACATTGTGGGATCAATAATATACGTTATAGAATCATAGAATAATATAGAATCATACATGTAGTGTGAAGTTTTGTTTTTTATTTTGATCTCCAGAAATTAAAGTAGAAAAGCTCTTTTTCTTATGTGCTACAAGCTTTATTTTATACCTGGAAAACTCCAGTTCTCAGTTTTATGCAATGTTTTGAAAAGAATCCTCCTACTCAGAGTGGGGTCTGTGTGTATGTAGAGGGTGTGTTCCACTATTTTGTAAAGCATTCAACCACATGAAATTCTGTAACCATTGACCGGGGGGGGGGGGGGGGGGGGCTTTATCCATAACTGGCCTGCGCATCTATCCCAAGGGTTCTCAACCTTTCAGATGGCAAGCACCGCCAACATGTAATACTGAGTGTGCAAGTACTATAACTTAAAATAGTAAATATATATTTAATGTTTGTTGTTGTTTGTGAACCAAAGGAGTTGTGAGCGATTAGCTCTTACTTCCTATGTGCAATGGGGAGGTTTATGAGCTTTCTTTCATACATATGTTTAATAATGATATCCATAACCTGTTGTAGGGGTGTCACATTGAGACATTTGATGCAGAAAGATCACCCATCTTTACCATCCTGATGAGTTCGGAAACTTCACATTATGTCCAGTCCTTGATATTATCTAGCCATGTCGTCTTCTGACCTCATTGAAATAAATATTTTTGAAAGTGAAAGGAAAAGTGAACATTAAAATTTGACATACAATCTTCATCATTGCAGTGTACACACCCCCTCCCAAATCCTTCTTCATTGCAGTGTACACATACCCTGCCAAATCCTTCTTCATTGCAATGTACACACCCCCTCCCACATTTTTCGTCATTGCAGTGTACACACTCCCTCCCAAATCCTTCTTCTTTGAGTGTACACACCCCCTCCCACATTTTTTTTTCATTCCAGTGTACACATCCCCTCCCAAATCCTTCTTCTTTGCAGTGTACATACCCCCTCCCACATTTTTCTTCATTGCAGTGTACACACCCCTCCAACATCCTTCTTCATTGCAGTGTACATACCCCCTCCCACATTTTTTTTCATTGCAGTGTACACATCCCCTCCCAAATCCTTCTTCTTTGCAGTGTACATACCCCCTCCCAAATCCTTCTTCTTTGCAGTGTACACACCCCTTCTGAAGAAATATATGAAGATATAGAATATTGTATGTGAATAGCATAGATTTGCATATAATAAACATTCTTTTCTCTCTTGTATGTAATTGTTCTTTTGTATGCAATTTATATTCTATAAATGCCAGGTAATAGAAAATCTGGATGTCTATGTTACCAGTTCAGAACATTTTCGTTTCATGTGGTACCCATACACTGACTCTGTCGTCTGCTACAGTGCCAACCGCACCAAAGAGGTGAGAAATTTGCTTTTTTCATGTTGTCTTCTTAAAGCATCACCCACAGTAGATTAGTTCATCATTTGTGTTTGTTTCTTTGGATTCCAAAGAATAACGAGCAATACAGCTCATGAATAATTTTGTGTAATTGGGAGGTTTCACCAGAGCTTATTTCATACCCAGAAAGCTCTAAACTCTCAGCAGTGTGCAATAAATTGAGAAGTAGCCTCCTACTCAGAGGGGTGAAATAAATAATCCTATTGATGTACTGTGGGATTTCTATAAAAGGGAAAGTCTCACTATATATGCATGCCATCTATTAGAGGTTTACTGTAGTATGGTGGTTGATGGGGAATTGGTGAGACCTATCCACTATATATGCATGCCATCTACTAGAGGTTTACTGTAGTATGGTGGTTGATGGGGAATTGGTGAGACCTTTTATATGGAGTATTTTGTCATTACATTGCTGTTTATTTTGTTTAAGTACTTTCAATAACATGAGGAAACCAAAAACATGCAAACAAATAGCAAACTCAAAGTGAGAATTATAACGTATTACATCTACTTAAAATCTTGTATAAGTCAAATACAACTTGTGTACATTTCCCATGCAACAATATACTGTGTTTGGAAAATGCAATAACTTTGTTGTTTTTATACATTTTTGTATAATTTATTTACAAATATTTTTTTTATTGAAAATGAATAATTGAAGACTTAATTTAATTATGTACGTTTTGTTGATGTGTGTGAGATAAAAGAGATAGGAAAAAAGTGGTATATGACAATTTTTTTCACAGACAATAAAAATACATGATGTTTCCTCACATCCACATTCACACGATATGAGGTACCTACATCCTGCCCCTTAAAGCCACTAATCTGAATAGCCCCTTCAGGCTACTAATCTGAATAGCCCCTTCAGGCTACTAATCTGAATAGCCCCTTCAGGCCACTAATCTGAATAGCGTACCAGTTAGTTTTGGTAGCCAATGTTTTCATGATATTGTATGTCATAAACAAATGAAACACATCTACCTCACTAACGTTATCAGCTATGACTAGTGGTCCTGCAACTTAAGAAAAGGTGCGATCACTATCAGCAGCACTCTCCTCCTCAGACATGCCGGACATAGAACTAATATCTCCTCCGCCAGTCATATCAAATTTTTCATATAGTTTTTTCTAAGATTGATGTTATTTCTGCATTATTTCTTGTTTGTTGACCAAAGAAAGATATTTTTAGAGAATATTTCATGTTTCTTCAGGAGTTGAAGGTCAAGGATAGTTGGCTGTGGGACATGGGTGTTGGGTACTATCTGCTGCAGCTCATACTCTGGGTGAGGTAAGTGTTTATTCATCTTGTATACATCAGTGTAAACATTCCTTCTTTTTACTGTTTCTCCATCTTAATGTGATAGATCTGCTTCTACCAACCTACACCAGACTACTAGCTTAAAGCTAGACAGGAATTGGGTAAGGAACCACACAAACAGAGATGAAATAGATCATCTTGAAGACACGCTCTGCTGCTTCTAAAAGATGCCAATGTAATATAAATGTAGGTAAATTGCAGTAAACAAATCTTTAAACCAGTGAATAAATTTCTAAACAGCTTTCTGTGAAAAATATAGGTCTCTTGATTGAGGAAGCTGATGACAAGATATTGTTCTGTTGTTTATTATGAAGATATAGCGATGGTACGTCCACATATCACACCTAAAAATGACTACCATCAGATAATCATTTGAGCACACTTGAAGTGATTGTAGTATATGGAGCTCTTGAAGAAGTCTTACACATATGTTCTTAGTTTAAATGTGCACTAGGAAGTTATTACAATTCATATCTATCAAATATGTTAGACTAACCATGTGTTGCCGGCGACTGAAAGGGAAGCAAAGAATAGTGACACTGTTATCTGCCATGCATGTCGTACGAGACGGCTAAGGAGATTTTGTGAGTGGAGTTTTGCTGTACCATCCCGTAGAGGGTCAAAGTGATCCAGGAGCCATGTTGAAGTCAGATGTGTCAGGCCGAAAGATGCAGATATTGCAGCCAAGCTGTAAACTGTGATACAACATATTTCATTCCGTGAACTACAACCTGCTAATCTGCAGGAGTTTGAGAATGAATGCAGAAGTTAGTCAGTTAGTAAGTTTTGTCAAATCATCATCACAACAATCTGGACATATCCATAGGTACTCCAACCTCATATTCAGTATGTCCTTCAGCATGTGGTAACATAGGTACTCCAACCTCATATTCAGTATGTCCTTCAGCATGTGGTAACATAGGTACTCCAACCTCATATTCAGTATGTCCTTCAGCATGTGGTAACATAGGTACTCCAACCTCATATTCAGTATGTCCTTCAGCATGTGGTAACATAGGTGCTCCAACCTCATATTCAGTATGTCCTTCAGCATGTGGTAACATAGGTGCTCCAACCTCATATTCAGTATGTCCTTCAGCATGTGGTAACATAGGTGCTCCAACCTCATATTCAGTATGTCCTTCAGCATGTGGTAACATAGGTGCTCCAACCTCATATTCAGTATGTCCTTCAGCATGTGGTAACATAGGTGCTCCAACCTCATATTCAGTATGTCCTTCAGCATGTGGTAACATAGGTGCTCCAACCTCATATTCAGTATGTCCTTCAGCATGTGGTAACATAGGTGCTCCAACCTCATATTCAGTATGTCCTTCAGCATGTGGTAACATAGGTGCTCCAACCTCATATTCAGTATGTCCTTCAGCATGTGGTAACATAGCTGCTCCAACCTCATATTCAGTATGTCCTTCAGCATGTGGTAACATAGGTGCTCCAACCTCATATTCAGTATGTCCTTCAGCATGTGGTAACATAGGTGCTCCAACCTCATATTCAGTATGTCCTTCAGCATGTGGTAACATAGGTGCTCCAACCTCATATTCAGTATGTCCTTCAGCATGTGGTAACATAGGTGCTCCAACCTCATATTCAGTATGTCCTTCAGCATGTGGTAACATAGGTGCTCCAACCTCATATTCAGTATGTCCTTCAGCATGTGGTAACATAGGTGCTCCAACCTCATATTCAGTATGTCCTTCAGCATGTGGTAACATAGGTGCTCCAACCTCATATTCAGTATGTCCTTCAGCATGTGGTAACATAGGTGCTCCAACCTCATATTCAGTATGTCCTTCAGCATGTGGTAACATAGCTGCTCCAACCTCATATTCAGTATGTCCTTCGGCATGTGGTAACATAGGTGCTCCAACCTCATATTCAGTATGTCTTTCAGCATGTGGTAACATAGGTGCTCCAACCTCATATTCAGTATGTCCTTCAGCATGTGGTAACATGGCTGTTATGGTTCTGTGTTGGTTGATAACTCTTATTTTGATTCCTATAAAGTGCTCGTTTCATGCAACACAAGGCATTATCCCCTCCATTATGATCTTCTCTAGGCCGTCATGGCGTTTTATATCGCCAAAATATTGTAGTTTTCTGAAAAGAACCATGCTGTTTATCCAGTTTTTTTTTTTACATTACTTTTATGAACCCATCAGAGCAGACCATAATTATTCCATCCGATGAACTCTCACTGATCAGTGCCTTGACTTCTAAATCTATTTCCAATGGAATGTCAGTCACATTTCCTGGAAAGTGTAACAACCACTACGATGGTAGTTGTAAACTTTGTATGCTTACTTTCCCATTCTTCTCCATGTTCTGTCCCCTAATACAATTTTGCATACCCATTTAATAACCTCTTCTGCCTTACCATGATATGACTGTCCCCTTTATAATCTGTTTCCATTGATATTTTCTGTAAAAGTCTGTTAGACCATTCAACCACTGTGTTTACTTACACATAGTAACATACGATTTTAGTGCATTTGTATCATTTATGCACACCCGTTTGGAAAATTGTTCATATTTAGAGATATATTCGCCCTTGTGTTGCCGGGGCCTGAAAGGGGAGCAAAGAATAACAACACTGTTTACCTTCCACCATGTCGTAAAAGGCGACTAAGGAGGTTATGGGATGGAGTTAGCTGTCCCATCCCAAATAGGGTCAGTGACCCAAAGCCATGCTGAAGTCAGATGTGTCAGGCCAAAAGGCACAGATATCGCAGCAATGCTGTAAACCATGACACAACGTTCTCCAGGCTACATCCTGCTAATCTGCAGGAGTTTGAGAATGAACGCAGAAGAAGAAGAAGAGATTTATTCCCTCCTTACTGCCTGATAAATTAGGATTATTTTGATAATGAAAGAAGTAAATATTGCAACATTGTATAAGCAAGCAGCTCAACAGAGACTAAATAGGCTGAAATAATATGGAGAAACCTGGGTGTTTATACTGGAACATACATTGAAGGACTGGAACAGCTCTTACTGGATAATCTAGTGAGTTTACCATACTATGAATTTAATCCTATTTGCTGGTGATTTAATGTATGTTCTCTGCTCACTGGGCTATGCTAGTTCCCTATTAATGCAATTTTATAACTCATTAGTACTTTCTGTTGTATTGTATGGAGTTGTCAACATTCTGAGATGTCACAATATTACTGCATGCATATAAAACAACCAAACGTGCCTAGGCCACGTTTCATCACGAAATCGATCATCATTCAATCCTCTGACACCTTACAGAACACAGAGAAAAGACAAATAGAATATAATAAATCAGAGGGGATCTCTAAGGCTTTCACATCCAGTAGTCTCCAAGTGGTATGTCATGTTTTGAGATGAAGTCTCCAAGTGGTATGTCATTTTTTGAGATAAAGTCTCCAAGCAGAATGTCTTATTTTGAGGAGAAGTCTCCTGAAATATGAGGGGGCATGTGCGAGTGTGCACTTGAAGGAATGTTTCACATCATGGTATCTGTGTTGGTCATATTTTGCCATGCTAGCATGTATGACTGCATGGCATGGTTTCACTTAGTCAATATATTTATTTCCTATATAACATTATTTGCTAAATTATTGGTCTTACACCAGGTTATACTTCTGGTACTTTTCAGCACTTTTGTTTCTGCACTGGTACCTATTATCAATCGTGCCCACTTCAATGTCTTTGGTTCGTCTCCGACGGAGAAAATTGACCGCAGTGACAGGATCTTCAATTTTAATTGTTTATTCAAGCAATATGTAATGGAATGGAGTATACCCAGGTATGTCACACAATATGTAATGGCATGAGCTATACCCGGGTATGTCACACAATATGTAATGGCATGAGCTATACCCGGGTAGATCAAGCAACATGTAATGAATGGGCCATACCCAGGTATGTCACACAATATGTAATGGCATGGGCTATATCCAGGTAGGTTTCTCGTGATTTCAAAGCTGTTATATAATGACTAAACAGTTTGAAGGTTCAGGAACATCTTGAACAGACACGGTCATAGCATAGCAGAGGCCACACATATATGGGAAGAATGACAGAAATCGTGGTGACCAGGTGTGAGCCTAAGAACACATAATATACATGTGGTGCCTAAAATAAATTCTTAAAGGAATGACAAAGTCACTTACACCGAGTATTGGAAAGAACATGCAATGTCACAGTATTTACTATGCTCAGTCTGCACAGATGGCTGGACCCTTGCCAGGGCCCAAAAGGGGAGCAAGGAATAGTGAACACTTATCTGCCATGCACATTATAAGAGGCAACCGAGGATGTTTTGGGGGTGGATTGGCTGTCCAATCCCATAGGGAATCAAATGACCCAGAAGCCATTCTGATCTCTCAGGTTGAAAGGTGCATATATCGTAGCCAAGCTGTAAACCATGACAAATGCATTTCGTCTCCTGACTACATCTTACTAGTCTGCAGGAGTTTGAGAACGAGCACCGAAGAAAAATCAAAATGGCAGGGACACACTTGGAAGAGGGAATATTATAGAATACAGAAGTATCTACTTTATAGGAAATTACAGTCTGGGAAAATATCTCATGGTCATCCTTCACTTTAGTACACAGATGTATGCAAATGGGATATGCATGATACAGGAATTGATCATGGGAACAGGATGCTATTGATCATGTTGTTGCATGAAGGAGATAGATCAGGAATGGTATAACAACAAAGTAGAATGTGATAGCACAAGGGTCGGCAACCTTTTGCTAACTGTGTGCCAACTTAAGATTTCAAATTATTCAGAGTGCCACACCCAAGTGCCGAAATAAGTGAGGAAACCCCACTAATCGATTTATAATCAACTTTATACAGGAAACAAAGAGTGCGTACCATTTGAAATTGCCAAGTGTGGAAGGTGCCATAGGTTGCCAACCCCTGTGATAGCAGGTAGTTCAAGATCTGTACATCTAAGAAGACCTACGTTAGTACAAGTGGGGACTGTGATTCCTTGTACATGCTGTACAAGACTCTTCATGGCTCAGATTGTTCTTGTCAATCATATCCATTATTGCCATGGATGGTAGATTAGCTTTCTTATAGCACAACAATAACTCTAACACTATCATCTGGAAAGACGGAAAGGTGTTTACTACCACTGAAGGTATACCTCCAACATTTATTGATGCAACACAGAGAAGCTAGAATTGTATAAAGTGGAAGTGAAAGCATTTTGTCTAAAATTATAGTTACTCTCAGCTATATTATTGTGTTTCTCATATGCTCCACTCTTCTTCATTTGTCATTCTCAAACTCCCACTGGATCTCTCTTGTAGCAGGGTTATGGTACTACTAGATTTTCAGCAGGATGTAGTCCAGAGAATGGAAATGCGTTCTGTCGTTGTTTTATTTGTGCCAATAGACTGATACATCTGTCTTCGGCGGGATATGCTCCATTCAGCTTCCTTGCTAGAGTAGTACTGTGTGATAACTGTGAAGAATATTCTTGGAGTTATGACAAGTAAGTTAGTCAAAAGATCACTTTTGCTGTACATCAAACTGTCGGTCTCCTGCCTGTGTGTTGACAGGGCCCGAAAGGGGAGCAAAGAATAGCAACACTGTTTACCTTCCACACATGTCGTAAAAGGTGACTAAGGAGGTTATGGGATGGAGTTGGCTGTCCCATCCCATATAGGGTCAGTGACCCAATGCCATGCTGAAGTCAGATGTGTCAGACCGAAAGGCGCAGATATCGTAGCAATGCTGTAAACCATGACACAACGCATTCCATTCTCTGGACTACATCCTGCTAATCTGCAGGAGTTTGAGAACGAACGCAGAAGAAGAAACTGTTTGCCCATTAGTTCTTGGATCTCCCCTTCAAGATATCCCTCAGCATGTCAACCAGTCTTCTTTGGTTACCCACAAACCAATTGGTAGCAAAGCTGACTGAGGAATGATGAGAAGGCTGGACCAGAAGTGTGCGCTGTGCAAGTCGTGGTAATACATGGGATACTGGAGCGCTGGAATGCCTCCCTTCAGGGACCATCCATGTACTCCCTTACTCAACCATGTCTTTTAGACAATCTTATATGAGTCCGGGTGTCGCCTAAGTTACACAACTGAGAAGAACATGTTCTTTTGTCAGAAAGGCTATAGGCTGTCAAGAGATACCTGCTCATAGTTAGAGGGACGTCATCATCATGTGTCAAGAACTCCGTGCTCACAGCTTAATGGAATTTCACCATCATCATGGGGTGCAAAGGGAACGCATTGCTCTAGGCGGACCCAGGGTTAGCAGATAACCAAGATCCCAAATGTACCTCCACGCGATGCACCCTGGAAACAGAAATACAGCAGCTCGAGCTGATTCTGGCCAAATCATTTGGGGATCGTGTCCGAGAATGTGGAGGTAGCAAATGGAAAGAGATTTGACTGCACAAGAGACAGACAATATCTCCAGCATCACCACATATAGCGACACTGTCGACATACAGTGAAGCTAGTCAGTCCAGTCCGAACATTGGAGGGGCGGCCAATGTAAAATGCACGTAAAGGTAGATGCATGGCGAGAGACAAATAGATTTCATACCGAGTACAATGAAACAATGAAAGGGCAGAACAGCGCTAGAGGGCATCGCGAACTGCAAATAGAAAGTGAAAAGTCTCTAGGAAATGGGAACTTCAAGCTCCGTCAGCTCGAGACGAGCATCTAGTTACCTGTGTTCCTTACAGGCCTTACCCAGACCCATTCATTGGCGTTTGGTAAAGCAAGAAGACCTAATCCAACTCTAATGTCGAGCCTTCCTAAATCCGGAAATATGCTCGCAAAGAGAAAGGGTTCTGTACCCGATGGGCTTAGGCAAGAAAGGGACAACGATGGTAGTCCTGGTCCAACTCTACTGTCAAGGTTTCCTATACCGGAAGTACACTTGCAGAGAGAAAGGGTTCCGTAACCGATGGGCTCAGGCACAAAAGGGACAACGATTTAGCCCTGGCCCAACTCTACTGTCAGGTTTTCCTACACCGGAAATACACTTGAAGAGAGAAAGGGTTCCGTAACCGATGGGCTCAGGCACAAAAGGGACAACGATTTAGCCCTGGCCCAACTCTACTGTCAGGTTTTCCTACACCGGAAATACACTTGAAGAGAGAAAGGGTTCAGTACCTGATGGGCTCAGGCGCTATTGGGACAAGGACGATCAGCTCGAGAACGCATTGCTCTCAAACGCGTGGTGTGAGACTCGAACTTTGACAAGGGGTACACGATGTCGGTGAATGACACCTCGGCTAAGAGGGCGAAAGAGCCAGGGCCCAACTCCTCTGTTGAGTTCTTCCCCTTAAGGAACCAGGCTCACGGATGAGAAACGGTTCAGTACCCAATGGGCACAGGCACAGCACGTCCAATTACATGAGGCAAGTTCATAGACAGTGGAACACCTCGTGCGAGTCAGACGAGAGCAAAAATCGTCTGGGCGAAGAGTCGCCACTACGCGTGCTGGAGACAGATATAGAGGCTGTCACAGGCTAAGGGTAGCCCACCCGAATTGTCACAAGGCATGCCGAAATCGGATGTGCTAGGCCTACAAGGCGCATAACGGTGGCACAGCGTAATCACGCTCCCGGCGGAAATCGCACGGACACCCGTGATGGTTACAATGGACTGAACGCAAAACAAACAAACAAACCATCATCATGTATCAAGAGCTATGTGCTCACAACTAAAGGGATTATTTCATCATCATCATGTGTCAAGAACAATATGCTCACAGCTAAAGGGATTATTTCATCATCATCATGTCAAGAGCAATATGCTCACAGCTAAAGGGATTATTTCATCATCATCATGTGTCAAAAGCTACCTGCTTACAGCTAAAGGGATTATTTCATCATCATCATGTGTCAAAAGCTACCTGCTTACAGCTAAAGGGATTATTTCATCATCATCATCATGTGTCAAAAGCTACCTGCTTACAGCTAAAGGGATTATTTCATCATCAACCAGTCATGGCTGTAAGTACTCTAGATATAAAAATCATAACCAGATACCCTTATTTCTCCAGGCAAAAAGCTGGCGTGGTTCTGTATGATTTGAAGACCTGGATAGAGTACAGCCGATTTCCTGCACATTTTCCAATTGAAGTTAGATTTGTGAAAGCTGACAACATCTTCCTAAGTCCCTGCTACATGCAAGACTCCTGTTACATCAATATTATCATGTACAGGTAACTAATCATAGTAGACTTACTGTTAGATCAACATTTTCATGGATGGTAATTGATCATAACCGACTTAATGTTACATCAATATTATCTAGTATAGGTAACCTATCATAGAGGACTTATTTGCTAGGTCAATATTTACATTGGGATGCAATGGGATATGCATTGCTCTTGTGCTATTCCAGGGTTAACAGATAACCAAGATCCAAAAAGCAACTCCTCGTGGTGCACCCTGGAAACAGCTTAGTTTGAATCTCATGCGAAGCAACTTGGTTAACACTATTGATCGTGTCAGAGCAGTGCAGACTGAAATAGAAAAACTGTTTGATCAAGACAAGCAATGTCTCTGAATAGAACCTCTCGACTCTCACTGCCAAAACATTGTTACAGAATAGTGCAAGAGAATGACCAGCCTTGTTGTCGCGTCCGAATGTTCATGAACACAAAAATATTGATAAAGTCTGTGGAGAAAAAAAGACAGGGTCTATTGAGTACATGCGAAGGTAGTACATCATTTGTGGACAAAGTCATGTGCAAGAATAAGTGAGAAAATTGATACAATAATGAAAGCAATGTGCATGCTCAAGAGCAAACATTCAGCTGTCTTTCGGCTGCATGTTGTATAAATAGACAGGATACTATACCATCGCATTACGAAGAAAATGTGGATAGAAGCTCATACTTGGACTGGGTTTTCACGATGTCGGTCAATGAAACTTCGGCTAAGAGGTTGAACCAACCCAAGTACAACTTTATAACTTGAACACTTTCCTATACTGAACCCAGGCTCACAGTTGAGATAAAGTCAAGGACATTGGGGGCAATGGCATCTAATTACATGGGACAAGTTCACTAACGGTGCAGCACCATGAACAAGATAGATGTAGTTAATCTAAATCCCTGTGCACTGTCTCCTGGGAAACTGTTTTCCATGGACATGCTTTGACCTGTAAAGTCTAAGGGCACAATAGTTGATAAAACATCATGGCATAGATCAGAGGCCCACAGATATGCTGGCCCAAAATAATGCAACTCAGCTGTTAAACCAGCAGCACAGTCTACTGCACCTTTTCCCCCGCAGACATCACACAAAATGTGTATGTTGGTTATCAGATAGCGAATGCAAAAGATGTACATTCTTTTTGGTCAAAGACAGCATTTTTTTTAAATAGTTCTTTGGTTAATGACAGCATTTAAAAAAAAAAAATACTTCTTTGGTCAATGACAGCATTTTATTTTTAATAGTTCTTTGGTCAATGAGAGCATTTAAAGAAAATATTTTCCTCACATTATTTCTGTTTGTTTTGACTTTTGAAACCTATTTTTCATAGACCATTCAACAAACTAGTTTATCATGAAGCCTATTGGAATGAGTTCCAGAGTATAGTGACCAAACATGGTGGCAGACCTCATTGGGCAAAGGTAAGAGTAACAGAAAGTTTCTAGCAAATGCATTCAGAAAATAAAGATTTTCATTATGACACATAGAAAATTTCCAGCAAATTTATTCAGAAAATGAAAACTTTCATTACAACACATAGAAAATGGGACAGTAAAAGCATATAGTTTGGCAGACCAAATATAGCCATTGAGTTGTATTTTGTCTACCTTTGGTCTGACCGTTTAGCGATAATGATGGCAGGGTCAGCAGAGAGACATGATCATATAACTTGACCATGAATCTTCAGACTGACTGACATAGTCAAAATGAACAGTGACAAACCAAGATGTTTCAGTTGTATATAATTACCAAAGCAGATCCAGAAATCAGGTATGGACTGCAGTTCAAACAAAGATCTGAGATAAAAACATCAACCATTTTCATCCTTATTAATTTTATTATCATCATTATTATCATTGTTTTTATCTTCGTTATTATAATTGTTATTATCATTGTTTTTATCCTATTTGTATTAGTACTGGTAGGTATTTGTAATGCTTATTTAATTATTGACTAGTATTACTGTTTGTGTTGTAAAAACTCACCGTCACTTTTTTCTATCTATATAGTTATTTTTTTATTAAAATTGATTTGTTCTGGTTTGTGGGGAGTACAACTTGAGGTGATTTGTGTATCAATCCTACAAGACAACAATTGTCATTAGCTGCAAAGAAACAGTAATTTAATTTTTTTTTTAAATTCATTTTCTAGGACCATAAGTTGACTGGAGCCGAGTTTCAAAAACTGTACCCAAAATGGATGGAATTCTGCAGTGCTAGAGAGAAGCTTGATCCTAATGGAATGTTTCTAAACTCAAATCTCGAGCGAATTTTAAACATGAGAACATCGCAACATTCAATATATAAGCAATAGAACAAATTAGGTGCATTTTGTCATCATGTCCATAAATTTAGAGGAATTGCCACTACCGGTAATTTTATTGTTTGCATAAAGTAATGTAGTAGTTCAGGGGCAGGAGATAATTCTTAGGTCTTTCCTGTTTTATAGTGGGGGGCATATTACAATTTTTGTTTATGTTACTGCAAAGTCGTACTCTTTAGATAGTCTCTTTTCGCTGATACTGTACGTCAATATGGTGTCGTGTTTTTTGTTTTTTTTATAACTGTGGGGCAGTACCACTGGAGAAACAAGAAGCATCATGGAGTGACTACGAAACACCTCAAAACTACCTAGCCTAATTCATGTTCTAGACAGCTCAGCAAAACCAATTTGATGTTATTCTTGGTGAAATAAATGGCTACTGATACCCCCCTCCCTTTCTTTTGTCCCAATTGCTCTGTTTAGCGCTCTCAGCTGTTCCCCAGGATGTATTACATCATCGTAACAACCCCCGTGTAAAATCGGTAAATACGTCATTTGTCAGCACACAGAATTCACAAGCCGTCAATAAATGTTCACTCTTCCACACAAATAAAAAGTCATGGAGAGATCAGTGTTGCTTAGTTTTACGTCATATCATGAAATGGAGTCATGTGACTGTAGGTGAAACCTCTTTAAACATACACGCCCATGTTCTGTGGTAAGTATTGTATGGTTATGTCTGTCAACAGCCTTTTGTGCTGCCAATTATTTCTGATACCATTTTAAACATGCATATTCTAATCAATTTGTGATCAGCCCCAGCAGTATTTCGTTTTAGTGATTTTCTAGGCAATATTCTAAATTGCCATAATTTCTGGTCAGGTTTATTAAATCCTCCATTTTCGAGGCACAGATCTTTCAACCTAAGACAGGAGACTATATTAACCCAACACTTGGGATTGCGAGGTATGCTCATCATCCTTATCACTGGACAACCTGTTTGCGTACTCAATATATTTCCTTTATCTTTAGTCTAGCTGTTCATAAAGTGATATCTCATCAAAGTTTATATGTTTATAAACTGTAGACCTATTTCATGGGTGCCATTTTGAAACAACATACTTTTCCATGCGAGCTATTTCTAGTAACAATATCGCTTACAGTTGTATTTCTAAAGTATAGTGGTATCGTCTGAATTGTTCACCAAGTTTCTATAACAGAAATTCAACTACTTTTTTTGGTCAGTAAAGTGTTAAATCATATTTCTTGTACTCAAGAGGTCATTGGTTTGATTCCCAGTTGGGATGTTTTGTTTACAAGTGCGTCTGTTTTTAAACTCGTGAGAATTATGACTTGAACTGCAGATTTATGTATTATGAGTGGTAGGGACAGAGTACGTATTGGAAACCCTACGTACAATAAAGTAATTCCTCTACTCTTTTGAGCCCATAAGTGAGTTTTTAGGTTGAGTAAAAATGTTTCAATATTTCAATTATTTCTTGTTCCAATAGCACACCGGTGTTATTTTTTTGCATGACATTAATTCATGATACATTATTGTCCTTTATATTATTTTATATGATTTACTTCCAATAACAATGGCATAGAATAACAGCTGTGTTTTTCTGCTTGCCGATAAGCCAAGTATTGGAGAGGAGTTGGCCACCACCGAATCTGCCGATCGAAATGCTAGTCAAGTATCAGATCCTAGATTGATGACATCAAGGAGTTGTCTACATTTATTTTTTCTACACTTGTATGAATGACTGAAGATAGAGGTGTTCAGAATGTGCTGATGTTTCTGGTGTGTGGCGCATGGCGGAGAGGTTATATCATTGGTCTTACATCCGTGAGGTCCAGGTTCAATCCTCGGTCTGGGAAAACTGTCTGAGAAAACTCACCCTGTACATGATGTGGCGACAGCAAGAGCATGCGGACTTACCATACAGCTACAAAATCCCTCCCTAATGGGAAACCTGCAATATTTGACAAGGTTTTTTTTTAACAGTTTCCGGTGTAACTCTAACGGGTTATGGGTCTTATTATTTATATTACCGAGTATATTATATATATTTTTACTGCTTGTTCATGCTTCATATTCAATCATATATATATATATACATTCATGAACTGTATGTGGATGGATATATATAAATAAATAAATAGTAAAACCTGTCTTCAGCAGAACTGCAAAGGACGAGAATTATTTCAACAAAGTCATGTTTAACCCTTTCGTAACATCATGTTTTCATTATTCATAATGCAGCAATATTTAGGCCAAATCATTAACCTGCTTGACAGCAGAACAAAGATTTAATGGTCTTGTTTTTTGCAGAGTAAATCCAAAACTTACTTATCCGATCTCAGGGTTGTGAGTTTCCACTCTTTTTTCCCTGTGCCAGGTAGTGAGTGGTAGGTGCATGTCTAAAGGCTGTTAGTGATTGATGGAGGGGTTTGGTGGTAACAGTTGTTTGCGTAGGTATATCTTATAGTGCAGGGCATTCAATAAAGTGGTTTTTTTACTGTTTCCTCCTTCTATCTGTTGCAGTATGGTCTGCAGAAATTCTTTGTAGGTGTTTAAGTTGTACATTTGTTCACAACCTAAATAGTGTGGTTTGATCTTGGAGGTGTAGTATATTTATGTTGTCGTGTGGATTTGGTTAGTACATGTCTGCATATAGCACTCTTCCTTTTGAGCCAATGGCCCATCCATTGTTGTTTACAGTTGTTGCAGACAATGTGTTTAGCTGTTCTTAGGTTGGTGGAAATTTCTGATTGGTGCATACTTGCACTCTTTTTTTGCCAGTTTATCAGCACTTTTATTTCGCGGCTGCTTAAGTGCAGCTAACACTCCATATATGGAGGCCGTTCCACTATCCATCATCTGTGGGCACGTATGGTAGGGGGTCGGTAGCGCCCCCCCCCCCCAATAAAGGGTGCGCCCTTCAAAGCAATAGAAATATGTATACTTTTCTGCTTCTTTTATGTTTAAGATTTCTTTGGTCTTGCTAGATCTTCAGGCCAGTCACCCGGATGAAGCTTTCAGTTTTCTGCAGTTCAGGGTGGCCCCAAAATTTTTGTCTCAGTTCAGTCCAGTGTGGCCATGTCTTGCCTCGCAGTTCTTAGCAATATGTGGAGTCTTGGAGTGTGTTTACATGGATCTGTATTCCTGCCAATGCTGGTCCATTATACCTTAAGGATGGAAATTGCTTTTATGTGCATGAGTTCTCTTCACTGTACGAGAGAATCAGGGGTTAGTACAATAGTTGTGTAATACACTGGGGCGGAGAAGTACAGATCACATCTTGGTCAGCCAAGGTACCAGGTTCAAATCCCCCCCCCCCCCGCCAACTATGAATCCTCACCATTCAGAAAGTAATGGCAACCTGCTTAATGTATTTATATTGCCTAGAAAATTACTACAACCAAAAAATGGTTTAATTGCTATACCCTGAAAAGGATCTGCTACCAACAACAACACACTTTGGTGTTTTTAACTTTTGATATCTGTGTGGTGGGCTACATAGCATTTCCTTTTTCTGTGTATCTTAGATTGGAGACGTGTTATAAAATCCTGCCCTTATCTCGCTACAAAAGTGGGTAGAGTTGTCTTATCTATTTGTAAAATGACCAAACTGGTCGTCTGAAATTCTTTATCTTTTTCAAGGTTACTCTGGACAAACATTTTGAAAACATTCGAAATTCCCACTTAGAGGCTTATTTTTCATTTTTTGTTTTCGCCTTAGGTGGTTTTTTTTCTGCATCCAGTGGAATTTTAACATGTTTTTCTTGCTACAGAATCACAGGACTGGAAAATATTTCAGTTGAAGACAAATTTCTATTTAATAGAGGGATTCACTTAAGGCAGGTTTTACTGTTTACAAAACAACTTGTTGAATCATCAAAAAAATGTCTCTTGCATAAGTGTTGATTATCTATTAATAATATTGATTTCTTTTGACTTTTCATGATAAAATTTAGCATTATAAGGCTTGTTTCGTTTTTTGAATGTATTTCCTACAGGGTGTCGTACACGGAACCTATATTACCCGAGTAAAAGAACAAAACACAACTAACGATCACAAAAAAAAGTTATCTACATGTTAAAATATATTATCTATCTATGCACTTTTTCGCTCCTTGCCGGATGTAGGTCCTCAACAAACATCTTCTGTCTTGTCCTATCTCTGGTTATATGCATACTACTTTAGGTTTATGGACTTGTTAATTATTATTTTTGTTATGTGCTTTAATAATAAAAAATTGTGTAATTTGTAACAGTTGGTCAGAAAGATTTCACATTATTTTTCTCTGTGAGTTGTATAATAAAAGTGCAAGAAATGTATGTGTGTGTATGTTTGAATCCCCAGAAATTATGACCAGTAAAGCTCTAGCATCTTTTTGTGCAATGAGGTTTTTCCAGAGGTTTAATTCATAACCTATATGCCCCCAACTCTCAGTGTGTGTAGTGCTTTCGGTAGTGGCCTCCTACTGAAAGGGGGTTATATATCTATGTTCCTTCAGTGTTGAATTCAGCACATAGGGCAGAAAACAGAGCTCTCCAGTTTGAGCGATGTGATACTACTGTGTATAATTCTTGCATGTTGTTGAAACCGATAGTCATACCTTCTTTGATGCTTTCTCTGTGAAGAATCCTTTCTTGATCTTTTTGCCCATCTGGTACCCATTGTAATGCAGTTTCTTTTCATTCAGTCTAAGTGCATGTCCGATATAAGTTCATAGTTTGTGTGTACGCACACACACACACAGATATATCTAAGATCCGACTATAGACTGATATCCCAAAAACGTCGTCATCATAAGAAAGAACGGATATGCTAAATGGAAATTAACACAAACTTTTGCAACTGTAAGAAAAGGGCATTCCTTTCATTTGCCTCACTCACATTACTTGAATGAAAGAATCGAGGAATGAATAGTCCACTGTATTCTGGGAACAATATATCCCAACATAATACCACGCTGCCTTCCCGAACCACGGCTATAGATGGTTTGGCGAGACTTTAGAACAACAGATCATACTTTCCTGAACAAATTGTTTGTGTTGGGTGTCCCAGCGTTATGACGCGGAACTGCGCTAGTGAATAGTAATGACTAATTATGGTAACTATTTTGCCACTGGGTTCTGACAAAAATACAGCAGACGACTATAACGTCTAAGCAGGAAACGATACCATGAAAGAATGACGAGACAAATGGGCACCGTCAGATCTCATTGTTTTTAAAAGATACATTAGAGTTTGAACTTTGTTCCTCGTATGTTTACCTTGTATGGATTACCCCGTATACAGTTATAAACATGACAGAGGGTTGTGAAATTGATTTCGACTGCCATTAAATGTGCAGTGGTTGGGTGGAGGATGGAGGGAATCAATTATGGCAGAATTTTACTACAAATGCCTTTGATATGTTGGGATTTGGAACCTCGTTTCAAGTCTTCTATAAAGAAAGATTGCATTAGGTCACTTATCTGAATGGCATTATCAAAATGTGAGGGAAACTTGGATTAGTTGACCGATTGAAATGGGTAGGGCCAGTAGTCAATCTGCAGCCTCAGTGGGTTGGACTAATTAACAGAATATAAGGAAGGCGGTGACTTAGCTAACCAAGAATATTGCACAAGTAGTTTGGCTTCCTTTCATACATTTTTATTGTCATTGTGATTTTATTCATGTTTTATAAGAAGGATGCCTGGACAAAAATGATATATATTATATATATTGGGGTGCAAAGGGAACGCAATGCTCTCAGCGGACCCAGGGTTAGCAGATAACCAAGACCCCAAATGTACCTCCTCGCGGTGCACCCTGGAAACAAATACAGCGGCTCATGCTGATTCTGGCTAAATCATTTGGGGATCTTGTCTGAGAATGTTGAGGTAGCAGATGGAACGAGATTTGACTGCATAAGAGACAGACAATATCTCCGACACCAACAGCACCAAAATATACAGTGGCACTATCTACATACAGTGACGCTAGTCAGAACACTGGAGGGGCGGCCAATGAAAAAGGCACAAAAAGGTAGATGCGTGGCGAGAGACAAATAGTTTTCATACTGAGTACAATTAAAGGGCAGAACAGCACCAACTGCAAATTGAAAGGGAAAAGTTCCAAGGAAAGGGGAACTACAAGCTCTGTTAGTTCGAGACGAGCTTCTAGTTACCTGTGCTCCTTATAGGCAGAGACTCAGACCCAATCATGGGCGTCCAGCAAAGCAAGAAGACCTGGCCTAACTTTAATGTCGAGCCTTCCTATACCGGAAACAAAAAGTTATCTACATAGAGGGCTCGCGAAGAGAAAGGGTTCCGTACCCGATGGTCTCAGGAGCTATTGAGACAAGGTCCCTCAGCTTGAGAACGCCTTGCTCTCAAACTCATGGTGTGAGACTTGAACTTGGGTGAGGGGTTCATGATGTCGGTGAACAACATTTCATCTAAGAAGGCGAAAGAGTCAGGGTCCAACTCTTCTGTTGAGTTCTTCCTCATACGGAACCAAGCTCGCGGATGAGAAACGGTTCAATACCTGATGGGCACAGGCACAGTACGTCCAATTACACGAGGTAAGTTCATAGACGTGAACGAATGTCTCTACGAAGAGTCACTACACACCCGCGTGTCCAGCGACAGATAGGTTGTCACGGACTAGGGAAGCCCACCCGAATTAAAGGCATGACGAAAACGGATGTGCTGGACCTCGGACATCCAGACCATAGAGTGGCCAACCAATGTGCAAATAACACAGTTTTACTGTGGAACTGGCAGCGCAATGTACTTCACGCTCCGCGGTTGAAATCACACGATATATTCGTTGTGGTTATATGAGAGTGAACGCATAAGAAGAATATATCTATTAATATATTATATATATATAATGAGGGATGGTCAAAAAGTAATGCCTTCTAATTTATCTACTTTATCTATCTATTGTAATTTCCACTTGTGTCGTTAAGCATCGTATGGGGAATTCAGAGTTTTGTGTCTTTGGCCATTTGAGTTGCATTGGCCATGGTCAACCAGTGTCTATTTAATGTTTCTTTGATTGTCTCTGCCCATCTAGTTCTTGGTCTTCCTCAATGCCTTGTAGCCCGGTCTTCTGCTGATGTATGCACGAAGGGCAGGCTGCAACGGTCTCAGGATGTGACCAAGCCATCTGGTTTGCTACCTCGATGTAGTCTTGACTTGAGATAGTCTTTACTTCTTTCCTGATAACTTCATTTCTCTGACAGTCTTTTCTCATGACATTTATAGCTTTCCTCAAACGTCTCATTTGACAAACTGCAATTTTTTTCGCTAGTGTCTTTGTCAAGGGCCATGTTTGACATTGGTATCGCGGTATGGTAAAAATTTGTGTCTTTTTTTTCCTATATCAATTGCATACAGTACATTTAAAGTCCTTAAAGTGATATCGAGTTTATCTTCTTTTTGTGGTCCAAATGAAAGTCTGAAGTTGCAAGATTGGGACTATAAGGGGGACATCGCAATACTATCTTGCCAAAAACTTAAATTGCATCCATGGTGCATTTAGAAGTATGTGGCGTGGCATTATTATGCAACAATAGTGCAGTTCTCTTATCTTTAATGGGTAAAATAGCCGAAGACAACCTCTAAACTTCTTCAAAGTTTCAATATAATGGGTCTGCATTCATTTTGTTCCAAGAAGTATTGCACCCTACTCATTCCAAAACACGGGGCCATGACTTTCCCTACAGATGGTGAACTTAGGAGCTTCTTTTATATCAGTTATGTTGTGTGATGCCATTCCATTGACTGGCTCTTCGAATTTTGGTTCAAAAAATGAACCCAAGTCTCATAGACTGTCACAAAATTTGATGAAAACTCCTTCAGTTTCGTAATGGTGCGGAAGGGTAATGGTGCGGAAGGTTAATGGCTATGGTTTTCCTTGTTTATTTATGTCTGTCTGTCAACATTCAGGTCACCCAACGTGCACAAACCTTTGAATAACCCAGATTGTTAACGATGTTCTGGACACTACCATTACTAATTGATAACATGACATGCAGTTCATCTAGTTTTACCCGACAATCACCACGAATGATGTCATCAACTCGAATGTGTGGTGTTATTGTGATAGAAGGACGACTAGTCCGCTGTGCGTCATCCACTGAGGATTGACCTAATTCAGTTTCGTCACAACGATGTACCCAAGGTCAGACAGAGAAAACATTGGTGGATGTGGATTGGGGTCTCGCCTTCAGCATTGAGAAATTCTATGACATATCGTGTTTTACCCGTACTTCTTTGGCAGCTGTTTTTAAATGGTTACTGTGTCGCAATCTGTTAATGAAACAGGTTGGTTATGCTATACAGTGCAGAAGAGTTTTTGGGGATTCTCGCAAAATTGACAAATAAATGTACACTGATACAGTATTTACTTAGATAAAAATTAGGAGACATTACTTTTTGACCATCCCCCGTTTGTGTGTGTGTGTATATATATATATATAAAAATAACTGAAGTATGCCCTTCAGTATGTAACTGACTATAAAACTTGTCAGTTTATCTGGCAGCAGGTGCTAATTTATGGAACAATGAAAGATATGAACATGTCAAAATTTATGAGTTTATCTCTAATAAAATACAGATTTTATTTCTTCAATCAATAATAGTGAGACTGCTGTAAATTGTATAACAATAGTACTTGTGTCATTGTTATATTTCTTTGGCAGAACTAAACATTTCATTCATTAGGTTGGTGAACTTTCTTAGAATTCTATAATGCTTGAACAGGTCCCCCCTGTGTTGTGCTATGAACCAGTCATTGCACTCCGGGTGAAATCATAGGTGCTGAAACTGCTCAAGGTGTTGTCAAAGATTATGCCTGCCAATAGTTTCTATGGCTTGCTGGTTAAAGACATTTCTCATACTGACCCAAATTTTCCCAGATCTACCTGTGTCACATGACCATGTTACCAGAGCATGAAAATGAAGAAAAGAATAATAACCTGACATGCATCTCCCTAAAAAACTATTGCCACCATCCTCACAAAACTATTGCCAGCATCCTCACAAATACTATTGCCCAACACCATCCACACAAAACTATTATCTGACACCATCCACACAAAACTATTATCTGACACCATCCACACAAAACTATTATCTGACACCATCCACACAAAACTATTATCTGACACCATCCACACAAAACTATTATCTGACACCATCCTCACAAAACTATCGCGGTAATCTGTACTAGCTATGATCCTGGTGGGCTTCAAGCCAGGTTGGTAATGAACAACACGAACACACACAACTGCCCACTCATATTCAATAAAAGACTACGTTCTTTATTCAACATAAAGAATTGAGCATGCACAAGTAAACTTCCCAATTATTTTCTAATACTATCCTGCTTGCTTGATCTTGAGGTGCTTCTCCTCAACTCTATATTAACAACAACTCAACTCTAACAAGAATATGGCCAGTGATCCTTCCCTAACATCTGTCATCCTCTTTTTTATTGTATCATTCTATCATTATGGTAACTTTTTGTTGCATCAGTCCAGTTCATCATCCTGGTAACTTTTTATTGTATCATTCTATCATTCTGGTAACTTTTTTTTGCATCAGTCCAGTTCATCATCCTGGTAACTTTTTATTGTATCAGTTTAGTTCATCATCCTGGTAACTTTTTATTGTATCATTCTATCATTCTGGTAACTTTTTGTTGCATCAGTCCAGTTCATCATTCTGCTAACTTTTTGTTGCATCAGTCCAGTTCATCATCCTGGTAACTTTTTGTTGCATCAGTCCAGTTCATCATCCTGGTAACTTTCAGCACTAACTAACAAGACTTGCTCTAGCTTTGCATGCTTTTCTAGCTTCCATTTTTACGTCACCAAACTTCCTGAACTCGTTCAAAATTGCGTTCAACTTTGAACACCATGGTGCGTTATTTTTAATTCAAAGACAGTTCTACATACATCCTTCCAGGTACCTACACTACAACACACATCCCTCAAATTTCCCAGCACCTCCCTAAATATCTAAAACACTGTCATAGTTTTCTTGTGATTGCCCAATATCAAATTGTCTTTCCATTATTAGCTTCCTCATGCTGTTGTTTGTAGCATGAATTACTAGACTTATCCAGAATTTAAATGTACTAAATGCTCATGAACCTGCTACAGCATCTAAGAAAGCTGTACAGCATCGTAGGCACTGGTCATAGACTTCGTTGAAGGCATGTTTGTTGTGACTCTGAAAGAAAAAGAAAACTTACTGGTAACAGAATTGTTTGTTTCACATTTTCATAGTAGGAATGACTAGCAGACTCTCACCTTAGATAACTTTCTTTGCAATTCATAAATATCATAATGGAATGTTGCTCCTCTAATACTGTGATATCTGCACCTTTCAGCCTGACACATCTGACTGCAGCATGAATTTTGGATCACTTTGATCCTATATAGAATGGGACAGCCAACCGCACCCCAAAATCTCCTTAATCGCTTCTTACTGGTGGCATGGTACAGAACACGTCTGTGACAGTCAAGGTACCCAGTTTGAATCCTGCCACAGGCAATTATGCATCCAGACTGTTCAGAAGCAATGGCAAACTACTTAACATATTTATATTGTGTGGAAAATCACTACATCAAAAAAAAAAAATGCTGGGTTGATATATCCTGAATAAGGATATGTACCAACTAGTACAGAGAATAGACTGTGTTGTGCCATGGTTTATAGCTTATCTGCGACTTTCAGCCTGACATAATCTTCAGCATGGCCTCGGGTCACTTTAACCTTTAGCACACTGAATTAAAATAATGCAATGTTTCCCTTCCACTGGATTATTTTTTGACATTTTCTATTATTTTTGATGAGAGTTTGGAAAATGCAATAATGTTTTTTGTTTTAAAATATTTTTAAAATAATTTTTGCACATTTAAATAAAGAATTTGCATACTGCAAATATGTGTATAATTTGTTGTTTTTTTAAATGCGCCACACGAGAGAGGTGAGAATAGAGGTTGAGATAGTTACCTATGCCTTAAAATGGGTCTCTAAAAGAGTGGCCGTCATGGCTGTTATTATGTCAGACTCTCAATCCATCTTAGAATGGCTGTGCCATGAGTAAATGAACTTTAGGCACCACTTAAGTGTGACCCCTTAAGATAGAAGACCAACTAGCAGAATTTATATGTATATAGAGACCAATGAAAATCACAGTAATAATTGAAATAATCATGTATGAAGGTTTGTCCTGCTCATGTATAAAAGGTTAGTCCTTTTCATGTAAGAAGGCTTGTCCTGTTCATGTATGAAGGCTGTTTTGCTCACATATGAAGGCTTGTTTTGATTCTGCTCGTTAGTTGTTTATTATTGAGGGTCACAACTTACAGCCCTTGAGGTATAATCAGGTAACACAGCTGCAGGGAATAGTAAATATTTTTCATTGGACATTCTGGCATTCAGAATGAGATAACTGGCAGCAGGGCATATGACAGTGTGGTCATTTTGAATTCTCTATGTACGTACTGGAGATGTCAAGAACTATTGCTTACAATAGTGATTGATGAAAACTTGCATGGTTTTGACATGTATGCCGACATGATTCCTTGACCTAAACAATACTGCAGGGAACGATCAAAGGTGGAAGAAGCAGAGGACAAATAATAGCAAGACAATATCAAGGACTGAACAAGACAATTTTTCCTCTCATTTGCATCGTTAAAGATAGATCACTGGAGGACTCTGTGTGTTGATGCATCCAATGTGGTAATCCTACAGCCCTGACAGGTTACGGGTTTACAGATAAATGTACATATTTCTTAGTTGAGGACACCATAGTGGACGGTTATTAAGAAATAAAGGAATTTGGAATTACTCAGGAAGATAGTAGGAGACAATTAAGGGATAGGATGAGGCATTATGTGATCGGCTGGCTATGGGAACTATCAGCATACATACCCTTCATCTGCACAAAGAAATAGAAAGGTGCAGATTTGTTTAAGAAGTCACAAATTAACACCAGAATAAACTGAAAGAAATACGCACAAGGTTGCGTCTGTGAATCCCACTAGATAAACCACCCATGCAGCAGAAAACAGTAGATAATATACCTTTATATTGAGGCTTTCATATGAAAACTTTGTAGCATTTATCATCCTTAAAATTATACTTTTAATATTTTTTTTAAAATATACATTGTTCTTAGTATATATGCAATGATCATCTGTAGTTGGGAGAGAGCCAGAGATGTACTGTGCAGCACTACGGGGGGGGGGGGGGGGGGGGGGCTAACTTCACTGTTTTACAATGGCTAAGGCCCATTATAAAGGCACAGTGACTCAGGATGTGACAAGCCTTTTGTCTTGAACATTTGGTTGCATGCCTGGAGCCATAGAGAAGTTCGGCATAACTAGTAGTCAATTGGTGGCGGGGAATGAGCACAGTGAACCCTATCTTGGCTGCAGTGGCTCAGAGCAGTGCATAGGTAGAAACCTACCTTCCTGTTGGTGTGATAGTTATTTTCTGACTATGGCCAGGTGGGTAGAAAATCCAGACTTCCCAGCACTATAATGCCTACACATGCATATATTACACATGATGGCATTGAGTCAAAGGGAATGAGCTCATTGACCAAAGGATCAGCAACCAGCCGAAAGAAATAGAAAGATGCAGATTTGTTGAAGACATCACAAACTAATAGCTAGAATGAGCTGAATAGTGTCTTATAATCAAATGCTAGTACACATAATTGTGTAATTCATTTTGAAGACACATTCACAAAAAACTGTCATCATTCTCTCCCACACTCCAACACAGCAAACCCACAAATCAATCTATTTGTAAAATACACTCACATAAGCGAAGTATGGATCCTCTATTACCAACTCCTTCTGTGGGTCATACTCTCCCAACAGAGCAACTTTGGCAGTGCTGTTTGCAGGAGATAAATCTGTAATGTCACTGAAACATAAATAAACTATTGTCAGATTTATTCCTTTTAAAATATGTCAGTGAAAATCATTGATGATGAGTTTTGTGCATCGAATTAGTAACCATACCATGTAAATCATTATCACGGGAGGGGGGGGGAATAAACACCCCCTTCTTGGGTTGTAGCTGTCCATGTGTCATCGAGGTCTCTCAATATTAAGGTTATGGACTTGTAACTCTGTCCGTGTTGTGGTCGAGGTCTCTCTCAACGAAAAAACAAAAAATTCAGTGCGAGTATTCATGGGATTTGAGCCCGAGAGTATGAAGTACGTTGTGCTACTAGTTGTACAGAAAATCTGTGTTATTTGCGCCTTTCAGCCCATTAGATTTGATTTCAGCATGTTTTTATTTCAGGTGAGCTTCGCTAGCCTGTGAAAGTCTTCCTATCTGTCACCAGGTAAGATCATTGCCTGCCAAAGATACTTCTCTACAAGGACTCGTTAAAGATCTCACTGAAAGCCTTTGAAATAGAACAAAATACATGGGAAGAACTTGAAAAAATAGATCTAGATGGCGCTGTACAGTAAAAAAGAGCGCATCATCTTTTGAAAAGAGGAGAAATGCAGCGGCTCAACAGCGAAGAGTAGCTAGAAAGTCACAGATAGACCCAAATCCGTCTATGGTCATTCCATGCCCGAACTGCCCAAAGACATTTACAGCTCAAAGAGGGCTTATTAGCCATCTACGAAATATTAGGTATGGACATAATTTTAACTGAATTTTCAAAAGTGGTTGTAACAAATGGTCAGCATCATTTATGATGGATGAACACACATCTGTCACTAGGCAAATGAGTTTGTATCAGTTTTCCCGCCAAAAACGGATGTGTCGGGCCATTGGCGCAAATAAAACGGCGACACAACGCATTTCCATTTTCTGGATCCTGCTGGAAATCTAGTAGGATCATGGTCCTGCTAGATCCAGTAGGAGTTTGAGAATGAACGCAGAAGAAGAAGAAGTATCAGTTTTAACCTGTGATAGCCATCCTATCTATCTACTGCAAGACAGAAGCGGGCACGTAGAAAATAAAAAACATCTCAACCTCACATAGACACACTCTATTGTTGTCAATTCTGTAAAAGAACATTTTGTGCGTGCATTGGATTTGTTAGTCATTTAAAAACACACTATTAACTTTATTGTTTTTATTACTTATTGTTATTATTATTATGGTTGAGTTTTTGGTCATCGTCGATTACGACGGGTGAACATCATCATCATCACCAGGCAAATGAGTTTGTATCAGCTCCATGAAGGTTTATCACACACAGTGTCTTAGGACTTTACAGGTAAAAAAATGTGTCCCCATGTGGCAGTTTCTGAGGAGACAGTAAACAGGGATTTACTCTTTGGTCATTAAGTCTAGTTCAGCTGTTAGTGAACTTATCTCGTGTAATTAGACTGTCCAATGCCCATGTCTTCAGGTACTGACCCTTATCTCAACTGTAAGCCAGATTCTGGTATAGGAAATTGCTTGAACAGTACAGTTGAACTGTGTTGTAAATTCAAGTAGGAAGCATGAGGATAAATTAAAAATTCTTGAGGCTAATAGGAATTTAACCAGGTCTGTTCAGATTCGGTGCTGCTAGAATGGACTTGGTTCAATTCCTGTTAGTCTCCAAAATGTTGAACTGTGTTGAGTTTTTGGCTGTGGAGACCAAGAGATTCTATTCAGATATTGTTTGTCTTATGTAGTTTTCATTCCATCTCTACATGAATTCCTAGACATGATCAATAATGCATTAACCAGCATGCTTCACACTAGCTACAAAGCAGTCTGTTCTCAGGGTGCACCACTTGGAGGTGCTTTAGGATCTTGTTTATCTGCTAACCCTGTATTTGCACGAGAACATTACAGAACTCTCTGCACCCCCCTTTCTAGGTTCCATAATTGAATAAAATAGTAGACAGTTAACCTTAGATACAAAACAGCACTTACGTTATATTTTCATGGTCCATTCCAAATATGTATTCAAATGTCGTGAAATCCTTCTTTGTTATCTGTCGAATCCAGAGAATGAGTTTATAAAAAACAAAGTATAGACATCATAGACATTGTAGTGTTGGTAACATATCAGCCATCAAATATGTGGTTGATAACATAATAGCAATCAAATATATGGTTGGTAACATATCAGCCATCAAATATGTGGTTGGTAACATATCAGCCATCAAATATGTGGTTGGTAACATAATAGCAATCAAATATATGGTTGGTAACATATCAGCAATCAAATATGTGGTTGCCGGGATTTGAAAATTAAATGTTTTTATACTCCAGTGTTCATTCTCAAACTCCTGCTGGATCTCTCTTGTAGCAGGACCATGGTCCTATTAGATTACTGACAGGATGTAGTCCAGAGAATGGAAATGTGTTGTGTCTTCATGTTATTTGCACCACATCCGATTGACCCAACACATCCGTTGCCGATTTATTTGCGCCAATGGCCTGACACATCCTGGGATCAAGAAACTGCAGTAAAACTATGCACAGTAAGGTCAGTCAATCGTGACCAAAAATATGAGATGGGTTAAATAGCAGTTTTGAACAATACACAGGATCACCATTTCAACCAAAAGGTCTTTATTGAGAAATGGACAAAACGAATGGAACCACAAAATCAAACGGATTGTATAACGTATTACATTCTCAATCTCCTGTAGATTAACAGGATGTGGTCCAGAGAACAAAATGTGTTGTGTCATGGTTTACAGCCTGGGTGTGATATTTGTGAATTTTGGCCTAGCACATCCAGCTTCAGCTTGGATCCAGCACACTTCATCACAGCAGTGACACCAGACATCTACAACATGCAAGGCAAGCAACAGTTTTACTATTCTTTGCTTCTTCTTAGGGCCCCAGGAACAAATGGTGATCTTATAAACATCAGTCCCATGTAATTACAGCTGGATCTTTTTAAAACAGTTTTCCCTATATAACAGCACTTTTCAAAATACCCAATTATATTTATTTCTTACTGTTTGTACTAAATATTGTAAATTTCTGTTATTACATACCGGTACATATTTCACCACCCAGACCAAGTTATTATAATAGGATTTGACTGTATAACTTTAGAGTTATTTTAGTTTCTGGTTTAAGAGGGCAATAAAGACTATGAGGAAGAATGATAGACAACTTTATATAAATTCTATAACAGCGAATGTTAACAATAACCATCGTATCATATCAATCCAATAACAAGAATTTTATACTGTCAATATTGTTATGTTTCCCATTAGGGAGGTTCCAAGAATTTTATTAAGACTAATAGGGTCATAGAGGTGCCACTTGAAAAACAGCAATGCACAATGCCTGTCATGCCTCTCTATTCTCAGTTCATAAATAACCCAAATATTGGAGGATGTCCGACAAAAAGGAAGTGCCGCAGTAACCAGACAAATAGAGGTACCGGTAAATGCAAATAAGGTAAATAGGTTACTAGAGAACTGTCAATATAAATAATAAAATATAGAAAATAACAATAAAACAAAGAACAAATACAATTGTCAAAGTGTCTGTCCAATTGGGACCTTTATCAAGACAACAAAAACAAATGCTATTTCGTGTCCCCTTTCTTTAGTTTTGCATCTTGCGTCTTTTAGTATTTCATAATTTATACATATTGAACGCATAATATGCACTTCTTATTAATATTGTGTTGCGTTCAATTTGTCACTGGGTGATGATTTGATGGTGAGAAAAATCATTCTCCCAGCCAATTTGGTTAAATTCATTATGGTTTTGTGTTCTTAACTGTTTTTGTTGTCTTGATAAAGGTCCCAATTGGACAGACACGTTGACAATTGTATTTGTTTTATTGTTATTTTCTATATTTTATTATTTTACATTGACAGTTTACTTTATTTGAATTTACCTCTATTCTCAGTTCCTTCTTTGAGTGTGGAGAAACTCAATCCTGTCCTGTCTTTAATATATTATTATCAATCCATACTCTCCTTTGTCTCCCCTCTTTTTCTCCTACCCCCGATTGTCCCCTGCAGAACAGTTTTGGATAGGGAATCATGTCTTATCAAGTGCCCAGATCATTTGTCATGTTTCGACACTGCCAGATATTCTTGTTGCCCAGACAATTTGTGACGTTTTAACACTGCTAGATATTCTTGTTGCCCAGACAATTTGTGACGTTTTAACACTGCTAGATATTCTTGTTGCCCAGACAATTTGTGACGTTTTAACACTGCTAGATATTCTTGTTGCCCAGACAATTTGTGACGTTTTAACACTGCTAGATATTCTTGTTGCCCAGACAATTTGTGACGTTTTAACACTGCTAGATATTCTTGTTGCCCAGACAATTTGTGACGTTTTAACACTGCTAGATATTCTTGTTGCCCAGACAATTTGTGACGTTTTAACACTGCTAGATATTCTTGTTGCCCAGACAATGTGTGACGTTTCAACACTGCTAGATATTCTTGTTGCCCAGACAATTTGTGACGTTTTAACACTGCTAGATATTCTTGTTGCCCAGACAATTTGTGACGTTTTAACACTGCTAGATATTCTTGTTGCCCAGACAATTTGTGACGTTTTAACACTGCTAGATATTCTTGTTGCCCAGACAATGTGTGACGTTTCAACACTGCTAGATATTCTTGTTGCCCAGACAATTTGTGACGTTTTAACACTGCTAGATATTCTTGTTGCCCAGACAATTTGTGACGTTTTAACACTGCTAGATATTCTTGTTGCCCAGACAATTTGTGACGTTTTAACACTGCTAGATATTCTTGTTGCCCAGACAATTTGTGACGTTTTAACACTGCTAGATATTCTTGTTGCCCAGACAATTTGTGACGTTTTAACACTGCTAGATATTCTTGGATATAATGGATGCGCAATACCTTTGTAACATTTGTTTTCAAAGTTTTGTATTCTTCTCTCCAGGTCTGCTGTAATTGTATAATTCTCACACGTGTACAAAGGAATTACTTGTGTGGCGCAGTGGTTAGCTCACTGGCTTCGCATATGAGTGGTTGCGCGTTTATTCCCAGTTGAGGCAGAAATGTTTTCAGATCACAACAGGTCTCGGGTCAACTCAGCCTTAATTGGGTACCGGATTAATCTGGTAAGTAAAGACTGCGAGGACAGGAGATGGCTACTGCTTTCATATAGCAGAGCCACTGAAGAGTGAGATCGTGAACATCTCACACCCCTACGGCATTAATAAATGCTATGGGTTAACATTACTTTGCTAAAGTAGTATTAAAGATGTATATACGTTTATTATTGAAAGAATGAATCATAATGCAGCAAGCGGGATTCGAACCAGGTCCTCTCAGATGGCACCTACTTGCCTCGCAACTTGAGTCAATACGTTTACCATCTTCATCGACACTGCATCCCTAATTTAGATTTTAGTCAAGACTACAACGTGTATTTCTCAAGCCACTATAAATATGGGCCGGTTGATTAACACACAGACAACAACAATATATACACTACATAGGTATGTATATTCCTACTGGATATTCTAACTATCAAATAGTAAAACTAATGTAAAAAATATAATCAGATTGTTTAAGCATGTCTCTAGCTGCGGCAGGTCAACTTGCCCAGAATCACAGTGTTCAGAGAATCTATAAGGAAGACCACGTTCTGGAACGAATATGTCACATGATGATGATGAATGTAAAAAATAAATAATAATAAACAAAGGAACAAGAACTTTTTCCATGTTCCGGTCCAACAGGGACCTTTTTCAAGAAACAAATACAAACTGAAAAATATACAATATTATTAAAAATACACTGATATCTCACCAACCATCTCTATGCAAATTTGTACATTCCTCGAGAACCACAAACACTAAAAATTAATTTGTGCCAGAAATCTCAGTACTGCAAGTGCCAATTAGGCCTACTTTTAAACATAAATAACATAAAAACATAAACAGGGTTGCTTCAGACGTGAGATGGGTACATAAATAATATAATATATAAGCATCGAGGATTTATTATTATAGAATAAATAATAATGCAGCAAACACATTATATTATTCATTTACCCATGTCAAACAAAGGCAAAATTTACTTAGAGCAGGGACTCTCAAACTGGTACTCATGAGCACCTTGGTGAAATTGTAAGGACATGTACTCACACTATGTGAGTTAAAAAAGTGCTTGTGAGCACTTACGAATGTATGTGGACGGTGATCACCGTCTGAAAATGTTGAGAAGCTCTGACAGAGAAATTCAAGAATAACAGTACTTGAGAAGACTTACAACCCGAGCTGAATGTTTGTACCCATGCACTCCATTTTTCTTCAGTACTGCCATAGTTCTATCATCTGGAGGTTTGCCAACATGCCAACCTGCTGTGCCTGCGCTGTCAATCACCCACTGTATCATCAGAGCAAAACAGTATTAGACAAAACACTCTTAAATACAAGTCAAATTGCAATTATTAAACAAAGAGGTTGGATGAGAACAGGGCACAAGCCCGTAGATTGGGGGGAGAGGAATGTTCAATTCCTCCCTGCCCCCCCCTCCCCCAACAAATCAGAACATTACTTTTAGTACTAGAAACCTAGACAAAAGGTGGGCCAAAAACCAACTTTATCATGGCTTTGAGTCACTTTGACCCTAATGGGATGGGACAACCAACTCCACACTAGACAGAGGCGACCTCCTTAACTCTTTCCGGACCAATCACCACTATACTGGCTTTATGGCATGGGTCTACAGGACCATTCGCCACTTTACTGGCTTTTATTTGATATTTGATTACTTCACAAGGCTAACTCTAACCTTGTGAAGCAATCAAATATCATCAATGTACTTATATATTCATATTCTGTATCCATTCCCCTTTCCAATGATGTATTACACATACACTATTTATCAATATTAGTATGTCAAGTGATACAATAAAAAACACATATATAAAATTAATTTGGTCCAAACCTAAAAATAATCAAGTCCTGAAAGAGTTAATTGCCTTTTATGACATGCATGGAAGGTAAACAGTATTGCTATTCTTTGCTCCCTTCTCAGACCCCGGCAACACATGGGCGGTGTTTTATATAATATAGAAGCATCAAGGGTTTATTGTTAAAGAAAAATCATAACACAGCAAACAGGATTCAAACCAGGTCAGCTCAAATGGCACCAACTTTCTGAGGGATGCGGTGTGATTAAAGACGGAAAATATGTTGACTCACACTGCAAGGTGAGTTGGTGTCATCTGAGTTGACCTGGTTTCAATCCCGTTTGCTGCATTATGATGTTTGTTTTTCTTCTCTTTCTATGATATTCTCCTTAACATTCCATATATCCACACCTCAAAGGCATCAGTTATATCTTATATTTGTTCATTATTTATGATGAGTCCATAAAAAACTACAAACTGTTATAAACAATACAGCCTTGAACATAAATCCCACCTGAAGACTGATGTGTCAGGCTATTGGCACAAATAAAACAGTACACAACACATTTCTGTTCTCTGGACTACATCCTGCTGGATTTCTAGCAGGACTATTGTCCTACTTCAAGAAAGATCCAGCGGGAGTTTGAGAATGAATGCTGAAGAAGTAGAAGTAGAACATAAAACCTAAACTGTAAATGAAAGTGAAACAAATTTAACTCATTTCAAATATGTTAACCGCTATAGTAATGTATTCCATAAAACTGTCAATGTCACAAAAAAGGCAACCCACTTGATCTTGCAGACCTTGTTCCTTGACCAGGTGTTGAAATATTCCCTCAGCCATTGTTGATCTGCAAATGTTACCTGGAAAACCGAATCATTCACACGATATTAGATTTCCTTCAATTTTTCACTAACTTTATGATAAATAAAATAATTTAGAATTAAGATAAACAGCCCTGCCTAAGACTGATATGTCTGGCGATTAGCACAAATGCAGCAAAACACTACATTTCCATTCTCTAGACTACATGCTGCTGGAAATATAGTAGAACCAATGCCATGCTACAAGAGAGAACCAGCGGGAGTTTGAGAATTTGAGTTTGAGAAAGCTGAAGAATAAGATAAACAGCTTTTACAAAACTATATCTATCTAGTCTGAATATATTCTACCAGAATATTCTGTATATCTTCTTTAGATAAGATATGTGAATACTGAGTTAAATGTTTCTTTCCTGTTATTATCTAGCATTTAGCTCAATAAAATTAGACACTGCTCTGTTCCAAACGAAACAGTCGAACACCTCCTTACTGACTGCCCTTACCTTTCAATTGCCAGGAAAAAACTTTTACAGACACTTTAACAGTTACTAACTCATTGTATGGGTCACTAAGTCAGCTTCAGAAGACTTGTACTTTTGTAAGAATGGCATTGTGCTAACAGGAGTACAACTACTCAGCAGCATTTGGATATGGACAACAGCTTCATAAAATAAGATAAGCAACACACAACTTATTATCCCTCTAAAAATTTTCTTGAGTAAGCAGATACACAGTGGTTTTGTCTTTTTGCTTGATATTTTCATTTTTCTTCATAATTATATGTGATATCACATGAGTCATACATTACTATCAGTGTGTAAGTACGTTTGACTATCATGGAATTGTTAAAATTAAAAGATATCAAACAATGTGTGGCGCATGACTGAGAGGTTAGAGCCTTGGTATCACACTAGTGAAGTCTAGAGTTCGATCCCCGGTAAGAACTGGGTTTTTTTCTGTTGGAGGGTAAATTAAAAAACTCACCCTGTGCATAATGTGGCGACAGCAAGAGCATGTAGCCTTTATCACATAGCTACAAAATCCCTCCCTGCAACTCCTTAGCGGGAAACATGCAGTATTGACAGTTTGATTTGACAGCAAACGATATATGAGCAAGATCCGTTCAGTGGACACCAATTTCCTCACATTCACAAACTCAATTCAACACATTTTCTTCAGAATTCTACCAATTTGCATTCCTAATACTAAAAAAATGATTTAGTTCAGACATCCAACCTGTATACTCTCGAGTTACCAGTTGCACAGGTATGTAAATTCCTGGAAGACTACAAATTATAATACAGGTAGATAACGTACCATCCATGTGCTTTAGGCCTCATACCACAAGTACACGGACAATTAGTGAGCTTCTTGATAAAATAAATAACACGTGATTAAGGTGTAATATCTATCGTCTTTTCTCTGCTTTTTCTGTAAGGTAATGTAGGATTGAATGACAATCGGTTTTCTGGCTATGGCACGCTTGGTCGGTTGATATCTAGTCGAGACTACTGGGCCATTGAGACTAGGCCTAGTTTTCACTATTTTTACGTGAGTCATTCATTGGGGGTACATGCAAAACAAATGTTGTGTATGCCGGAAACAAAATTTTCAGAAAAAAACTAGATCTGTTTTGTAACCCTGTTTCACCAGATATCTAGGGCTTTCTTTATGTGAACAAGGCCTATATATTTGGAGTAGTTAGCAGTTACAGACTGTAGTTGTCATGCCATGTCAGAGAGACTGCTTTGCAGCTTTCATTTGAACATTTATCAGCAAACAAATTGATACAAGTAAATGAAGCTGACACGAAACTGGTGCTAATTTTCTTCCCTCTTGCATGGTACATGATAAATACACTTATCTTACATGACATTCACACATATGTTCACAGGTAAGTAAATCTTCCATTTATCTGTTAATCGGACTTTCAATAATAAACATTGATTGCAAATTGCATTTATATTAATTTTCTTGCACAATCACTTCTTATTTTGTGCGGAGTTATTCCCCTTGTCCTGGGAATTAAGCCAGGAGTTTTTCCTGAACGGTTGGGCTTCAAAGGGTTAATACAATGAATAATTTGTTTCAAGAGAAAGACATTCCTATACGTAATATTTTGTCTGCTGCTACTGATGGTGCTCCAGCAATGACAGTGCGCTACAAGAGGTTCATAGCACTTTTTAAACAAGCAGTACCAAATATACTCGCTATACATTGTGTACTTCTTCATCAATATTTGGTTGCAAAGAATTCAAGTGAATGCCTGCATATGTCGCTCCATTACATTATTAGAGCAGCAAAGAAGATCAGAAGCAATTCATTGAGAGACAGATTGTTTAGCCAAATTTGCAGTGAAAATTATTAGGATTTCAGTCATTTGCTGCTTCACACAAAAGTTCACTGGCTTTCAAAAGGTATTTGTCTGAATTGATTTTACAATGTTTGATTAAGTACTATAATTCCTAGAAAACAGAGACAATGAATTGACAGCCAACCTGATTACATCCAAAAATGACATCGTTTATTTGACAGACCTATATAAAATATTTAAAGAAATAAAATCGCCTGCTTTTGTGGAGAACTTCTGTTCAAGCGGAATCTAAGCAGAGTAATGTGTCTAGTAATTCTATTTTGAATTGCTTAAACATGTCTCCAGCTGCAGCAGGTCAACTTGTCCAGAATCATAAGTTGTTCAGAGAACCCCATAAGGAAGACCACGTTCTGAAAAGATTATGGCACATGATGATTTCCATCTTTCTATTTGGCTGAGTGTTGTGTTTAATGCTGCAGTGTTGTGTTTAATGCTGCAGTGAATTTACTGTTTAAGAAAAGGAACCGATTATATATAACTGAGCTTGGTGATTTACCATTTTTAACAACAGTTGAACCAGATATTTAAAAAAAACAAAAAATGCATCAGACTCATCCTTTACTTTAATTTGTAATTTTTACTTTGTATTTTTACTTTATAAGTTTAACATGAATAATATTATAACAAATTTGATGGTGTTTTATTACATTAAGATTCTTACTAATGTAATGAAATCTCTTAATATGTATTCATAATTTTCATATTTAAACCGATGTATGAAACTTCAAATTAATGTGTTATGTTTGCTTTATATTTTTACTTTATAAATTTGAAATGAACAATTTTGTAATATATTTGATGGTTTTTTAAAAATAAGATTCTTACTAATGTGTAATGCAATATCTTAATATGCATTATTTGAGCATACACTTTACAATCTTTACATATGGGCTATGTTCCTTCGAAGTCGGTATAGCAGCATAGCAATAACTGTGTTCAAGATGAAGCACATATATTGCCAATATTGACCACTAGTTTTTCAATTATTTAACGGCATGCCATAAGCAATGCAATGAATCATTAGTGACTAAAGATAAGATAGTGATTAATAACTAAAACATTAAATTACTGCGGAAAACTGTTATAATAGGAGCGTTACAACATTTATGTCGTGCAAAGGGGGGCGGTAGCCCAAACAAGTTTGGGAACCTATCGTCTATACTCTGTTCATTCTAAGGATGAAGTAAGTCAGTTCTTATGATTGGCTGTTGGATGCAGAACACATAAATCGAATGTTAATTGCGCGATAATATAGTTCATTAAAACATAATACTTTTCATATAATATATCTGTATCCTTCCATGATAAATTACCATACTGGATGTTATATTGTTGCTCAGGCACAACGAGGTCAGAGGCAACCATTATAGTTCCTGTCTATTGTCTATCCTCAGGTTGAAGCTGGTTGATAGTATCCGGAAACCACATGTGCTGTTAAGTGTAGGGGTGGGACCTGTCAGTTTCTGTTCAATGCCAGATGTGATGCCTGCGCCGTACTGAGTCTGTGTTTGTGGAGGGTGGTCGTGATGTTATTGATCCATCTCTTTCTCGATCTTCCGTTGTCTCTGTATCCAGGATCGTTTGGGTAAATTTTTCGTTCGAATGTAAAGTGCGCTATAAATAGCACACTATTTTCATATTTAGGTAACTGACTCACGGAGTTCCGCTAGAAATCAAATCAAATGCTGCGTAAGTGACGTCACGACCCTGCCGACCACCAAACGATGTTACACTTGGAAGACATTTTTTTTTATAGATTTGATCGATTTGAAGCCCCGTCAACCCCCAAGTTTTCTTTTTTTCTTCTTTTTTTAGAAAGATGACGCACATCTCCCTAAAATATTTAATTTTGTCCTTCTATTATTTATTCCTAACCCACCCCCCCCCCTTCTTTTTCTTAAAATTTCTTTTTGCATTGAAAAATGAAGCAAATCTCCCTAAAATGTTATTTTTTTCCTTCAATTTTTTATTCCTAACCCCCACTCCTTTTTTTTAAATTGGTGACCATGCGTCATTCCGCTCGGGACCGCCATTCATGTCAATCACGCGTGACCTGGGAGAAGCTTCAGATCACATGACCCTAGGAAAGGTTGGGAAACACCTCGAAACCAGAGCAAAGGTCACAGTGTGCACTTGAACGAAAAATCTGCCATCGTTTGTTATAAGCTCTCGGTGGTATTTGGGATGGGACAGGGTTGCTATGATGTAAAGTTCTAAATAATTAATTATATACTATTTTTTAAGTGTCATGACACCAGCTGTATAAAAATCACCTGTTGTCGTGGAGTAATAAGCATGAGTGTGTCCTGACCCACTTAGATCTTAGAATGAACAAAGTATAGATAATAATTAATCATTTAATGTGGAATGTGGTTACACTTAAGTTACACCGTTATAGTATAACGGCGTTATACTTATTATTATATAATATATGAAATAAATCCACCCAATCAAAATATGGAAGTTAATAATTATTTTAAATAAGTTAATATGCCATAATTTATGGAGGATAAAATTAATAGACAATAATCTAATCATTGATGTAAAGTAAGACAAACCTAAACATACGAATAGAACAGAATGTTTTGTCTCCATTCTGAAGAACAAAATATATGCATACAGTATAGTATAATGTGGTGCGTTTACTCGGTATCTTTGATCGAAGTTCGAACCAAAGTTTTATCTAGTGTTTAGATTACATAGCACTGTAGCATCAGTGTTGCCAACTCGTTTCGTAAATAAACAAACACACCAGAAAGCACTAACAACTTTTTGAAAAACCACTAACCCACTGTTTCCCAACCTTTTTTTTAACCAGGCTCGGCCTAAATCTTTCTAAAATTCTGATGTCCCCCCACCCCATGTAACATATACATATTTTTTACACTAAAAATTGAATTATTCCCTACAATCTAGGGAATAATTGCGTCCTTAATTGCCCCCTGAACAATCAAATTACCCCCCCCCCCCATGGGGCGTATGCCCCCACGCTGGGAAACACTGCATTAACGCCTTATCATTAAGGACAGGATGTAGCAGTTATGACAGCCTTTCAAAACTGCCGACCTTGAGGACTTCTAGTGCGAAAAGCACCAAATTGGTAACACTGCATAGCATAACATGAACAGAAATTGAAGATGTGATCAATTAAGCCGAAAAGACAGAAGTAATGAGGATAGGAAGAACCGAAATGAAATAAACACCAATATAGCCCATGGGCCTATATTGGAAACAACAGACTTAACAAGTGACAGAATTCACATACCTAGGAAACAATATAACAACAGACGGCAAGAGCAGTAAAGAAATACACAATAGATGTAGTAAAGCATACCAAGCCCTAGGGCAAATGGCACCAATCTTCAGAAACAAAAATGTAGATTTAAACACCAAAATAACACTATTCAAAACGATTATTATGCCTTGTGCTACCAATGCCAAACACAGACAACAACAGTGCAAGACAAACGTAAACTTGTGACAGCTGAAATGGCATGTTTATGTAGAATCCTAGGAATATCGCTAAAAGACAGAGAAGTGAGGACATTAGACAAAGAACCGGCACCGCCCCAATCTTGGAGTATATTAAGAGCCAACAGATCAAATGGTTTGCACACATCAGCAGACTACCACCAGACAGCATACCACAGCAAGCTATGCTACACAGATACAGTGAAGGCAGACCTAGAGGCCGACCACGAAAGCGATGAACCACTAAAATAAAAGAAGCGACAAATTCCACAATATTCTCAGCACACACGAAGGCCATCTCCAGAGAACTATTGTACCCCTGACGCTGAAAGGCAATAAAGGGTTTAGCAAAAGATAGATATATAGATACATCAATTAAGCAGACAACAGCATGAAAATCATGCTTGATTCAAAACATACCACATAGGACATTCCAATGCGTGCTCCACTCTCCGTTCCAACAACAATCTTCTAATAGTATGCAGACTCAATGTCCCAGTCAGATGTTGATTGTGTGATCTTCGTAATTCCCTAGAGAGGACGCACTTTCTCTCACCCCTGGTAATCCCGTAGATAGGGATTGTGGTTGGGGTGTTCAAGACCCCCCTCCCCCTCATAGCAAATATATCACGACTTTTAGTACTAGGAATTTAACCAAAAGGTCGATAGAAACATCTTCCTTATCGATTTTTCGCAAAATGGTCTTCAAATTTCCCGTCAAATAGTGAAATTTACACCCGAAAACTGACGAATAACCTTTTTAAAAACACATTTTTTTTTAGATAAAACCTTAGCCTTAAGGTACCTATGTCGACGGCCCGGCTCCTGGTTATCCCATTGTTTGCGCACATTGTCGACTTCAGTATCGCCTTCTTCACTCTGTAGAAAACCAATGACCGCCCTTATTAGGTCTGTCCTACCTCTCCTCAATACTGTGCCATCAAATTCAACATTGCCCGCCAATGAGTCTGCTCTTTCGTTGACCCCCGCATGACCATGGCATAACACTTTGGATAACTAAGTCATTCATTAACGTGACCCAATTCTTTTTCAGCATGCACCTGTCTTTCTTCCGCAGCGTGCTCCAGGAGCCAGAAGGTATCACCGTGTGAGCCGATATTTCCGTCACTAACTAAATAAGTGTTGCCGTCTCCGCTTCTATTTATATTTTCATGCTGGATATTGTAGTGGATTACACAGACGATTGTCCAAGCACTTTTTTTCATTCTTGTGGGTAGCAAAACCCCATCTGCACTTATTCATCTCTGTGTTGACTGGGCCATTTGTATATATGTTTATGTCCTGTAGCTGTTAGTGCATCTGAACAATTTCCTGTACCGGTACATCTGTCCCGACACCAGTACTTTCCCTACACGCTTTCACCAATTGTATAATTGTATTACTACAGTTGGCAGAGACCTTTTCTATGTGTCCACCTCCACCCATTCACTGTCATCTTCCAATTCACATACTCTGAGCAACGTGTCCTCTGTTTCTGTCATTCAAGACTTCCCGTCTTTGATTCTTTGTTGCTTTGTCTCCTCTATATATTGATGTGAGAGGGTGTTAGTCATTTATGGCTACAATAAAGTATGCCCGTACCTACGCCGCTTGATGCCGTACCTTAAGGAAGGACGCGAAAAACATCAACCAATAAAGTGCCATACTGAGTGGCGTATGCGATCTTTCTTGCTTTTCTAAATCTCTGTCTCTCGTGTTAATGTATTCAGTTGGCGACATTTTCCCATGCCACAGTGACAACCCATCCAGAATACATTTGTTGTCTTTCTTTGTTTCTACTTCCTTGATCTTTCGGGGGGGGGGTTGTTACAAAATGCTCAAGTATGGGATGTAGTCCGAATAGATGAATACGCCGTGTCATGGTTTACAGCTTAGCTCCGATCCTGCGCCTTTCGGTCCGACATGTCCAACTTCAGCAAGGTTTCTGGGTCACTTTGACTCTTTATGAGATGAGACAGCCAACCTCACCCAAAATGTTCTTAGTGGCTTTTTACGACGTCAACGGCTGGTATCACAAATCGTTGCACCTTTTTCGAGCTTACAGAACAAGCGCAATGACGTGTTTCTTATCCAATCATCATTTTTATGCCATGTTGTCGCGTAATGAGTAATTATTGGACCTATTGAATATAATTTATTAGAAAATAAATAAACGAGAGAATTATAAGTAGCTAACATTATAATAGCTACACAAATTTCTTAAAACAGAGATGATAAATAGAGTTAAAATTTTGTGTTTTTGAAGAAGCTGGTTTTCGTTGCACCTTGTGATAATGATATCTCCATAATTTCAATAGCACTCGATCCCATAATTCCACGAATATAACAAACGAGAGGTAACTCTTCTCTTGTGTTTGTTTTAACTTCCACGTCTGAGAAACAAACGTCGTCAACTTAATTCTTCGTTGTTGAGATTAGATCAGTTCATACATTAGAAATGGGTAAAGTCGCTTCATTATAATTGCTTCAAACAAATGAATATACGGATATCATGTATCGTTGTTATTTTATATTTAACAGTAATATTTAATGCAAACGAAACTGATTTTCAATTATCAGCCGGTTTCATCGGGAATGTATCCAGGATCCATCCATCCTGATCATTATGAATATGATTTTAAACCAATCCAAACATTGCACGTGAATGAATGATAAAATCAGATTTATCATTCATGTGCAATGTTTGGATTCTGAATAAGAATGGACCGAAGCTTGAGTGTACATTGCTGTATTAATACTGCTTTTATATATTCAATATTGTATTATTAGAAGACAAAATTGATGCCTTTGACTTTGAGATGTGGATAGAAGAATGTGGAGAACATCATGGAAAGAGAAGAAAACAAATAAAGAGGTGCTAAAGACACTTAATATGAAGAAAGAACTACTAAGAGAAATAAAGATCAGGCAAATAAAATACTTTGGACACATTAAAAGACATGACACCCTATTGAAGACCTTACTTGAGGGTAAAGTCAAAGGGAAGCGAGCAAGAGGTAGGCAGAGATACAAGTGGGAGAGTAACATTACACGATGGACAGATTACAGTCTAGCAGAGTGCACCACCAAGACAAGAGACAAGAGATGCTGGAGATACGTTGCAGCCAACCTTCGTTGCGGAGACGGCACTTGATGATGATGATATATTGTATTGACATTAAGTATTGTAACATTGTGTAGTCATCATTTAGTATTTATAATCATATTATATGATAATGTATTGTCAGTTACTTGTTGTTACGATTTGACACTAACTGACAGTGTTAGTACGGGTTAAATCCTAGTTTAAGTCACCGCTGTGCTACACCGTTTACAGTTTTAACTAGCTCCGTCATGGTTTTTCCTGGAACATCAATAATCTGTAAGGTTCATAAAATGTAACAATTTGAATACAGTTAAACACTCACCTTATTCAGAATTCTGTGCATGATACACTGTTTTAATAACACAAAGGAACTCCACGAACACTACTACGCTAATTTATAATGAAAGTAAGATCAGATCTAACAACACACGACATGACTACAGTTCCTTTTTGCCTGTTACTGTATATTGCTGCGCATGTCCCTTTATATCTTCCCATTATTGTACATAATAATAATTAACTTTAATTATAAATGCTAAAACCTGATCTTAAACCCCAACCCTAAATGCTAATTCTAATACAATCGTGTTAAATAAATATAAATTCATTTTAAATATTTATTATATTCCAAAATCAATCATACAGCGATACACATAGCAATCACACTGCAAAGGTCAGGACATACCTCGAAAGTAGAACAAAGGTCACAGTGGAGAATTAAACTAGGATTGAGCCCTTAGTACGTACTGTTAGTGTTGCCACTGTTGGTGCTGTAAGTTATCTGGGTATTCTATCCTATCTATCCATGCGACCTGGGCTTCTAGTTCAGTGTGCAAAGAATATGTCATTTTTACATGCTGAAATATATAATACAGATAATGATATGTCATAGGAGGCAACTAAGGAAAGTTTGGGGATGGGCTGTCCTGTCACATGTGAAACAGTCATTGTTACTGCATATTTTGCCTCGATGAATGTCTCTTACATTTGTCTTCTGTGAAATGGTCCATTGATGATGGGGAGATGCAAGCCAGTGAACATTGAACCTTTGTCCTTTTGTGGCAGACTCCCTAGGTGGAGGAAATGCTAGGTGTGACATCACTGCAGAGGGCTCAACATATCTGACAAAAGAATGATGAACTAGTTGGCCCAGATGTATAAAAAATATATGCTGCACCCCTGACAGGACTTGTTGTTCCTGAGATACTGCCACACTGGCATGCTTCAAGGACTAAACATGCATCTATAAACCCCCTTAACACAACCGTGCTTATGAGACAGCGAACCGTATGCATTTTTAGTGTCACTTCATTTACTCAACTGAGGGGGGCATATGCTTTTGTCAGAAAGATAATGAGCTGTTAGGAGCTACCTGCTAATACTTAAAGGGATTATTGTGTCAACATCATCATCATCTATGTTCCTTCAGCGCAGAATATGCTGCATAGGACAGAAACAAGTGTTCTCCAGTTTGAGCGATGTGATGCTACTCACTACGACTGTGTCTTGTTGTTAGTGTAGGCCTAGTTCTTGAGACTCATGTTATTGAGTCATACCCTTTTTGGTGTTTGTTCTACAAAGAGTTTTGCTTGTAGTAGTAATCCACTTTCATTCATTCTTAGTGCTTGTCTGATATATAGTAAGTCCTCTGTTTTTTTCTTATTGTAGAATTATTGATGTTTGGTGTAGGTTACCCATAGATAAGGGGGAGGGGGGTTTGGGGATGTTCTTCTTCAGTGTTCATTCTCAAACTCCCGCTGAATCTCTCTTGTAGCAGGACAATGCTCCTACTAGATATCTGGCAGGATGTAGTCCAGAGAATGGAAATGCATTGTGTTGCCGTTTTATCTGCACCAATGGTCTGACACATCCATCTTCAGCGATGGGGGTGTTCATAACCAGAGGTAATACATTATTATCTTAATAGGCTAGATAACATATTTCTTGAATAATTGTGGCCAAATAGCTTTTTGTGGAACCCTTGGAGCTCCACGTAGTGTTTTATGAGCCTGTGGGTCCGTGCATAAAGTGCTTTCAAATCAGATTGACAGACCAGTAAAAATGGATTGGTAGTACCGAATTGGCGAGAGGGGTGTATTTTGATAATAAATATGCGTAAGTTGGCAAGTATACAGGTAATCTTGCAATATATGCAAGATGGTAGGTTTGCTAGTAATCTGGCAATATGTACCAGTAGGAAGGTATAAAGGCATTATGTGCAGGTTGGCAGATATACAGGTAATCTGGCAAATTGTACAGGCAAATGTACATTTTTGTTTTATGATTATTTCTTCAATTTTTCTTTTTAGGTGGATTGTTAAGCTATTTCTCAGGCTTGTTTGGTAGCAAGGAACGTCGAATTCTCATTCTAGGTCTTGACGGAGCAGGGAAAACAACAATACTTTACAGGCTGCAAGTTGGAGAAGTTGTGACAACTATACCAAGTAAGTGCATTTGTGTTCCTCATCTTTTCTTATTTGGCTTTGACACATATTTAGCTTGACACATCCAACTTCAGGAAATCATTGTAGGTTATTTTTGACCTTCTACAGGGTGAGGTGGTCAACTCTCTCCACCAAACCCTTCTTCATTTTTCCTCTAACTTGTGCAGGTGAGCAACTGTACATGTAATTAGTAACAACAGAAAGTCATAGTACCAAAACCTTGAGCTTAGATGAGTACACTAAGGGCAACTCATGTCTTCATCCTTAGTGACTCGAGCATGATAAGAAAAATACAAATGGGTTACATTCAAGATCAGTTGCTTGAGGCAGTCAAGAGTTCTAGGTGGAATGTGCCATATTCCTTTTTGTGCCTGGTCATGTGGATGTTCAGGCAATGAGAGAGTGGATTGGCTGGCTTGCGCTGCCACTGTGTCTAGTGGTAGAATATTGGATCATGCTGACATTTTGACCTCTTTACAAGAAACAACTTGGGCTAATGAGATTTATGAAGCTGGTGATTCCTTTTCCATGTTCAGAATAAAAAAAGTGAGCTTGAAGTGTGATGTTGCCCAAAATGAGCACTACTATTTGCTTAGAAGAATGTTTGTCAACCAACAAAGAACTGGAAATGTCAGTCATTGTATAATTGTGGATATACTCAAGTGGAGATCGGAGCACCTATAGAAATGTCCAGAGTGCAAGGATGCTGATCTGACGATTAACTCACTAGAAAGCAAAGTAAAACAGGGCACATAGGCAGATACAGATGAAATGACAATCATGTTTATTATCATGAAGTTTATTCTGTCAGGTACAACCAGGTAGAAGGGAAGTCTGGCCGTTACATAATCTGGAGAAGACTGGAAGAAGAAAATTTGTTCTGATGACATGCTAATAACTGGATTTGTGAACGATCTGAACATGGAAGAAGTAATCTGGCCTGATTTAACCCATATATCTTTCTTCTGTTCTTGACCATTAAGAAGTGAAACAACCAATTACTATCATGCCTTGGTGCATCTTGCTGGGCACCCTCAATTTTGATAGTCTGTGGCTATCCTTAGTAGGACATACCAGAATATTGAGCTGATTCATGGTTTCTATCTGAATTGATCACTAGTGTGACAACTGAAAAGAATTGGGCCACTTTCTTCTTTCCAGGAATGTTGTAAGAGGTGATTGAGGAAAGTTGGGGTATAGGCTGAAAACCTGTCACCTGTGAAAAATCTGATTGTCACATCTTGTCTCAATTTCTGGCTTTTGTCTTCTATCAAATAATCTCTATGGATGACGAATAGATGCTGGTCAGTCAACGTTGTGCCCTTGTTCATTTTGTGACAAACATCTAGGTGGTGGGGAATGCTAGAGGCACTATCACTATGCATGGATCAACAAGTCTGACCTAAGAATGATGAGATAGCACAGAAGTGTGTGCTGTGCTTCTGGCAGAACATGGTAATCCTGGGATACTAGTGCACTGGACTGCTTCCTTTCTGAGACTAAACATGCATCTATAAACTCCCCGTACACAACTATGCCATATCTTTGAGACCTTATCTGAGTCCAGGAGGTGCCTCAGTTACATAACTGAGAAGAACCTGCTTTTGTCAGAAAGACTATGGACTGTCAAGAGTCACCTTCTCACAGCTGATGGGATTATTTACCATCTGAGCTTGTACAAATGTCCACATTTTCTTTGCTTCTTCTCTGACATCATAACATGCCTGCTCTAAGTGATGGTCTCAGGATCTTATCTGAAGACACATGCAATTAAAACATCTACTAAAGACACAACTAATCACAGATCCAATTAAAACATCTACTTGAGACACAACTAATCACAGATCCAATTAAAACATCTACTTGAGACACAACTAATCACAGATGCAATTAAAACATCTACTGAAGACACAACTAATCACAGATGCAATTAAAACATCTACTTGAGACACAACTAATCACAGATGCAATTAAAACATCTACTGAAGACACAACTAATCACAGATCCAATTAAAACATCTACTTGAGACACAACTAATCACAGATCCAATTAAAACATCTACTTGAGACACAACTAATCACAGATCCAATTAAAACATCTACTTGAGACACAACTAATCACAGATGCAATTAAAACATCTACTGAAGACACAGCTAATCACAGATGCAATTAAAACATCTACTTGAGACACAACTAATCACAGATGCAATTAAAACATCTACTGAAGACACAACTAATCACAGATCCAATTAAAACATCTACTTGAGACACAACTAATCACAGATCCAATTAAAACATCTACTTGAGACACAACTAATCACAGATCCAATTAAAACATCTACTTGAGACACAACTAATCACAGATCCAATTAAAACATCTACTGGAGACACAACTAATCACAGATGCAATTAAAACATCTACTGAAGACACAACTAATCACAGATCCAATTAAAACATCTAACTATTTTGTGTTCTTATTATTCTGTTTGCTTTGTCAAAATAAATCGTGGTTATTCATTGGCTCAAAATATTCTGGGAATATTTCTGACAGACTGTGTGGAAGGATAACAGCTTCAAAATTTCTTGTTTCGGAAGTTCTCTAGCATTGCACATATTGACATCTGTGTGTTGCCTAAGCCTGAAGTAGGAGCAAAGAATAGCAGCACTATTTGCCTTCCATGCATGTCATAAGAGGCAACTTAGGAGGTTATAGGGTGGAGTTGGCCAAGAGAGAAGATGTTTAACAACTTGGCATTTTGGCATGAGAGAACATCAGTATGAGAAATGATTGACGGCACTCAAAACAGAAGGCAGTGAAAAGACAACAAGCTCCACACAGCATAGCCATAAGAAGAAATGACTGACAACATAAAAACTGAAGGCTGTGGAAAGACATGATAACTAATGCCACACAGCATGGACCATAAGAAGAAATGACTGACAGCATAAAAACTGAAGGCTGTGGAAAGACATGATAACTAATGCCACACAGCATGGACCATAAGAAGAAATGCTTCCTATTTCTTCTATATCTAGAATGTGGGACCTGGGAGTGAAGTATAGTGTTGCAAGAAATGAACGGCATATAGGAATCAAAAGAAGAGTTATCAACCAACACAGAACCGAAACATTCAGTTGCTGCATGCTGAAGGACATATGAAATTGGAGCACCTGTGAACTTGTCAGTAATTCCATGATGATGATCTGATGACTAACTGAGAAATACTTGACTGCTCACCAAACAGAGCCCTATGGAATGACATGATAACCAACGTCACACGGTATGGACCAGAAGAAGATAGAAGAAAATATGTACAGTACATAATTTGGTATATTCACAATATTTCTGGACAATTGTTCAACAGTTTCTTAATGTCTGTTTTCTCTAGCTATTGGTTTTAATGTTGAGACGGTCACATACAAAAATCTCAAGTTTCAAGTCTGGGATCTTGGAGGACAAACCAGTATCAGGTTAGCTGTAGTATCTTCTTCTTCTTCGTTCACTTTCAGACTTCCACATTGATGACTCTGGCAAACATAGCAGTTAACTCCAGGCTCTGAGCAATGCCGTAGTTGTATGATTTACGGGGGTTCTTCAAATGAAAATATTATAAAGTGTGATTAATAATTAGAATAATCGTCGTACTGTCTTGTAACCTGTCATTAATGTTGTTAAAGATGTTAAGAGTGTCCTGCATGTGCCATCTTGGTGCAGATGAACAATGTGATGTCATAATGGCAGTTTAATGATGGCCACAACAATATTGACAGACCAATGATCAGCTGGTTTCTAGGTTCTGTTTTGCAATTAGCGCTTACCTTTGTATTTTATGGTTAATTAATTAAAATATGTCAATAATTAATTAAAATATTCATTTGTTAGGGTTAATTATGTTTTAACCCTAACCCTAAATATATTTATATTTCAATTAATAAATGATAGACATAAACAGTTAAAAATAGCCAAGAGAAATAATCAAATATGTAGGCACTAATTTCAAACCAGTTCCAGTCTTTATTATCAGTTTTTTATCGATAATTTTCACCACATATAATAATATGGTTTGGTAGTAAAAGTATATATATATATTAATAGTAGATATATATTTTGGGTAAATAATTTCCATGCTGTGATTTACGGGATCACAACCTCTTATTTTTTTATGGTCAGTCTCTGATATAACCAAATTGGACTTAATGTTTGGACGGAGCATATCTCACCACAAGGAGTACACATTAAACTACCAAATTAAAAGAATAGTAATCGTAGTAGTAGTATTGGTGATAGTAGCAGCTATTTTAGGTTTGGTTTTATACCACCGGATGCCTGCATGTTGCTGGGGCCCAAAAGGGAGTAAAGAATATCAACACTGTTTATCTTCCATGTAAGTGGTTACTAAGGAGGTTATGGGGATGACATTGGCTGTCCCATTCCATATAGGATCAAAATTTCCAAGAAACCATGCTAAAGTAGGATGTGTCAGGCCAAAAGGTGTGAATATTGCAACTAAGCTGTAAACCATGATACAAGAACACTTGATTCTCCGGACTACATCCTGCTAATCTGCAGGAGTTTGAGAATGAACGAGGAAGAAAAAGAAGATAGCACAGGAAATTTGGTAATCTGTTAAACCTGTGACCTTTCAAGTATTATTATCACTGGTTAAAAGTTCCTTTTCAAACTCCCAATGGATCTCTCTTGTAGCGAGGCAATGGTTCTAACTAGATTTTCACCAGGATGTAGTCCAGAGAACAGAAACATAAATTGTTACTGTTTTATTTGCACCATTTACCTGACATCTCCCTCAAACTTTGGTGATACTTGCATTGTTATTTTCGCTTTTGTTATTGTTTCAGACCTTATTGGCGCTGTTATTACTCCAATACTGATGCAATCATTTACGTGGTTGACAGTATGGACAGAGATCGTATTGGTATTAGCAAGCAAGAACTGGTTTCAATGCTGGAGGTTAGTAGTCACAGTGTTTCTATCATCATCATTAAATGGCACCTTTTTTCATACAGTTAAGGCATATAGGAAGTACAAAGTTTGAACTAATGTTCCCGCTAAGCTTCGCTACCATGCGATAGCAAGCATATTTTTTATCCCTTGGCGACAAAGTTTGGACTTGGCACACAAGAATTGCATATATAAATGTGTGTAAATATTCCTATATTAAAAAATAAAATTGGTCTAAATCAAACTTGCTGAAGAAGATGAGCTATTCTATAGGTAAAAGGTTTGCCCAGTAAAAGTGTTTGAGATAAATAAGCCCACAGAGATAGATATTTGCTCACAGACATTCTTGTCTTAGAGGGAACATTGGTTAGAACTATTTTGAAGGACTGGCTGCTTCTACTTTGAAGATTTTATTAAGTATCCCACCAGCGTGTTGCCAGAGTCTGAAAGGGGAGCAAAGAATAGCAACACTGTTACCTACCAGACACGTCATCTAAGAGAGACGTGACTAAGGAGATTTGGGGATGGTGTTGGCTCATGACTGATTGACAGTGTAGAAGACCTGTCTACTAAAACGTAAATGTGAATTAGTTTCTGATTTATGTGAAATCTATTGGTTGGCCGTGGCTATTTTTGGCATGTGACTCCAAGTATATAAATAGCGACCTATCAAAATCCCAACAATAATCAAAAACAAATAGGGTCCTAATTAATTCAGTTAGAAGGTATGTAATACTGTCAAAAGCCACGGTTGGCTGTCTCATCTTATAGAGGGTCAAAGTCACCCAGAAACCATGCTAAAGTTGGATTGTGTCAGGTCAAAAGGCAAAAATGTTGCCCCTAAGCTGTAAACCATGACACAACACATTCCGTTCTCCGGATTACATTCTGCTAATCTGCAAAAGTTTCAGAATGAAAGATTATAAATTAAGTTTCATGATACCAGAGTATAGATTGTCCAATTTTTGTAATATATCAAACCTTAACATTGTCATCGATATTCTTGATTATTCTATAATACATCTTTGTACATACCGCACCTTCACATTTTTTTTTCTAGAAAAAAACCACTGATAACAAGTATCCATGAACATTATTTCTCGTCTTTTTTGGCATTTACAGGAAGATGAACTGAAGAAATCCATTCTAGTTGTGTTTGCAAACAAACAGGATATAGAAGGTGCAATGACGGTCACAGAAGTTGCAAATTCACTTGGGCTGCCAGCTTTGAAGAACAGGAAGTACCAGATCTTTAAGACATCTGCTATCAAAGGAGAGGGCCTTGATGAGGCAATGGAGTGGTAAGTTCTATTCAACTGTTGATTATAGAAAATGAACGTTAGTACCGAACAGTCAAGCTCTAGAAGTTAACCTATTCGACTTTGTGAATTTATGTATGAGAGATTGATCGACATGGTCTTTCTAAAAATGGTTATCTGAATGTAGTCTGGAGAATAGAATGTGCTGTGATATGGTTTACAGCTTGACTGTGATAGGTGTCTTTCTTCCTGATAGATTCAGCTTCATGTCTTATGAGTAATTTTGATTGTCTTCTTTGTTCAATCTCAAACTCCTTGGTAGCAGGGTATAGTCTGTGGAACAGAGTTCACTGTGTCATAGTTTACAATATTTGCCTTGATATGTCAGACTGCTTCTGACTTTGGGGGGGGGGGGGGGGGGGGGGTCACGACATAGGGGATGTCAACACCACCACTAAACCTCCTTAGCCACCTCTTATTACAGTGTTGCTATCTCTGCTTCACTTTTAGACCCTGTCTTTATGAAGAAGATCTTTGTCTGCATTAATTCTTAAACTCCTGCAAATTAACAGGATGTTGTATAGAGTACATAATGTGTTGTGTCATGGTTTACAGCTTGACTGCAACATCTATGCCTTTCAGCCTGACATATCTGACTTCAGCATGGATTCTGGGTCACTTTAAGCCACTATAGAATGGGACAGCCAACTCCACCACCAAACCTCCTTAGTTGCCTCGTACAACATGCACAGTGTTATATAAACAGTGTTGCTATTCTTTGCTACCCATTCAGGCTCCATCAGCACACTGATGATGCAAAGGGATAAATGACATCAGGTGGGGAGATCTCCACCTTTCAGCACAAGTGTTAAAAGCGCTGAATTTACTGGTTACCACACCGAAGTTAGATGTGTCTGGCCATTGTGAGCACATAAAACGGTGATATAGCATATTTACTGGTTACCACACCGAAGTTAGATGTGTCTGGCCATTGTGAGCACATAAAACGGTGCTATAGCACATTTACTGGTTACCACACAGAAGTTAGATGTGTCTGGCCATTGTGAGCACATAAAACGGTGATATAGCACATTTACTGGTTACCACACCGAAGTTAGATGTGTCTGGCCATTGTGAGCACATAAAACGGTGATATAGCACATTTACTGGTTACCACACAGAAGTTAGATGTGTCTGGCCATTGTGATCACATAAAACGGTGATATAGCACATTTACTGGTTACCACACAGAAGTTAGATGTGTCTGGCCATTGTGAGCACATAAAACGGTGATATAGCACATTTACTGGTTACCACACAGAAGTTAGATGTGTCTGGCCATTGTGAGCACATAAAATGGTGATATAGCACATTTACTGGTTACCACACAGAAGTTAGATGTGTCTGGCCATTGTGAGCACATAAAACGGTGATATAGCACATTTAAGCTCCTAGACTTCATTCTATTTTAAATCTAGTTGGACCATTGTCCTGTTACAAGAGAAATTCAGAGGGAATTTGAGAACGAAGAAAAGACAGAGGAGAGTACGAGAACTTAATCAATGGTTAGAGAAAATGTAGCCTAATATTTTACAGAGAAAAAAATGGAGTAAATTGTCTATCCTGATTAAATGTTACTTGACATTCCGAATTGTCTGCATTGAGGACATGCAATAGCTGTGGAGTCAAAAGTAGACAATTAGATAATAATAACAGTAATAAATCCTGTTACTATCTCGGCCGTAGGGGTGCCACACTGGAAAAATCAGCACAAAATGCCCGCTAGACATTTCTATCTTTGGTCAAATAAATGAGTTTGGAAAAATCATTCCCTGATCATTCCTTGATGTTCAAACCAAGATTTTCTTTTCCATCTTTATTTTTTCTACACTCAACTGTTCCCTGCAGGATAATCTGCTGAAAGGCAATTAGTTACATGTATTAAAAGTTTCAATAAGACAGAAACAAAAAAGAAAACAAACACAATGCCAATCCTAGATTACATCAGAAGATAACAGAATAAGTGGTTTTCACATGCTTCCAGACTACCATCAGATAGTGCCCTTCAAAAAGCATTGCTATACAGACATGATTTATACAAAGCCAGGGGCAGACCAGGCAAAAGGTGAGTTCCAGAAATAAAAGTCAATGAAAACAAATATATATGAACCACACAAAAAGGTCATCACCACAAAATTCTTCTAGCCTACACTGCAATGCATAAAGGGGTGAAAGCACACACAAAAAAGAATAAAGAAGAAAAAGTTCAAACTGAAGCCGTTCCACTGTCAACAGTGATTCCTATTAACTTGCAAGTTCAGTTATTTTGTCTCAACAATTTTATCTCGGAACAAATACAGTTGTCTTATGTTCTCTAAAGCAAAATATAATACAACAGATTTAACACCTGTATTCATATGCCTGCAATATTCTTTCTGTGTCTGCATAGATAAGTCCTAAATGTTTGCAGATTTTATGAATTGACATCTGCATACGTAATTGTGGAACATGCCTTCTACATGTACATAGACCTCCCTTCCCCTCAGAATAGGAGGCTTTTTCTCAAAGCATTGCATTCTTCATTGCAAACCATTGAGAAATGCAGTCTTCAACGTATAAATAATAACAAAACGGTGAGAGGATATCCAACAAGATGGGAGAGTACAGCAGTAACAAAAATAAGAAGAGATAAAAACATGCATGGTATTATTGTCACTGATGGCTAATATGACTAGTAAATAAATGTATTAGTTATATTACTCATCTATTGGTAGCAAACTACTACTTGGTATCTACAGCATAAGCTGGAAGAAGAGTTAAATGAAGCACAGGCAGGTTTCAGACAGGGCAGAGACCATATTTTCAATATGCAGATCATCATGGAGAAATGCAGAGAGTTTAATTTCAACATCTACACATGCGTTATTGACTACACCAAAGCATTCGATTGTGTACAACAAAAACTTTGGAATATCATGAAGGACATGGGTTTCCTGTTACACCTGAAACAAAAATGTTACAGAAAAATCCTCAGAATACCATGGTCCTAAAAGATCACCAATGTAGCCATCCTGAGAGAAATGAATGTAAAAGAAAACTGGTTAATCAACCGCCATGACGGCCTAGAGAAGACCATAATGGAGAGGATGATGCCAGGGAGATGAACAATAGGCAGACCAAGAAGAAGATGGACTCAAGACATCAAAGACCACCTGAATATGACAATAACAGAAGCATGACGACTGGCTCAAGATCAACAGAAGTTTAGAAAAAATGTGATGCATGCTACATCCTGTTCAGAATATGCTACCTGAGGATGATTAGTAATCAGTGACAATAATACTTATACATGTCATCGTCGTCAAAGTATGAAAGGAACTTCTGGAGAAACCCCTGCAATGCATGTAGAAAACAATAGTTTCATGACTTATAACTACCGTACTGGGAGTTGAAACATATTTCAAATGGTATTTAGTGTTGTTGGATTAAAGTTTTGTTGAAATTCTAACCTATTATCGATTTTCTAAATATTATGTGGTGTAAGCGTAAGGGCCTGTTTTATATTATTTAAATGTATGTGGTTGTGTTAAATTTTATTAGTCTTTGTTGTTGTGTATTGTTTCTTGTACATTATTTAATTTTGTGGTTCGCATACAGAATGTATGGGGGTTGCACCAATGGCCCACCTGCTAAACCTCCCATGTAAAAGAAAATCATTAGTAGATGACATGCCTATATATATATATTGAGGCTTCATTCTTGTGGAACTTAGCACGTTTTAAAAAAAAAAATACTTTTTGTGTGTGTTTTTATGCTTTGTCATTTGGGTATATTCATGCACACCCTCTGTGGTTGGGATGGAGCAAGAGATATACTGCACAACACTGTAGAGGAGGAACACTGTTTTTCTATTGCTGAGGCACATCATAAAGACATGACTCAGGACGTAACAAGCCTTTCGTTGTAAACTTTTTGGTTACATGCCTGGAGCACGGAGAAGTTCTGCAAAATCACTAGGCAATTGCTGGTGGGAAATAAGCACAATGAAGCATATGTTGACTGCAATAGCTTGAAGCAATACATACAGGGCCGGTCTTAGGCCATTGCAACCTATGCGGCCGCAGTGAACCCCGCACTTTATAGGCCCATAAATTCATATTAGAATTTATTTTATTATCCTCTTCCCTACCGAGACTGGGCCAAGCGCAATCCGTTTCGCATTGGGCCCCGCAATTGTTAGGGCCGGCCCTGAGTACATAGATACAACTCTACCTTCCAGGTGGTGTGACAGTTAAGTTTTGTGGTTGGCCCTGGGTGAGTAGAAATTCCACAGACTTTCTAGTGTAATAATGCCATTACACAAATTTGTAGTGTTACTTTATGAATAATCAGTAAATTATAATTGATTCTCTCCTGATATTGTTTTTTTCTGTCCAGGTTGACAAACACTTTAATCCAGAACAAGTAGCAGCTTCTGTGACATGTTGAGGTTGTGGAATCAATGAAGTTATGCTTCAGTGAGAGAAAGTGACAAGTAGATGAGATGAGATCATTGTAAAAAAAAGAGATGATATCATTGCTGTGTGAATGTTGATGCTATATGAACTTCCTTTTTTTTGTGTGTATGTTTTTCTGTAAATGCAAGATTTGAAATGAGGGGGTACACTAAAGTAATTTAATTATTATTTGTGAAAACATTATCATTTGTTATGAATTATTACACATTGCTTATGAAATAATATTGTATTCTGGACTGACCTATAGAACAATAAATTAATAATAAATGACCTATAGAACAATAAATTAATAATAATGATAAATGACCTATAGAACAATAAATTAATAATAATGATAAATGACCTATAGAACAATAAATTAATAATAATGATAAATGACCTATAGAACAATAAATTAATAATAATTATAAATGACCTATAGAACAATAAATTAATAATAATGATAAATGAAGTGTATCCTGTACAGGACATTCATCATCATCATCATTTTCCTCTTGTGACAAGCTTGGCACATAGGGCAGATGTCATATCTCTCCATGGTTGTCGCCAAGCTTGGCACATAGGGCAGATGTCATATCTCTCCATGGTTGTCGCCAAGCTTGGCACACAGGGCAGATGTCATATCTCTCCATGGTTGTCGCCAAGCTTGGCACACAGGGCAGATGTCATATCTCTCCATGGTTGTCGCCAAGCTTGGCACACAGGGCAGATGTCATATCTCTCCATGGTTGTCGCCAAGCTTGGCACACAGGGCAGATGTCATATCTCTCCATGGTTGTCGCCAAGCTTGGCACACAGGGCAGATGTCATATCTCCATGCTTATCGATCAACAGCCAGTTGTTCCAGATCATTGATTTTCATTTGAGCTGTTGTGATTTCTTTTTCAATAGTTCTTTTCAGTGTTGTTTTTGGTCTTCTCTTTTTTCCCTTGCCACTCAGTGACCATGTAAAGACTTGACGTGGTATTGTCTTCATTCATTCGGAGTGCGTGATCGATGTATGCCCAATGCCTTTTTCTAATGTCTGTGATGTATTCTTGTTTTGTCTCTTCTCTTAGTGTCTCATTTGTCTTTTCAGTTTGTGATTGTGATTTTCCAACAGGACATTACTATTGAGTTGTTTTTAATGTTAAGGTGACATTAATGCACCCAATTGTATTGCCAGTATAATGTTCTTGGTTTGTGTTGGAACCTAGTGTGATGAGTTAGGTTTGCGAGACAAGCTCACTATCAATTATGCTACCATTCTGGCAATACACTAAATTACTAAAATAAAAAGTTCAAAACTTGAAATGGTGAATTCTTATATAGTTAGTCGTCTGTCATAATCATTGAACCCTGGCCATGTCTCAAGCTATTCACAAATGAAACTAATTTGTATATTTTTTTTTTATTATGTTCATTGAGTCGCTGAAAACACAGACATGAGTTTCCCTCTGTGTACTCATCCAGTTCAAGGCTTTAGTTACTTGATCACCATTTCCTCTGTGTACTCATCTAGTTCAAGGCTTTAGTTACTTGATCACCATTTCCTCTGTGTACTCATCCAGTTCACGGCTTTAGTTACTTGATCACCATTTCCTCTGTGTACTCATCCAGTTCACGGCTTTAGTTACTTGATCACCATTTCCTCTGTGTACTCATCCAGTTCACGGCTTTAGTTACTTGATCACCATTTCCTCTGTGTACTCATCCAGTTCACGGCTTTAGTTACTTGATCACCATTTCCTCTGTGTACTCATCCAGTTCAAGGCTTTAGTCACTGCCATAATCACCATATTTGTGCTGCTTGTAGTCACAGCAATAGCACTAATCTCCTCCTTGATGGTCTTCCCTACACATTGGCCAGAAAATTTAACATCATATTAGCTGATATACAAATTCAGCTCGCTGACACTGATTTACCTGGTACACAGATTCCATGAGCTATAGTTTCTGAGTTAATTTCAAGAAATGTTATGGAATAGCAGGATTATGGCCATGCTCATCTGTTGTGTGTGTGTGTGAGAGAGAGAGAGAGAGTTTTGGAAAGCATATTTAGTAATGTATGAACTCTATGCTTGTTACGTGGAGCAGATGGTCTATTGTTTGGGAACAAGTTATATTATATGCTCTTGTCATATTTTGGTGTATGACAGCGATTATATTACTAAACTGTCAAAGTTTAGTTTTTTTGGCAAACGGCATGCCACTGCATTGAGAGGGATGAGGTACATATGGGGTAACCTGAGTACAGTGAAGTTGATTTGCTATGCCTTTTGAAACCTTTAAAATAAAGCAAAACAAGACCAAATACTTCAAGAAATTAATCTTTCACAAGCACACAGAAATTCATCATATTTATTGTGATCAAAATGGTTTATAGTGTCTCCCATGTGTGCTTCCATCTCTCTCAATGAAGTGACATGCTGCATGCTAGGAGTACCACTTATAGAGTGTAGCTTTTAGGTGACAATTCCCAGGGATCTCTTTTAAAATGCACTTGTACAAGATTACATTACCAGGGATTGAACCTACGACCTCTTGAGTACAGGGCACATGGTTTAACCAATATGCCATGGAGACCCTCTGATGTGAACACTAAAGTAAATTTAAACAGTGAACTATCCATTCTCCACAGTATGCAGGCAAAGAGGAGAATATGATGTTACGCCTTTTTTTCTGCAACCAATGGTATACATAGGGATAATCTCATCAGCATGATGCTCACCGCCTTCACTTCCCCAGATGATCTAATGCCCATTTCCTTATGCTGGGCCGATTTATGAGTCAATGATCTGAAAATGTTTCCAGTTTAGCTAGAAATTGAATATTAGATCAACAGACTACCTATGTTCCTTCACCGCCTAATACGGTGCACAGTCCAGAACCAGGCCAGCTCTTCAGATTGAGAAATCTGATGTTACTGTGTGTAGTTCTTGAATGTTGTTGTTGGGACCCATAGTCATACGCTCTTTAATGGTTATTCTGCGTAGAGTTTCTCTTGCCCTTTTGTCATTTGGGACCACATGCTTGTTGAAGTATTTAAAAAAATCTTAAGTACATGTCAGAAAAATGTTTGTTTTCTTCGTATTGTTGTAAAAACACATTGGTTGGTGTCTTCTCTTATTTCCATGTTTGACTTGAATTCTTCCCAGTTAATATTTAAGAGTGTTCTAAGACATATTTCCAAATGAATTTAATATTTTCTCCATTTCTCTAATTTCTTCACCACCACCCGACTAGGACACCAATTTATTAACCGCTGAATGACCAAATGTCCACTAACTTGTTTGATATAAAAATCCAGTGGGTCAAAGGACTTGAGTTCATGGACCACTGGATCAGTAACCAACCATATACAATCCAGAACCATGTAACAACATAATTTATATTTCTCTTATATTATATGAACTTGTACATGTGGTTTTTGTGTTGATGGGCAGGTCACTGATTCTATTCAGTTGATTTGGTGTTTCTTCAATAAAAATGTGTACATTGTATTCTTGTGCAGTTGCTCCTGAGTATGACTTTCCTTTCTATAGGGTGAATGAATTTGTTTTTTGTTATTCTCAGATAAATTATGCCATAACTAGATTTCAAGTCTTTTAGTAATGGATGCCTGTGTAGAAAATAAAGGTTCCTTCTCCATTTGTTCTGAAACTCCTACAGATTAGTAGGATGTAGTCTAGAGAACAGAATGCATTGTGTCATGGTTTACAGCTTTGCTGCAATATCCACGCTTTCGGCCAGACACATCTGACTTCAGCATGACTTCTGGTTCACTTTGGTCCTCTATGGCTGAGGTTGACAATATTTTATTGTCCACGGACCAGATGCACAAATACACAACAGAAACTTGAAAAAGCCCATGTGAATAGAATACAAGAGATTTAATCAAGTATAAATTATTAACAAAAGTTTAAAATATGGTTTCAGCACAAGATGGAGCTTACTTGAAGCAGATCTTGTACAGGACATTTGTTTACAATTATTGTTGGATTTTTAGATAGCACTGTTCATCCAAATGCATTACCAGTACAATGTGGATGATTGAACCACAAGCAAATTTGAGGAGTTGTGTTCGTAAGACAGGCACACTAACCACTGTACCACCGAGCCTAACCTGTGGCATACTTAACTCTTAAAATATGAGGTGTCACTTTAAGTGGCTTTCAGCACTACTACGCGGCAAGTATTTTTTTTTGAGGTTGTTGTTCTCACTGCCACTCTGTAAGCTTCTTTTCTATGCAAGCTGCCCTGCTTCTTCCAATGTCATTGTCAGATAACTTTCTACATCCTGGTATTCATCGACGTCTTAGATGGCCTTATGTTTTCCTTCCTCAGACCTTTCCCTCCATTATTAATCTTTCTTACCTTTTGTGTCTTTTCATATGTCTGAAATATGTTAATTTTTCATATTTTTAACTACTTTCAGTAGTTTCAGTTTTTTTATTCAAGTCCACCTGAAATAGTTTCAAATAATCTCTCAGAGGCTGCTTATAAAAATATATTTTCAGACCATGTATACTAAGAGTTAAGTTGAAACTTGGTCCACATGTTCTGTGATTCTTGGTGCAAACTGTCAGGGATTCCCCTGGATCAGCACTTGTGAGACAAAAAGAAGAAAAGAGAAGATTGTCATGCTATAAAATTTGGTTATACAGACTCACACAAAAATCGGGGGAAAATAAACACGTGGGTTAAACAAGTCCATGGCGAAACGCAACTGAAAACATGGATCCATCAGTTTTTAACATGGAAACAAATAAGAAAATTTAAATAAGAGATATTCATGGATAAAATGAAATAAATAAGGTCTAGTAGACGGTGAAGAGTTATGCATACTTTGCTGATGGTTCCATTGGCTCATTGTATGTAAGATTTTTGCATCCTTTGTCATAATTCACAAACTCTGAAGAAAATTGACTCCATTCTCATGACAAGTTTATTTGAACTTCCTATAAAAATCAAATCCAGCTCTGTGGGGGTGATGCCAAGGTACCCGGTTCAAATCCAGCTCTGTGGTGGTGAGGCCAAGGTACCCAGTTCAAATCCAGCTCTGTGGTGGTGAGGCCAAGGTACCCGGTTCAAATCCAGCTCTGTGGTGGTGAGACCAAGGTACCCGGTTCAAATCCAGCTCTGTGGTGGTGAGGCCAAGGTACCCGGTTCAAATCGTACTGCAGTTTATTGTGTATCTGGACCATTTTGGCAAACTACTGAATACAAAACCTGCCTAGAAAATAGCTATAGCTAGAAAATGCTATGTTGATGGCTACCTCCTGAAAAGGAAATTCTACCAATTTTATTTTTTTTAAAAGGGCAGATGCGCTGCTCAAACCTAACCAATCCAGTTGGCAGCTACACCATGAATGAAAGATGGCATTTGATCATTAAACCAATGGTACCTTCCACCACTCAAAAAGTTGCCATTTTTACCAAGTCATTTAAACACATTTTGATTTAATTACCACCTTTGAACACAGACAAACAATATATACACACAAATTACTCCGGTACAGGTATGCACAATTATTCAAAAAACACCTGCACAGACCCATCATAAACCAACAGTCATGGATGCTCATGTTTTCCACCTTTTGGCTGTTTTATTTCCTCAAATCTTCTTACTAACTAAACAGACCACGATGGACATTCACTATTCGCTGTACAATGTACAACACATGATGGACATTCACTATTCTCTGCACAATGCTTCTAGCCTTTCATGCTTCCTTCATACACATTCTACCCTATCTGAATTTTTTTCTCAATTTTTCTGACACATTCTTTCTGACTTAATTGTTTTTTCCCCATTCTTTCTCCCACCTAGTTTCTCTTATAGCAGGACAAACTTGGATCAAGGTATTGAAGTTGTGCTATCACTAGAAATACATATTATAACACAAATCGACGTTTCGAACGAAAGACCTTCATCAAGAATATATTCACAACAAAGAAAAACGACAAGTAAAGACACTTTTAACGTTCACATGGCAGAGCTAAATATATTTCCAGAGATTCCCAAAAGATTGTGCACCACTTAGATCTAGCCTTCTGTGTATGAAATAAAGCTCTGGAGAAACCATACCATTGCACATAGGAAGTAAGAGCTAATTGCTCGTAATTCCTGGGAATCAGTACAACTAGATGGGGGGTATGTTGTTACATTTTTCTACACACTTTGTGTTTGGCCTCTAGTTCTAAGCACTGTTTTGGCTAAGATCATTAAAACCAATTTTGATGTGAAAATAGTACTCCATCTTTCATCTGAATCTTTCAAAATACCCACAGGACACTACTACAAAAACACATCTCCACAAAATAAAGGTTGTCAGAACTATCCAATGTCCATGTCAGAAAGTCTCCAGACTCCAAAACACATTCTGCAGACATGTCCACTGGGGACTTGAAGACTAAAATCTGACCTCAAGATAGACATCTAGAAGTGAATCCACGGGGCAACCGTTACATCGTTCTTTTGAGCACTGAATTAATCAAGGTGGCCCTCCTGCACGTATAGACAGACTTTTGGGCATAGGAAACTGATCGCAGAAGAAAAAGATACAAATATATATTTCTTTGTTTTTATTTCAATACTGGTTTCACTCATAATTATCAGTACACTTTGTAGAGAAAATCATAAAACAGCAAACAGGATTTAATCCTGGTCTGTTCAGATGGCACCTTTATTTCAGCAATTGTGATTTGTCTGTCTCTGTTATGGTGTGGTATGAAGCTTGTCCTTGACAGTCAACATACCGGATTCAAATCTCGCCGCAGACAATTAAGTGCATCCTGACCATTTTGAAAGCAATGGCACACTACTGCATGTATTTATATTGCCCAGAGTACATCCTGAATAGGATAGCCTATCAATTTTTATGACTTTAATACTTTAGACTGAAGTGCATTTAACCAGTGAACTACAGGGACCATCAGCATGCATAAGCTTCAATATCTGTTTGGAGGCAATCGGAGGAGGGGGAAATTGAGCAGCTATGAATCTGTTAACTCTAAAGTAAAATAAACGTCAGTCTACGTTTCACGTATTCAAAATGTTATTTCCACACAAAACACTACACTCTTTTTCCTATTTACTCATATAATTCCTAAACTATGACCAAGAACATTGAAACAACTACACAACATGTAGCTACTTAAGGATATCAATCTGATCTCACAGTTACAGGAAAAAAAAGTAAAAGCTTGCAACCCCAGGGATCGGATAAGTAACTCACAGTTACTACATCAGAGTTTCATTGTAGCGTATTACCTAGTTCATAAAAAAATTCCCTATTTAACAATACTTTTCAAAATCCCAGATTATACTTATTATTTATTGTACAGTGGAGTCCTCTATAGCGCATCCTGTTATAATAACTTTCACCATTTAGCAGCACTTTTCACAATCAATTATATTTATTCTTTACTGTCTATACTGTATATAACGAATTTCTGCGACTACATACATATTCCGTAAGTCAGGACCAAGTTGTTATAATGGAATTTGACTATATAAGTCAGGACCAAGTTGTTATAATGGAGTTTTTACTGTATATAAGTCAGGATCAAGTTGTTATAATGGAATTTTACTGTATATAAGTCAGGACCAAGTTGTTATAATGGGATTTGACTGTATATAACTCAGGACCAAGTTGTTATAATGGGATTTGACTGTATATAAGTCAGGACCAAGTTGTTATAATGGAATTTTACTGTATATAAGTCAGGATCAAGTTGTTATAATGGAATTTGACTGTATATAAGTCAGAACCAAGTTGTTATAATGGAATTTGACTGTATATAAGTCAGGACCAAGTTGTTATAATGGCATTTGACTATATAATTGAATTCAGAAAATATCTTTTATGACATGAACCCAATTATTGTTGGTCCGGACCAATTTGCTATAATGTGACTCCACCGTATAATGAATTAAACAAAACCAATTTGTGAAACTAGAAACACTGGGGGGAAAATTGAAACAAAAGAGACTCAAGATTTGCACCGTCAATAAATTAAAATGTAAAATCTTTCTGTGTTTCCGCACCGTCTGGTAAAAGCATACCAAATGGAAGAATTGTGGGAACATGTACCTGGAAAAATAAAAACTGTTAGTACATGAAAAGAAAATATATTTTGTTTCAGAGTTTGTCATTGTTGATTTTGTAGGACGGAATTGATTTTGTAATAGATTTTGTCTAATCAGGTTATGTTTTTTTTTAAAATGTTAATTGTTAGCTCCAGTTATGCTTTGAACATGTCTAAATTGTATACTACATGTTTATTGATAGTGTTGCTGTCGCTACCACACTATGGTATTATCACACTTGCATAGACTATCTTAGTCTAGCCAAAATGTGACAAAATCTCATTCTCGTATTCTTCACAATAGATTTCCCAAACAAAATCAGTTTAACGTAAGCAAATTATCATTACTTGTTTTATATAAAATTATTTTTTCTCAATCTAAACAAATTCAGTTTAACAAATTATCATAACTTGTTATATATAAAATTATTTTTTCTCAATCTAAACAAATTCAGTTTAACAAATTATCATAACTTGTTATATATAAAATTGTTTTTTCTCAATCTAAACAAATTCAGTTTAACAAATTATCACTTGTTATATATAAAATTAGGTCCAATCCTAGGACACAGGCCTATATTTCACACCTTTCAAGAACTCTGCGCCGATTTGTATTTTAAAGTAATTTCTGTCACTGTATTCCTAGTTACACAATGGCTGCCATAATTGGGGTCTGATCTATAATATTGTTATTACCTTTGCAATATGTGTTCCCAGAAGCAAAGACATACACAGGGAACAAACTATGATGCTTACCTACTACGCTACTGTAAGGACTTGACTTCTAAAAAGCATTTTGTGCTGGGAGGTAAATAATAAACACTGGGTTGGTGTTTAGATTTTAACGCACTGAAAGTAATAAATAACACAAACTGTATTGTCTCCCTGTTTGGGGATTCCCCTTTTTGGGAAAAGTTAGTTCCTTTCATGTCAATTTCATTGTGTTTAATTATGCAGATCCGGCTCCTAGGATTGAAGTTAAAGTTGCTTTTCTAGACCAAAATAAAATCAGTTTAACATAATAAAATTTTCACCGCTGGTTATATATGTAAAACTATTTTATTTTAAATTTAATTAAAATGTGTCTAAGACAAATACAATATCCCTTGCTAGCTATCATTAAAATAAATTTGATAGATAAATAACCTAAATAAATGATATAAATAACCACTATTTATTGAACAATTTTTCAAAGTTTGTAAAATAGATTATCAGATGAATAAATTACAGTTGTTCAACTTTCTTCTGCCTGTTCCTCATTCTCCAGGGCTCCTTCCTCCCTCTCAACTGGTTTCAGCTCATCTCTCCAGTGTGGGTTCTTTTCCGGCTGCCAAGCAGAAATATATCCAATGAGAAAATAATACAAATTATTATATTAGTTCACACTTCATGAAAAATCTATGGCAAGGGGCAAACATAAAAACAAAATGACAACTATTTAATAGTTATATTTTTCCAGTCGCAACATATGGTTATGAGACATAATCAATGATATCCGCAATAGAAAATAAAAAATAATTTGAAATGAAATTTTATAGAAAGGTCCTAAGAATATTATGGACAGAAAGATGAACCATCGAGACATGCAAAGACCTGAATGTAGCAGACTGATTCCTAAAAATATTTAAAAAAAAACACAAGATAACATATTTCAGACACATAAAAAAGGTTTAGAAAGGTTAATCAAGGAAGGAAATGTTTCAGGAAAGAGAACAACAGGCAGACCAAGACTGTGATGGACACTTTAGTCACAGGATATTGAAGACCATCGGAACATGACACTAAATGATGCTGGGCTGCTTTCACAGAACCTAGAGGCTTACAGAGTGACAGTAAGGACAATGTTCTGTAAAAGACGCGTCTCATAGATGGATAGACACGGTTACCAGATTAAAATTCAAGGCTAAACTGTACTAAAAAGGAGCCAAATAAAATTGAATTGAAAATAACATTGACAAAAAGGGGGGATCAAAAGTTATTCTTATGCAGCTCATATTTTAAAGGATAGAAAAGGCCAAACTAATTCTCTGAGATCAATCCAACTTGAAAAAGCCAAATTTATGAACTTTAGCCATTAAAAAGTCAATATGGCAACCCTGCATGTATCAGAAGTAAATAAAACAAAACTAATCAGCTGAAGGCAAAATTGCTGACATGCAATTTCCGAAATTTTATTAGTAAAGGTGCTATTAAGAGTTCTTCAGAGCTACATTATACCAAATCTTAGTTATGGAAGTGAAACATGGACAATATATAAAAGGCGTATTAGAAGCTGTAGAGATGTTTTATAGAAGGATATTGAATGCCCCATGGTCATCTAAAAAGACTAACAATGAAGTGTAATGAGAAACCAACAGGCAAAGATTTGTAAATAACATCAGAAAGAGACTATTTTCAATTTTGGCCACCATATGAGAGCTGAAAGAAAGGGACAGAGAATGACAACAGATAGGACGGTAAAGGAGATAAGGGACAACTACAAGAGACATCTGACAGTTTGGTATCATGGTATGGAAGAAGACCAGCAACAGGAGTAACTAACAGCAGAGAAATTAAACATTATGAAGGTCATGGCCCAGCTATACCAGCATCTAGAGCACATGATGATGAGTTTAAAAAATATTATGAGCAGTACAAGATGTAACCTGATCATCACATACAATCATACAAGGCATGTAACCAATCATATACAATCATACATGGCATGTAACCAATCATATACAATCATACATGGCACGTAACCAATCATCACATACAATCATACAAGGCATGTAACCAATCATATACAATCATACATGGCATGTAACCAATCATCACATACAATCATACAAAGCATGTAACCAATCATATACAATTGTACATGGCATGTAACCAATCATCACATACAATCATACAAGGCCTGTAACCAATCATTATATACAATCATACAAAACATGTGACCAATAATCACATACAATCATATAAGGACTGTAACCAATAATCACATACAATCATATAAGGACTGTAACCAATAATCACATACAATCATATAAGGACTGTAACCAATAATCACATACAATCATACAAGACCTGTAACAAATCATCACATACAATCATACAAGGCATGTAACTAATCATCATATACAATCATACAAGTCCTGTAACCAACCATCACATACAATCATACAAGTCCTGTAAGCAATCATCAATATTTTTAAAATATACTTTCAAAATAATTCTAGAAACAGACTCGTGCCGCGTAACATGTCCAAACCAAACAAGTTTACACTGTTTACCACTGCCTAAAGTGGTTCTTGGTAACCTGAAAGTTTGTTTATTTGCTGCCAGAAAAATATATTTGTCTTCTGTTCTATATAACTAATTCTCAACAAACGTCTGTAGCACTTGTTTTCAAAAGTCTGAATCCTTCTTTCCGTGTCTGCACTGAGTGTCCAACTGTCACACTCATATAAAAGTAAACTTAGCACTAGTGATCTGAATAGATTGATCTTTACAATAACACTGATCTTAGTTTTTAAATTGTATTCAACCTAGCCATGACAGCCATCACCATCTTAAGGCGTATCTTAATCTCATTTCCCGAGTTGCCATCATCACATATTTGCGATATGAGATATTTGAAAGTGGAACTTCTTCAAGTTTGTGACCGTTTAGCTGGATATTTATGGGATCTTGCTTGGTTTCAATAGTCATCAATATCTTTCTGTTATCAATGCTAATTTCTAAGCCATATTTACAACTAACTTCTACCAACGTATCCTTCGATATTGTGTATTGTTCAACGTAAAATTGCTATTTAGCCTAATTTTTTTTTCACCATTGGCTTACTGTTTTTGTATGTAAATATCTAATGACAAGAACATTTGAAACTATTTTTGATTGCATTGTTAACCACGTTTGACCACACAATCAATATACTGTATGCATAGATGTCAACTAGTACGGATTTTCTGTCTTGATACGGATTTCAGGCCCCCCCCCCCAAAAAAAAACCCCACACAATTTTTTTCCTTTATATTTTGTGTTCGTTTTTGGTAAAAAAAAAAAAAAAAGGTCATTTGGTGTTACATTTTCAGTAATTAATATTAATCTTGACATTTTGATGTAATGAACGTATTGAAGGGTCGCAGAGAAATTTTTTAATATGGTGTTTTGGGGGTTTTTTTAAGTGCTGAATACGGGTGTTTTTATTGAAATATGGAAATAAATTGTTCAAAATATGGATTTATGGAAAAATAAGTTGACGGCTATGTATATGTATGATTCTTGATTATCAATAACCACATCAATAAAACATCTGAGTGGATTTGTAACTGCAAATGAAACATGCTTACTGTACCTCATCTTCGTCTAAAGCATATTTGTTTTGGCCTGTAGATTTCAAATTTCCTCTGAAATCTGTAGATTCTTTAGTCTGTATTATTTTTTTAAGTCTGTAGATTAAAACAAAATTAGAATTAGTGTCACATAGTGAACGGAAAAAGAAGTGTCTGTACATTAAAACAATATGAGAGTTAGTAAAAAAAAATAGTAACCCATAGCCTTTATTAATGTCGTAGTGATGTGAGATGTTAGCGATATCACATTTCAGAGGCTCTGCAAATGAGGGCGGTAGCCATCTTCTCTCCCTCGCAGTCTTTACTTTCCGGATTAATCCGGTACCCATTTAAGGCTGGGTCGACCCGGGAGCCATTAGAGTTAGTGTCACTTAGTGAAAGGGGAAAAAAGTGTTACATGTAGTGAACAAAACAAGAAGTGTCATATGTTGAAAAAAAAAGAAGACGTCCCACGGGTAATAAACAAAAGAAGTGTCACATCTAAAAAATGAAAGAAGTGTATTAGGTTATGAACAAAATAAGTGTCATATGTAATGATGTATGTGAATGTCATATGTGATGATGTATACGAATGTTATATGTTATGTATGCGGATAGCATATGTACATTATCTATGATAACGCTACACTTAGCAGAGACGAAAGAAACGACACCGCTAATGCTACGAACGTTTATTTTTTTGGTTGCAACATACGGCTGTGAAACATGGACCCTAAGTAAAACAGCGGCAAAGAAGATCAACGTCTTTAAGATGAAATGATACAGAAAGATACTTAGAATATCATGGAAGGAAAAAAAGAGAAACACAGATATTATAAACACATTCAAGATTCCAGAATGTTGGTTTCTAAACACAATAACAACAATAAAACTACATCTGTTTGGTCATATAAAGAGACACAACTTGTTAGAAAGACAAATAATGGAGGGCAGAGCACCTGGGCGGAGGAGGAAAGACAGACCACGAAGACGATGGACTGACGACATTAAAGATAACATGAATATGTCGTTGCAGAATGCAAGCAAAATCGCCCAAGACAGAGAAGGGTTCAGGGAGTTCATTGAGAAGACAACGTTCTTGATAGATTACGTCACATGACATTGACGCTTAGCAGACCTTAATTGCTCAAAAGTAGAGTATGCGCAAATTTGGATAAATATCAAAACACTTACTTGCTTTCTGTCTTATTGACCTTTCTTAGAACAGGTTTGATGCTGAAATGTATGGCAACAAACAAATGTGTTAAATATATATATATATATATATCATATCTGGAAACTTTAACATAAAAATATAAATATATCATATCTGGAAACTTTAACATAAAAATAAAAATATATCATATCTGGAAACTTTAACATAAAAATATAAATATATCATATCTGGAAACTTTAACATAAAAATAAAAATATATCATATCTGGAAACTTTAACATAAAAATAAAAATATATCATATCTGGAAACTTTAACATAAAAATATAAATATATCATATCTGGAAACTTTAACATAAAAATATAAATATATCATATCTGGAAACTTTAACATAAAAATAAAAATATATCATATCTGGAAACTTTAACATAAAAATATAAATATATCATATCTGGAAACTTTAACATAAAAATAAAAATATATCATATCTGGAAACTTTAACATAAAAATAAAAATATATCATATCTGGAAACTTTAACATAAAAATATAAATATATCATATCTGGAAACTTTAACATAAAAATATAAATATATCATATCTGGAAACTTTAACATAAATATATATATATATATATATATATATATATATATATATATATATATATATATATATATATATATATATATATATATATATATATATATATATATATATATATATATATATATATATATATATATATATATATATATATATATATATATATATATATATATATATATATATATATCATATCTGGAAAGTTTAACATAAAAATGTTGTTCTACTTCAGGTTGTACAAATTTTAAAAAAATTATCTAGCATTTCATTCATTCATTCGTCTTCTTCTTCTGCGTTCAGCAACTGTGTTCATGCTATATTGTCAGGCTGTCGTCAAGACGAAGTCCATCGTCTTCTCCAGGTCAGAGCGGCTGTCCCATAGCTTTTGCCTAAGTCTGTATCCTCTGGTCAGGTCTGCTGTCTCTGCTCTTTGTATGTTGAGCAGTCCTGAAGTATATGTTCCGAAGTCTGGGTTCCGGATCCACATGGACATTCATCTGATTCATTCATTGGTACCATGCCTTCCGGCGTAGGCGATCATGTCTCTCCACACTACTATGTTTGTTATACATTGAAATATAGTTTCATATGATTCTGGATCATGCCAGGCTTTCAAGCCATCCAACATTTTCTCACGTTGTCTTCCTCTGTCTCTCTTACCCTCGATATTTCCAGTTGTTACGATGTTCCCCAACGATTTTCGTCTTCTAATACAGTTAATAAGTTCTCTATTTGAGTAGACGAGTTGTAGAATTATAGCATTACTCTTTTTAGCTGTCCACGATATTTTCAACATTCTATAAAACCATCTGTGGCCTCCAGATGTTTTCTTGCAATAATGTCAATTGTCCATGCTTCACTACCATATAACAGTATGGGCTCTAAGTAACATTTTAGTATGTTCTTTCTTACTTCCATAATGATTTATTACATAAGATGTTCCTCATCTTCTGGAATGCTACTTTTGCCTGTGCTGCTCGCCTTTTTATCTCAGTGACCCATCTACCATCTGAGGTAATAATTGTATGAGGCGAATGTGCATCGACTCTACGCCGTGACGGTTTATCACCCACTATTCCCTTGGATTTTACCGGCCAAAACATGGCTCTGGGTGGCAGTCTCTGAGGAGGCGGTAATCAGGGATTTGGACTTGGGCCAACTACGTCTATCTCGCACGAGGTGTTCTGCTATTAGTGAACTTGACTTCTGTAATTAGATGTATTGATACTGAGAACTTCGGGTACTGAACCTTATCCCATCTGTGAGCATGGATCAAATTTAGGATAAACTCGACAGCAGATTTGGGCCCTGGTTCGTTCATTCACTTAGCCGAGGTGTCGTTCACCGATATCGTGAACCCCTCGTCCAAGTCTGAGTCTCTACACAATGTAAGGGGTACCGGAGACTAGAAGCTTGTTCTCCAGCTGAAAAGTGCTTTAGTTCCGATTATCATGAAGCGTTTTCTCCATTCTATTTGCACATGACACTGCCTTCTTGCGCTGTGTTGCCTTCTCATTGTATTCATTATGTTATCAACACGGAGGCTTCCGCACGACTTTCGATATTTGTGACGACATCAGCATCTACCCATATCGGGATATTGACATTGACCACCCCTCCGATGTATCTGAATTTCGGCTGATCGAGCCACAATGCCTTGCGTCATGGTGTGTTGATAGTGCCGCAGCCTGTGTTGGCGCATAGGAGTCTGAGAAATTGTTTGTCTTGTTGCAGTCAGTTCTGAATCCATCTCCAGCCGTCACATTCGCGGATATATTCCCTAAATTTGTTGGCCAGGAACACAGCATGCGCAGCTGTATTTCTGTTTCCAGGGTGCACCGCGAGGAGGTACATTGAGGATCTTGGTTATCTGCTAACCCTGGGTCCGCGCAAGAGCAATGCGGTAACCCTGATGACGGTTTGTTATCTCTGTTTGCCGAAAAGGAAAACAAGTTTAGAGTTTATCTGCTTTCTAAGTGAAGTATTTGATTACTTTTCTGAATGTGATAGATGTGATACACGGTTTAACCATTTTGGAGACTTTAAAATGACATTATAACTGGTCTAGTAAAACCAGAGTGTAGAATTAATACGCTCGTAGAAAACATGAAGAGTTCTTAGATGACAATATTCAACACAGAATGGCCACCTCCGGAGAAATATTCTACCCGTGACGCAGAAAGGCATTATTTGGTATAAAGTGTACTGGAAGAAAGAAGAAGAGTTTAATTTTTCAGGGTTAACACTTTCGATTGTTGAAAATGTGTATAGCAGTAAGTACGACAGTTGCCTCTGCTCTGAAATTTACACATTTTATTCTACAATAATGGCTCTAACTCACACAATAACATCAAGTAGGTTTATGCTACATAACTGAGCCTCAAGTAGTTTTATGCTACATAACTAAGTTCCAAGTAGGTTTATGCTACATAATTGAGCCTCAAGTAGGTTTATGCTACATAACTGAGCCTCAAGTAGGTTTATGGTACATAACTGAGCCTCAAGTAGGTTTATGGTACATAACTGAGCCTCAAGTAGGTTTATGCTACATAACTGAGCCTCAAGTAGGTTTATGGTACATAGCTGAGCCTCAAGTAGGTTTATGCTAACATAACTGAGCCTCAAGTAGGTTTATGCTACATAACTGAGCCTCAATTAGGTTTATGCTGCATAACTGAGCCTCAAGTAGGTTTATGGTACATAACTGAGCCTCAAGTAGGTTTATGCTACATAACTGAGCATCAAGTAGGTTTATGCTACATAACTAAGCCTCAAGTAGGTTTATGCTACATAACTAAGCCTCAAGTAGGTTTATGCTACATAACTAAGACTAACTTACAATTTTCCCTTTGTATCATTGACCTTGAGTGTTAGTTCATTGATCTGTGGAAAATGGAAACAAGTGATTGGTTACCATTAAATCAGTAGCCAAGATATTGCTACACACAAATTAGAAGCTAGCACCAAATATCTACATTTGTGAATTTGTAGAAGTATTGGACATATTTTCATTGTGGATTTTGAAATATTAACTCAACTCCAGAGAATAATAAAATCAAGATATTCTCCACAGAACAAGAGCAGCGAACAATGTCTTATCTCCGCATATCCAATCAGTATGACAATGCAATGGATCCTTGGACATATCGATCTAGCAGGAAATAATGTAGCAGACAAACTTGCCAAAAGAGGCGCCACAAAACAACAAAAGCAGAGACCTTGTAGTATGGGAGAGTTAAACATATTCTCAGATACAATACCATGGAAATCTGGCTGAACAGATGGGAAATGAGCTGACTGGTCGAATTTATTTAGTGAAAAGACACAGCCAAAGGACAATGACAACATAAACAAACTCTGAATGAGAAATAAATCCTTCATCATTCAGTTTCAAACAGAACATGCAAGGATCAATATCCATTTAAACCTTATCAAACCCCAGTAACTACCCACTTGTAGACACTGCTCATATCCCAACGAAACAGTGGAGCGCCTCCTTATTGAATGTCCTTATCTTTCAACTGCCAACTTCTACATACACCCTTAACAGTCACTAACTTACTGTATGGATCATTAAGTCAACTTCAGAAGACCTGCATATTTTCAAGAATGTCATTGTGCTGACAAGAGCAGAACTACTCATCAGCATTTGGATATCGACAACTCCAGAGAATAATGTACTGTCCTCGTGTAAAGAAGAATGTATATTGTAATGACATTTTTGACCCTGATTGTGGTTTTAATAGGTAGATCCAGGAAAAGGATAATAAAGTTTTGCTGATACTAGATAACACACATAATGACACACACAAATCGACGTTTCGACCAAAAGACCTTTATCAAGATAGACAATTGAAATAAAATTAAAACATATAACAGAAAGCGAACAGTAATAACATCTACGGTCACATTGATATGAGTAGTATGGATTGACCGGAAGAGGCGAAATGACACCGGACCAGGAAAATACAAAAATGACAGCAAACATGTGACACAAAACAAACAGAAACTATGAATCGACTAAAGTCATACAAGATACAGGCGCTCATTAATGCCGTTGGGTTTCTGAGTTCCACATTTATCAATGTAGCGGTTCTCAAGCGCCAGACGGGCCCGGTCATCAGATAAGAATTTGTGGAATTAATGCAGTTCTTTACACATTTGCAATCTTAGTGATGGGAATGGAGAGGTATTGTTGTGGTAATGTTGCAGAATATGAGATGACAGTGAAACTGTTGTGAGCAGTCACGTGGGATGGGGGGGGGGGAGAACAGTTTGTTTTTGGTGAGTAATGATAGTGATCATTATTACTTGCTTGGCAGTAGAGCACGAATAATGTCCGAAATTGTAATTGATTCTTATTTTGGTCGCCTTCTGACGAAGTCTCATGGCAACTACAGGAGAGATGATGTATATAGTAAAATTATGTTCTGTTGTTCCTTGCATGCGTCTCATGCGACGTTCAGAACTTAGTCTTCCTTATGAATTTCCTAAAATCCCCGCTGTCTCTGACACATTTTCCCTCCTTCTCTATCGACGTGTGGATGCACTCCTGAATATCTCTTGTCCAGCGATGTCTTGGTCGACATTTGCCTCTACTGCCTTCTATAACCCCCTCCAACAACACTCTTTCCATGCCATCAATATAAGGTAATACTGCGTGAAACGTAACAACAATAGTGGTGTTAACATTGTTTTTACTGCTTTCCTTGTTTTTCAATGTTCGTGTTATATATTCTTGAGAAAGAACTGACGGTTCGAAACGTTGAAAATGTCTTCTGTATTGTAATTTGCATGTTTTCTTGTTTACACATCATAAGCCCTTAATTTTAGTGACAGTCCGTTGTGTCTAAGTGGAACATTCTAAAATCCTGTGTCTTACGTAAGTAGTATTGCCATGCCATCCTGCATGGAGTTGCCTGTTGGATGTTCCTCTTAGAAGAAATGTTTCCTACATGGAGTTGCCTGTTGGATGTTCCTCTTAGAAGAAATGTTTCCTGCATGGAGTTGCCTGGTGGATGTTCCTTTTAGAAGAAATGTTTCCTGCATGGAGTTGCCTGGTGGATGTTCCTCTTAGAAGAAATGTTTCCTACATGGAGTTGCCTGTTGGATGTTCCTCTTAGAAGAAATGTTTCCTACATGGAGGTGTCTGTTTAATGTTCCTCTTAGAAGAAATGTCTCCTACATGGAGTTGCCTGTTGGATGTTCCTCTTAGAAGAAATGTTTCCTACATGGAGGTGTCTGTTGGATGTTCCTCTTAGAAGAAATGTTTCCTACATGGAGTTGCCTGTTGGATGTTCCTCTTAGAATAAATGTTTCCTACATGGAGTTGCCTGTTGTATGTTCCTCGTAGAAGAAATGTTTCCTACATGGAGTTGTCTTGTGACTACAATCGATAATATGTGAGATTGCTGTAAAACTACTATACAACAATAGTACTTGCGTAGAACACACGTTTGATAATCTTTACAATGAGCGCACAGACCATACGGCATTGGTACGAAAAAAAAATACAAATAAGAGTATACAAGACATTTTCAACATTTCAACCTTACGGGTTTTTACAAGAAAATACAGGACAAACAGTGAGCAGATTTAAAATGTCTTAAATTTAATCATTATAGATGTGAGTACAGTGAATGGTGTTGTTTATTATTATTCGATGCAGATGATGTGTGGTACCGTGCATGGAGCTGTGTATTAACATTTATTGCAGGATACAATACAACATACATACATAGGTCATAACTTATGCATAAAATCCCTCACATGTAGCTCTTAAACTTAAATTGACATACTTGCTCACACACACACACACACAAGCAGTCATTTTACAGTCAATAAGAGTATATATTTTGAGAACCGTCAATGTGTGAATGTACCTCGAAATCCTGTTTACGTATTTTATACTCCCAGTCGTAGACATCCTCCTCGAGAATGCTAATTCTATTATGTAGACTCTTGACCAGTTCCACGAGTTCAGCTGTTGATGAAAAATAGGATATGTTTTTGTTAACATTTCTAATGTTACAATTTATTTTCTTGAACAAATACATTTGTGGATGTTGAAATATGATGTTTTTTGTTAACATTTCTAATGTTACAATTTATTTTCTTAAACATTTGTGGATGATGAAATAGGATCTTCTTCCTCGTTCTCCGGACGAAGTCAGGCGCTTGTGTCGATTTCATCAATGAATTGGTCTGTAGTCACCAGCCTCGAGACAAGGCCATATAGCTTGTCCGCTAGAGCTGTTACAGATGGACCAAGTTTTCTCCTTACCATGTACAGAAGCAAAGATGATGTCGTTCAGAGACAGTTCTGTAAAATAGGTTCTGTATTTTCTGGAGATTGTCCACACAGGGGCGCATATCCATGTCACCATGTCCACACAGGGGCGCATATCCATGTCACCATGTCCACACAGGGGCGCATATCCATGTCACCATGTCCACACAGGGGCGCATATCCATGTCACCATGTCCACACAGGGGCACATATCCATGTCACCATGTCCACACAGGGGCGCATATCCATGTCACCATGTCCACACAGGGGCGCATATCCATGTCACCAGCTCCAAACTTTCGTGCATGTGTTGTTTGAGTCTATTGTGGGCTATTCTCAATTTAAAAATGATTCGTTTCTTTCTTTCAAGACTTCTGTAGATAGCATCGTCTTTTTGGCTGCATTGGTGAATCGAGTTCCATTCAATGTTAATGGAGCTTCTTGATTCTTGATTAGAAACTGAACTCACAGCACGTGGGGCGAACTCACAGCACGTGCTCCTCCCTCTGTTCCAGCAGCCGTCCGACTCGATGGTGTTTCGAGTCTAATGCCGCCTAAACAGACGTCGACATCAGGGCACAACTTTGGCCCTTGTGGCAGGTTTCTTTGTTGTTTCGCCCACCCACACCGTGCCCGTAACTAGTTCAAGCACAACGTCGGCCTGTCGGAACATGGTAACTGTTATCGAATGTTACGACTACGGGATTGTATAGATGACGTGCCATGAAGCTTCTATAAGAAGATAACCTCAATATAAAGGCATGTCATCTACTAAGGTTTTCTGTTGCATGGATGGCTTGCCTAGTAATGGAGCTTTTGATGATGGACTTAATTTCCGTAAATGATATTAAATCTGCTATCTGTTGTTGGTAGTTAGGATGATAATAATGTATGATTGAGTAGTAATTGTAGTGATTGATGAAATAAGATGATAATGCATGCTTGAAAATGCTGTGAGATTGAAGGAATGATAATGCATGATTGAACTGCAGTGAGATTGATGAGCTAATATGATAATGCACCATCGAAGACGGATGTGTTGGGCCATTTGCGCAAATAAATCGGCGAACAACGCATTTCTATTCTCTGGACTACATCCTGCTGGGAATCTAGTGTGACTATTGTCCTGCCACAAGCGAGAACCAGCGGGAGTTTGAGACTAAACACTGAAGAAATAGATGTCAATAATGTATTATCGAGTTGTAGTGAGATTGATGAAATAGATGACAGTGTATCAGTGAGTTACAGTGAGTTACAGTGAGTTACAGTGAGTTACAGTGAGTTACAGTGAGTTGTGCCACGGATTTCTAGGTACAAGGATATACTATGTGATTTACAGCCTGACATTAAGGGTTGGTTGTAAAAAAACATTGCTGAAAGTTCATTTACAACAGTGGTTCTCCACATGGGATATATGTTCCCTATAGAGCCATATAGATTTGCAGTGGGTCGCAAAAAAAAATTTAATTGGATTGTGTACAGTCAATAATGAACTATATAACATAAAACCATGGAGGAGTTATTGTTAAAGAAAAATCTCGAAAACAAGGATGTGAACCAGATCCTCTCAGCTGTCACCCACTCGCATCGCATCTTGGGGCAACACGTTTTTCGCCCTCGATCACACAGCATGTCAAAACCATCAAAGTGACTTAGAAGCAATGCTGAAGTCTGATGTCAGATTGAAGGGTGCAGATATGGCAGCAAAGCTGTAAAATATGACAAAATTTGCCATCTCCGCATACACCAGAAATGCAGTGAATCTCAAACTGTTGTCATCATTGTCATCGTTGAACAGTTACTAAGTACTTTTGTCATCGCTGAAAGTTAATAAGCACTATTGTCATCGATGAACGGCTACTAAGTACTGTTGCAATCTGAGATATTTAATCACTTGTATGTAAACAGGACATATTTTATTAACTACATATGAATTTCACCAAAAAAAACCAACATACACTGTCCTTTGCCATCTGTTTTAATAGGGCCAACCCTGCTACTAATATGTTTCTCTCTTTCCGCGGCATTCTGTAAAGCCTCCTTGCGCAGGGCTTCTGCTGCCTTTTGCATGATCAGTTTCTGTAAGTAAACAGGTTAGGGTTAATATTTTAGTGAGCAATGTTTGTCCAATCTAACCCCTCATCTATCTGTATGTCTGTCCGTACATTCGTCCGCCAGCCCGCACGCCCGCCAAACAAAATCAAACGTACAGTCACAATATTTCGCCAGGGTACGTCACGATAGCCATTAGTTTTAAACACAAACAACGACCAGGCTCGAGTCACGACCTGTGAACTGATGACCTAGAAGGCCCGTTGTGATTATTGCCCTGAGTTTCTTTGGTCGGCCTGAGCTATTTTTGTCAGGCGACACCAATTATATAATAATGTCCAATGAATTGTCAGGCAATAATAATTTTAAAAACATGTTGAAGTCGTATGTCAGGCTGAAATGCGCATATATCGCAGCCAAGCCGCAAACCTGACATAATGGGTTACATTCTCCGGACTACATCTGGCTAATCTGCAGGAGTTTGAGAATGATCGCAGCATAAGGAGAAGACGAAAAGAGGCGACTTGAGGCTGAAGCTTAGACGATAAACAAGATATATTTTTTATAATAATAACAATAACAATAATAAGACCCGTAACATGTCAGGGTTGTAGGAGTACATAACATGTCAGGGTTGTAGGAGTACATAACATGTCAGGGTTGTAGGAGTACATAACATGTCAGGGTTGTAGGAGTACATAACATGTCAGGGTTGTAGGAGTACATAACATGTCAGGGTTGTAGGAGTACATAACATGTCAGGGTTGTAGGAGTACATAACATGTCAGGGTTGTAGGAGTACATAACATGTCAGGGTTGTAGGAGTACATAACATGTCAGGGTTGTAGGAGTACATAACATGTCAGGGTTGTAGGAGTACATAACATGTCAGGGTTGTAGGAGTACATAACATGTCAGGGTTGTAGGAGTACATAACATGTCAGGGTTGTAGGAGTACATAACATGTCAGGGTTGTAGGAGTACATAACATGGCAGGGTTGTAGGAGTACATAACATGTCAGGGTTGTAGGAGTACATAACATGGCAGGGTTGTAGGAGTACATAACATGTCAGGGTTGTAGGAGTACATAACATGGCAGGGTCGTAGGAGTACGACACTGGAGAACATCATGAGTACCAACATCAGCGGAGGCGCCACCCGAAGAAGTCTGTCCTCAGTTATTGGGAGGAGTGTAGACAAATCATGTCTAGACATTCCCTTGCTGTTCTAAATCCAGGATTTTCTTACCCCTCTTCTCCTTCAACCCTCAACTGTTCCTTGCACACACACACACACACACACACACATTATTTTAGAAAGTGAGTTGTGTCTCGTTATGTATCCAAACCAAACAAGTTTCTTTGTTTCAGCACTGTTAAAAGTTATTCTTGATAAATGCAACTTTGTTTACTTGCTGCCGCATGAACATATTTGTCTTGTGTTCTATATAACAAATTCGTAACAAATGTCTCTAGCTTTTGTTGTCAAAAGTCTGAAACCTTCTTTCCATGTGGGCATTGAGTATCTAACTTTCACATCCTTATAAAAGTGTACGTAGAACTAGCGACGATGTTCTGAATAGATTGATCAAAGTTATATCTAAGTAAAGCATAAAAAGCAATAATTAAAGTTAAGAAATTGTGTTTTTTTTTAAGAATCACGGAGGGAAAAAGCGAAAATCTGTTCCATAAGGGGGCCACGACCAGAATGTGTTCCATAAGGGGGCCACGACCAGAATGTGTTCCATAAGGGGGCCACGACCAGAATGTGTTCCATAAGGGCGCCACGACCAGAATGTGTTCCATAAGGGGGCCACGACCAGAATGTGTTCCATAAGGGCGCCACGACCAGAATGTGTTCCATAAGGGGGCCACGACCAGAATGTGTTCCATAAGGGGGCCACGACCAGAATGTGTCCCATAAGGGGGCCACGACCAGAATGTGTTCCATAAGGGGGCCACGACCAGAATGTGTTCCATAAGGGGGCCACGACCAGAATGTGTCCCATAAGGGGGCCACGACCAGAATGTGTTCCATAAGGGGGCCACGACCAGAATGTGTTCCATAAGGGGGCCACGACCAGAATGTGTTCCATAAGGGGGCCACGACCAGAATGTGTCCCATAAGGGGGCCACGACCAGAATGAAGTTGGGAAATACTGATCTAAAATATAAGATATACTGGCTAATGAGAAATCAAACCTCCTTAATGACTCACGTGACTATCTCCTTTATTGTCATTGATCACTATAATTATACTTTTTGTAACAACCAATGAAAATCACGATAGTATTGAAAGGAGACATTTTTGAAGGCTTGATTTCTCACCTTATATGTCAGAGGGTCACGACACAAACATTGCTGGGAGTTTACTTACAAAATTGTTTAGCCGTGTCTTCCGTCGATTATAAAGTCCTGCTGCGTGACATTTAGGCTAAATTTGAATCATCCTTCTAAAGTATCACATTGGCTTTTCCCGTGATTTTCATTGGTTGCTAACATTAAATACAGTGATCATTCAGATACATTCATCATCATCATCAAACACATATCCCCCTACTTCTAACGGGGTTTCATATTAGAAACATCAGCACAAAATTTCGTAATGCCTTTCTGTTCCCAGTTTTTTTTTGATGAGTGTGAAGATCTTAATCCTGTCAAGTCTTTAGTACAGTGGAATCCCGGTATAGCGCATCCTTATATAACAAATGCCCCTATTTAGCAATATTTTTCAAAATACCCTATTATATTAAAAAATTGTATGATATGTACTCCTCCTTACTCTCGACCTTTCCTTGCAAAAATAATTTTAGAGACTGATTCCTGTCTCATTACATGTCCAAACCAAACAAGTCCACGCTGCCACACCACTGCCAAAAGTGGTTCCTGGTAGCATGCAAGTTTGTATATGCTCTACCGCGCAAATATATTAATCTCGTGTTGTATACATACAGTTCCCAATAAATATATGTAGCACTTGTTGATATAGACATTAATAGCGAACTAAAGATGAAGAAGTGGAATCACATACAATCTCTGAATGTTTACTTAGCCACTTCGCTTGCACAATAACTTCTAGATACAACTTCTGTGATCGATCACATTGCATCCTGTCCGATATTGATTATGTATAGATCACATTGCATCCTGTTCAATATTGGTCATGTATAGAGAAGTTTACTTTAGATCGATGAGGTTTTCCCACAATTTGGTTCGCAGACAATTTTCCGTGGATCAGACTTGGTTAGATTAAGTCACATGTACCTCTTATTGTAATGCACACTTCTTTCAACCGTTAGTCCAAATTGGTTATATTTCACAACCATACAAATAGTGGAGATTGTGGTTCAGGTAATCCAGTTATTACGACCTCCGGACAAACTTAAATGTGGATCACACCCGTGTTCTGTGAGAGCAGTGAATCTGGGATAGTCGTGTAGTATATATGTCTGATGTTTGTGTGTCTCGGCAAGAGGCTTTAATCCTCTGTTTAATAAACGAGATGCACCGCTGAGTCGATGATGTAAATGTACTTTTAGACGGTAGTGTTCCATTCTCAGTCGAAATATCGATACTTATTCGTTTCCGTACAATTTGTTGATGTTGTCTTTTTGCTCATATCTATAGTTTCCATGTAGTTATCTCCACTGAAGTCTTATAGATATTTTATCTGTGAATTAAATTCCCTGAAACTATGAGTAAATGGATAATATAATATAGAAACATTCAGGATTTATTACTAAAGAGAAAAAATGAATGCAGCAAATGCGTCTTGATCAAGGTCCACTCAGATGGCACCTACTTGCCTAACATCTTGAGGCACCACGTTTTCTGTCTTCAATACTAAAAAAAAGATACAATTTTAATTCAGATTTTGAACGTGTATATTCCCCTGCTACTATGAATATAGACCGGTCGAACTGCAGACAGACAATAACAACACACAAACTGCACATAGATGTACATTTCTCGAGAAACACAAATATTTTAACATCAGTACGTGACAGAAAGCCGCTGAGGTACGCAGGATTAATTATAATTTAAGTTTAATAAACAATTGCAGATTCCCCCTAATTACCTTCAGCAGTTTCTTTTTCTCTGCAGACAAGCCTCCAAGACCTTTCCTTTTTCCTTTCTGTTTCTTCCTCTCTTCCTCAGCTCTCAAACGGGCTTCCTGTTCAGCAACGAAATAAAAATACAGAAAGTTAAACACATGATGATGATGGTGATGAATATGATGATGATGATGTTGTTGATGATGATGATGTTTAGCTATGACTAGGTAGTTGTTGACAGAACATAACCTTTCTTACAACAGCAGAAACTGTTGTCAGTTCTGCAACTGAGATGACACCCAGACTGATACAAGGTTGTCTCATAGGCATGGGTATGTTAGGAGGATTTATGTGTGCATGTTTAGTACGGTAGAAATTTATGTGTGCATGTTTAGTACGGTAGAAATTTATGTGTGCATGTTTAGTACGGTAGAAATTTATGTGTGCATGTTTAGTACGGTAGAAATTTATGTGTGCATGTTTAGTACGGTAGAAATTTATGTGTGCATGTTTAGTACGGTAGAAATTTATGTGTGCATGTTTAGTACGGTAGAAATTTATGTGTGCATGTTTAGTACGGTAGAAATTTATGTGTGCATGTTTAGTACGGTAGAAATTTATGTATGCATGTTTAGTACGGTAGAAATTTATGTGTGCATGTTTAGTACGGTAGAAATTTATGGTTGCATGTTTAGTACGGTAGAAATGTATGTGTGCATGTTTAGTACGGTAGAAATTTATGTGTGCATGTTTAGTACGGTAGAAATTTATGTGTGCATGTTTAGTACGGTAGAAATTTATGTGTGCATGTTTAGTACGGTAGAAATTTATGTGTGCATGTTTAATACGGTAGAAATTTATGTGTGCATGTTTAGTACGGTAGAAATTTATGTGTGCATGTTTAGTACGGTAGAAATTTATGTGTGCATGTTTAGTACGGTAGAAATTTATGTGTGCATGTTTAGTACGGTAGAAATTTATGTGTGCATGTTTAGTACGGTAGAAATTTATGTGTGCATGTTTAGTACGGTAGAAATTTATGTGTGCATGTTTAGTACGGTAGAAATTTATGTGTGCATGTTTAGTACGGTAGAAATTTATGTGTGCATGTTTAGCACGGTAGAAATTTATGTGTGCATGTTTAGTACGGTAGAAATTTATGTCTGCATGTTTAGTACGGTAGAAATTTATGTGTGCATATTAAGTACCGTAGAAATTTATGGTTGCATGTTTAGTAAGGTTGGAATTTATGGTTGCATGTTTAGTAAGGTTGGAATTTATGGTTGCATGTTCAGCAAGGCAGGTATTCCAGTGCAGCAGTATCCCAGGATTACCACGTCCTGCCAGGAGCACAGTTCACGGTTCTGTGACAACTATCTCATCATTGGTCAAGATTTTTCGACACATCCGCAGTGACGGAACATCTAGCATTTCCCGTGACATAAAAGCCTGCCACAAAAGGACAAAGGTATAATGTCTGCTGTCTTGAATCTCTTCGTCATGCATGACCATTATTTGACCATTATTTGACCATTATTTGACCATTATTTGACATTATTTGACCATTATTTGACCATTATTTGACCATTATTTGATAGATGTCACAAGTAAGAAATGGAGACAGAATGTGACAATCATTTTTTCCACAAGTGACAGTTTACTCCTAATTTTCTCAATCGCCTCCTACAACATGCATGGAAAAAAAACAGTGTCCATATTTTTAGCACCTTTAACTAAAATTCCTGGCCACGATTGCGACACGGGAGAACACAAGCCGTTATAACGCCTCACTGATTTTATCTCTTCTACACTCTCCTCGCACCCTCTTATCATTCTATCTCTACCTCCCCCCCCCCCACTCTCTCTCTCTCATTAACTCTTCGTCGACGTACCTTCACTATCTGTACCAAACAGGTAAACAGGAAAAATATTGTAATATTTTATAATAGAGTAATTCGCTCCTCCCTCCTCCTCCTCCTCCTCCGTGTTGCCGAAACGCAGAAAGGGGTTTACATATTAGCAATACTGTTACCTTGCCAGTCATATATGTAGTGTAAGACAGCTACAGAGGTTTCCCAAAATGAAGTTCCGAAGATCACGCAATCAACACCAGACCTGACTCTGGGTCTGTATACACTTGGATGGCTGCTGGAACGGAGGGCGGGGGACTTATGGAAATGACCCACGTGCTGTGAAGCCAGTTTCTAATCAAGAATCAAGAAACAAGAATTTAAAAAAAAACAAAGAATCAAGAAACAAGAATAAAACAATCAAGAATCAAGCTAAAGAGGTTTGCTGCCCCATCCCATATAGGGTCACAGTGACCCAGATGTCATACTGGAGTTCGATGTATCAAAAAGGCCAAAAGGTCAAAGGGCACAGATATCACAGCTTAGCTGTAAACCATGACACAACGCAATTTAGTTTCTGGAATACATCCTGCAAATCTTCAGGAGTTTGAGAACGAAGAAGAATTTGTTTAAAGTTATATTTTATGCGAAGGAGTGAAGAAGGAGAGGTGGAGGAGGTGAAGTAGTGGAGAGGAAAGGAATAAACGAACATGGAGTAGGGGGGAACGAGATGTAATCTAGGAAGGAGGAAAGGAATACGATTGAAGGAGAGCTAAAGCAGAAGTTAAGTAAAACGGTTTAAAGCTATTCTGTAGCAGATTTGGCACTCCGCTGTCTGCACCTGTTTGCAGTAAAGTTTCCCTCCCCTCGCCATCTCCTACGAAATTCTTTTTTGTTTTTGTTTTTTTGAATTCCACAGAATCTGCTCGGGTAGCATTCTTTACCAGCACATTCCTACCCGAAATGTAAGTTCCATGTTTAATTACCACGAGACGTCAATGGAAGGCACAAGTCAAACTGGCACACCATCATACACAAAAATCGTTGACGTAGCATGTTGTTTACGCAACATATGTAAATTACGTTTAATGGCAGACATCTTGAAATATCCCCCCACTTGTAACCAGTTTATAGATATCATTTCTCCTCTATTTTCATGTCAAGGTCTTTCTCCGGACAAACACAAATGATAATAAAAATATTAATAGCGGTGGTAACATTGAGTGTTCGGTACAAAAAGTTCAGCTTATAATTTGGCAATATCATCGATTATTTATATTATAAGAAAAAGGCAATCTTCTTTTTTTGGCCACTTCATGAGACAGGCAGGTTTAGAGAACATAATCACAACAGGCAAGATTGAAGGCACCAGAGACAGAGGGCGACAACGTGAGAAAATATTAGACAGTTTGACAACCTGGCACGGCAAAGAAACAACAACGACTTTGATACATAATACTGTGGACAGAGAGCTGTGGAGAGCCATGACCGCCTACGCCACCCGGCATGGCACCTGATGATGATGATGATAATTTGGCAATATCATCGATCCCGCTAGTGACTAGACCTCCACCAAAACCCAACATCACTTAGAGTTGTATTCTTGTATTTATTCTAATTGTTCTATTGCTATTTCTTCTACTCTCTCTCTCTCTCTCTTCTGTTCTTGCCGTATTTGTCTTTTTTATTCTTTTTCCTTTCTCTCATATGTATATTCCTTATCATCTTCTTTTTTTCCTCTTTCATATCACACAAATTACCCTCCTGCATCTCCGTCACGCAATTACCTCCTCAATCTCCGTCACACAATTACCCTCCTGCATCTCCGTCACACGATGACCCCCCCCCCCTTCATCTCCGTTACACAAATTACCCTCCTGCATCTCCTGGTGACAATGATGTCGAGGAAGTTGACAGAAACAGTGGAGATATTATATATATATAACTTAATAGCAGGGTCTCAGTGATCTAGAGTTCTTTCTTGACAAGAGTCCCCACCCCTCTGTAACCACTTCTACTCTTATCCGCTTTGCTGAACTGGTGCTTACGCTCAACTTTCGAATTTGATGGACACTTGTTCGATCAGATCAGCGGCGTTGCCATGGGAACCAAATTGGGACCTAGCTATGCGTGTCTGTCCATGGGACATCTTGAACATTTAGTTTGGTCTACATATGATGGCCCGTTCCCATCTCTTTTCCATAGATACATTTACGATGTGATAAGTATCACCGACATGTCCGAAGTGGAATTGTCTCGTTTCATCAACTTCATCGGCAGTTTCAACCCTGCTATTCAATTTATAACTAATATCTCCACTTCTGTGGCCACACACTTCAACGGCGCTGGTCATCGTGGTGCTTTTGATATTCAGGTCACCGCCATCAGATCTTGTACCGCCGATGATAGATCTAGGCATGCTCTAGACAATCGTCTCATTTTTGAATTGGGTACACTCAAGCCTTTTTGGACTCAATTCCGACCACTCTTATGTCTAGTACTGGGTTGGTGTGGTCTTTGTCTTTATTCTTTTTGTTCCGTCATTTACTCATCTTTTTGTTCGTTTCGTTTCCACATATATTTACGTTTTTATGTACTTTCTAACCTTCCGGCATCTCATTTCAATATTTCCGTTGGATGTTGTGATAGTTTTTCCATTCGTCGTCTTGTGATGATTTATGTGTGTCTTGATAAAGACATTTTGGTTGAAACGTTGAATGTGCTTTGTGTATTGCAATTTTTATGATTTCTTGTGTGCGATTCATTACCTACTAGTTTTATCTATAGTCTGTCGTGTCTCATTGAAGCGATATATAAACCTGTGTTTTACGTAAGTCTAATTGTTGTTACGTTTCACGCAATTACCTTGTATTGATTGTCATAGCAATTGATCGCATAAATTGTGTAGTAGTATAGACACGTCATCAGTTGTTGTGTAGTAGCATAATCACGTCATCAGTTGTTGTGCAGCATCAGGAATACAAGATGACCTAATACAAATCGTTCTTCTTCTTTTTCTTCTGCGTTCGTTCTCAAACTGCTGCATATCAGCATGATGTAGTCCGGAGAACGGACTGCGTTGTGTCAAGGTTTACAGCACTGTTGCGATATATGCGCCTTTCGTCCTGACACATCCGACTTCAGCATGGCTTTGGGTCACTGACCCTATATGGGATGGGACAGCCAACTCCATCCCACAACCTCCTTAGTCGCCTTGTACGACATGCATGGAAGGTAAATAGTGTTGCTATTCTTTGCTCCCCTTTCGGGCAGCGGCAACACACGGGTGAAACTAATCGTTCTATACCTGACCCTGACCAGGCCAACATTAGACTGGATGCTTAACAATTGATCACAAAAGTTGTGTAGCAACATAGACACGTCATCAGTTGTTGTGTAGCAACATAGACACGTCATCAGTTGTTGTATAGTAGCATAGACACGTCATCAGTTGTTGTATAGTAGCATAGACACGTTATCATTTATTGTGTAGTATAGAATTCTCATCGTCCGTGTGTTGCCGGGGTCCGAAAGGGGAGCAAAGAATAGGAACACTATTTACCTTACACATGTCGTACAAGGCGACTAAGGAGGTTATGGGATGGAGTTGGCTGTCCCATCCTATATAGGGTCAGTGACCAAAAGCCATGCTGAAGTCGGATGTGTCAGGCCGAAAGGCGCAGATATCATGACATAAACCATGACACAACGCATTCCGTTCTCCGGACTACATCCTGCTAATCTGCAGGAGTTTGAGAACGAACGAAGAAGAAGAAGAAGAATCCTCATCGGTTTTTGTGTAATACCAGGAACCCTAGATGGCCTAAAACAAACCGCGCTATACATGACTAATATTAGACTGAATGTTGAACAATTGATCACAGAAGTTGTGTAGTAGCATTGACACGTCATCAGTTGTTGTGTAGTATCAGTATAGAAGCACTACAATTTGCTGTGTAGTGTTAGTATAGACACGTCATCAGTTGTTGTGTAGTATCAGGAAACCAAGATGACCTAAAACAAATCATTCTACAGGTGACCCATTACCTGACTAACATTGACCTGGGTGTTTAACAATTCATTGCAGAAGAAGAAGAAGACGAAAACTAAATTCAGAATTATACTAACAATTAGGTAGCATTGTACTTCTACAACCTCTACTCCTGCAGTACAACATTCCTGAAAACGCAGATTTTCACCTTTAAAAACAAATCGTGACGTGTGAAAAAATGATTTCGTTACCATGGAAACATAAGGTATATTTTCAACCTTTTGGCACTTGAGCTCTTCTGTCTGGTAAGGTGTCAATGTTTCATGAGGTTATCTGCAAGATCTTTGCCAATATAGAACTGTTTTGCTGAGTTCTTTAAAAACAAAAATATGTGCTTGTTTGTTTTTTCAGCTCGTTTCTCTTCTTCTTCTTCTCTTTCCAAGCCGGCAAATGCTGAATGCTAAATTGTAATTTATTTTAGCAAATAATGCTAAAGTAGAATATGTCAGACCGAAATGGGCAGAAATCGCAGTCAAGTTATATACTTTAACTCAAAGCATTCAGTTCTTTGGATTACATCCTGCTAACTTGCAGGGGTTTTTTAATGAACGCCAAAGAAGTGTAAGTGCTTCTTCTTCTTCTGCGTTCATTCTGAAATCATTGTAGGTTAGCAGGATGTAGGCCGGATTCGTTGTGCCATGGTATACAGCTATGTTGTGATATATGCACCTTTCGGTCTGACACATACGACGCCAGCATAGCTTCTGAGTCACTAAGACCGTCTATCGGATGGGATGTTCAACTCAATCTCTGAACCCCTTAGTCGCCTCCTGCGACATGCACGTAAGTTAACAGTGTTGCAATTCTTGTCTTTCCCTTTCGGGTCCCGTCAACACACAGGCGACTGTTTATCCAATGACATATTTCAGTTTAGCTAAATGGGACCGAGCACCTACTGTGGGCGTCATTCTCTGTGTGTATATATTGTATGTCTAATCGATTCAGTTTTTCATTTACCAGTGAGAGTTTATCACGTAATTTCCAACTGCTTCACACAGCGTAATCTGGCGAGGTGTTCAAGACATTTATATTGTACTTAAGAGGTAATGTGTTCGAAACCGGTCTGTGACATGTGGTTCACATGATCAATAATAGGTGGGATTTCTACAAATCTGAAACAATAGGTGGGATTTCTACAAATCTGAAACAATATGTGGGATTTCTACAAATCTGAAACAATAGGTGGGATTTCTACAAATCTGAAACAATAGGTGGGATTTCTACAAATCTGAAACAATAGGTGAAATTTCTACAAATCTGAAACAATAGGTGGGATTTCTACACATCTGAAACAATAGGTGGGATTTCTACAAATCTGAAACAATAGGTAGAAATGGAGAACACACAGTATATTTTTTTCTCGCCTTGATCCAAAAGGGAAGAAAACTATAGCAACACTGTTTAGTTTCCATGCATGCGGTAAGAGTCGATTACGGAAATTTTGGGGGGGAGTTGGCTGTCCCATCTCGTATATGGTCAAAGTGACCCATCTGAGGTCGGATGTGTCAGGACCAAAAGCTCAAATATCGCATCTAAGCTGAAAATCATGTCACAACACATTCCGTTCTCCGGACTACAGCTTGTTAATCTGCAGGAGTTTGAGAACGAACGCAGAATAAGAAGAATTGTACCATGAACACTGGTACAATTCACTATTCGACTATCTGCCAAGCTAACTTCAGAAGACCTGCAATTTACAAAATAAAGAGGCATTGATCATCAAAGTAGATCAAAGCAGCTTCATTTACATATCGACAACAACAATAATTTCATCTATTATTTTTCCCTTACCTCTTCGGCGTTCATTCTGGCTGTTTCTTCCCTCTCCTGTGCCTTCCTTCGTTCCTCTTCTTCTTCCTACAAATTAACGGAAAGATAACAGTTAGTGATCCAGCTTGGATGGAGACTTCTTTACAAGAATCAAGAATCATTGCTACAGCTGTGATAGAAACGCCTATACAGGATAAAATAATCATTTCTACAGCTGTGATGGAGATGTCTTTACAGGATAAAAGAATCATTGCTACAGCTGTGATGGAGATTACAGGATAAAATAATAATTGCTACAGCTGTGATAAAGAGTACATGATAAAATAATCATTTCTAAAGATGTAGTAGCGATTACAGGATAAAAGAATCAATTGCTACAGCTGTGATGGGGATTATTCAATCATCATCAACTCACAATCTTGAGAGCGACCATAATTCACATTTCTGTATACATGAACAGTATACTGCATACATGTGAAAAAATAAATTAGAAAAAAATGTATATTAATGTTTCTATGGGCGCTGTAAACTTTTCCGTATACTGTGTTGTTGTTGTTTGTTGTTGTTTTTTTGGGGAGGAAAATGAGCATATTTTTTTTAAACAAAATTTGAATGCATAAGTAGGTACTATCCCTTAATAAGGTATACTTTCACACTTTTTATACAATTTGCGCAGATCCGCAATTTTGTGAAGTTTTGTAACGTCATTTACTGCCTGTTTAGTCCTAGATACGAAATGGTCATTGTAATCGTAAGTTTGTTAGAGATATATGCAGTCATGTTATAGTCGCGAGGACTGTTGCCGGATTCGACCATTTTCAAGCAACACACATAGAGCCCCCACCTCATCTGCACATCATCCACTAAGAGACCCACATATACAACCGACCTAAAATAAATATCTCGAAAGAGAGCTACAAATAGGTAATTATAGACTTATTAGACCAGGGAAATAATTTGCGTGCAAAAACTTACTTAAATTTCGTTCCGCTTTCCGCAAAAAATAGTAGACCCATATTTTGGGTTTAACCCTTAAATATAATAAAGTCGTATCAAGAAATGAATATTTCATTTTTTTAAGAACAACTAAGGTGAAACTAAAAAAAAATACATCGTAAAAAAGCAGTTTTTTTTTTCTATTTACATAATTTTTGGCAAAAATTGTTTTTACAAATGTAAATACACGCAGAAGGTCATACAAGTCATATATAATCTTTAAAGTTTTACGGATACAATGGAAAAAAAACACACTTCTGGAATTAAAGGGAAACAGCCGTTAAATTTTGTGAACACAAAAATTGGCCAATTAATTTGTTGCTAAAAAAGAAACTGCAACGTGAAATATAAAGTTAAAAAGGTTGGATTTCCAATTAGACAGTAGATTTTAAATTATAGATGGCCATGTGAACATGTGCAGGCGTATGGGGGGGGGGGGGTGGAATGGGAAGAATATATTTGTTTGTTTATTTGTTTGTTTGAGAACTGCAGGATATAGAACAGAATAGAGAGAATATAGAACAGATTGGAAAGAATATAGAACAGATCATGAGCGCTTGAAACGTTCGTGTGTTGCCTGTTCCGAAAGGGGACACAGAATAGTGACACTGTGACTTGTCATATATGGCGTAAAAGGTGACTAAGGACATTTTGATCTACATCACCTATCCCATAGAAAGCCAAAGTAACACAGAGGTCATGTGCAAGTTGGATCAGGTTGATATACATTGTAGATATCGCAGACAAGCTGCAAACCATAAATACAGCGCATTATTTCTCCGAAATCTCTATCTGTCTATTGTTATTTTCACTTGTACCGTTAATCGTAGGGGGGGGGGAGTTGTCTGTCTTTGGCCAATTGAGTTGCATTGGTCATTGGCAGCCCGTGTCTATTAAATGTTTCTTTGATTGTCTTAACACATCTAGTTCTTGGTCTTCCTTGTGTCCCTTAGACCGTTCATCTACTGTTGTATGCGCTAAGTGCTGGTTGCATTGGTTCCAGTGGCGTAGCGAGAGGGGGCGGAGGTGCGGACCGCCCCGGGCGGTATCATCGGGAGTGCGGCAATTTTATTCTCGTCCAGGCTTTCCTAATCACTGCCCTATATTTTTTAATGCCACAAGGGCGGAAAATTATGATTCCGCCCCGGGCGCCATTGACCCACGCTACGCCACTGATTGGTTCCATTCTCATGATGTGGCTCAACCACCTGCAATGCTGTCTCTCGATGTAGTCTTGACATGAGATTGTCTTACTACTGTCCAACAATATGTAGGAGTGAGGATGAAAACAGAAGAAGAAAAGCGTAAAAACTGCACATTATATACCTGTCTAGAGAGAGAAAGAGAGAGAGAATTGATTGAGGGCCGATGCACCCTTTCGTGATAATACCATAGAAATAAGAAGACAAAAATCAGAAATTAAAATAAAATAAACAATAAATACCTTTCTACGCTTCTCTTCTTGTTGTCTTCTCTCTTCTTGCTGTCTTCTCTCTTCGTCTTGTTTTCTCTTGCGCTCTGCCTCCTGTCTCTGTCTTTCAGCTTCGGTCGCCTCCTGTTCTCGTCTCCTTTCTTCCTCCTCTCTAGCAGTCTCTTCCTCCTTTTCGGCAGCTGATGAATCCTATACAAATGTTAAGTATATATATATATATATATTACTGCGCATTAATATAAACTGCATATATGTGCTTATATACAGAAGTAATGTCTAAAGACTCAAAACAATCAATATAAAGATAAATGATAAATTACTGAAGCAAGTGTAGGATTCTTGATTCTTGATTAGAAACTGGCTTCACAACACGCGGGACATTCCCATAAGTGCTCCGCCCTCCGCTCCAGCAGCCATCCCAGTGTATGTAGACTCATAGTTCCTGTCAGGTGTTGATTGTGTGATCTTCGGGACTTTCCAAAAAATTTACTTTTCCTCCCCTCACCTCTGAATACTCCCATTTCTAACATTCTCTGTATGTGTACGTTCTCAACCTCATTGACATCATCTGTATCTTGAAATGATTTTATTACTGCCTTAATTAAACCTGCTTTATCTCTTCTCAGCATTGTGCCATATATCGCCGCATTGCCTGCCAATAAGTCGACTCCCTCGTTTCCTCTGACCCCAGCATGACCAGGGCAGTATATACATGTAATGCTCTGGACAACTGAGTTGTTCAATAAGTCCCACCATTCTTTTATTAGCATGAACTTTTCTATCTTGCGCAACATACTTTGAGAGTCTGTGAGTATTACCGCGTGTGTTGATGTATCAGTTATCAACCAATTAAGAGCTGCTGTAACTCCCTCTATCTCCATCCTCATGCTCGATGTGACAGTAGAATACTTAACTACTGTATATAGTATTTCTACAGACGACAGAAGACTGGACAGTGAGATCAAGACAAGAATGTAAAATAAAACCAACTACGTAAGTTATTAACTTTAATTTTTAAACATAAATCTATCCCGATGGAAACTAAGAGACAAATCATAAACCTAAATTTTCATACAAACATTGTGTTATCAATGTTAGACATGGACACTAACCAAAGAACAGTAGCGAATCCGTATTGCCTGTGAAATGCGATGTCTAAGAAAAGCAGCAAACAGAACAAGAAGAAATCGTGTGAGAAATGAACAGATTACAAGAACTGTTGAAACAATGTCGTGCTCAAGTATATTGAAAAGCAGATATTGAAATGGCTTAGCCACTGAATGAGAATTAGTCATTATTGACCAGCAGCAATAGCATACTACATGAGAATGGAAACAGCAAGAAACAGAGGAAGACAGGGGATCAATGGAGTTGCCATCATTCTGAGACCTCACAATATTACTGCATATCAAGCGACTAAACGTGACATAGTTCTAAAACCGATCATCTTTCAGTCCTGCGACGATATAAGGCAAAATCAAAGGCAAGACAATAGATAGATAGATTAAAATAACCCAACTGAATGAATGGTTAAATGAAATATGCCTTCTCACAAACAGCCTTAAACTCTTTCTGAAGAATTCTTGATTAGGAACCAGAATCATGGCATACATTATCATGTTCTCAGCTCTCCGCTTCAGCAACCATCCAAGATACGTAGACTCAAAGTCTAAGCTCTCCGCTTCAGCAACCATCCAAGATACGGAGACTCAAAGTATATGCTCTCCGCTTCAGCAACCATCCAAGATACGGAGACTCAAAGTATAAGCTCTCCGCTTCAGCAACCATCCAAGATACGGAGACTCAAAGTATAAGCTCTCCGCTTCAGCAACCATCCAAGATACGGAGACTCAAAATCTAAGCTCTCCGCTTCAGCAACCATCCAAGATACGGAGACTCAAAATCTAAGCTCTCCACTTCAGCAACCATCCAAGATACGGAGACTCAAAGTCTAAGCTCTCCGCTTCAGCAACCATCCAAGGTACGGAGACTCAAAGTATAAGCTCTCCGCTTCAGCAGAATCCAAGATACGGAGACTCAAAGTCTAAGCTCTCCGCTTCAGTAACCATCCAAGGTCCGGAGACTCAAAGTTATCAGTTTCAGCAGCCATCCAAGATACGGAGACTCAAAATCTCAGATATTGATTATATTATCCTTGGATCTTTCCAGCAGGATACACTTTTTCCCCTCAGTCCTGGTCATCCTAATTACTGTTATTCTTGATATGTGTATGTTATAACCTCCAGCCGCGACCAGTCGCCAAAGACATAATACCAGAATTTCCAAAAAAAATTGGCTAGGTATTCTTAGGTGATATTTTTGATTATTGCCGAGGTTTTCGTTGGTCACTATTTATATATTTTGTGAAGCTAAGGTGTCGCCTGCCACCGCTGTCCACCGAAATACAGGGAAATAATCGAAAACATGACCCAAAAGACTAGATTAAATTCGGCTAATAAGTCGTCTATTGGTGAAAGTCACTCTCCAGCCTCGTCTGTCCTTAATATGTCGCCATATCTCTTGTCATCTTCAGTCTGTTGTAAATCTACTACTGTCCCTATTATGTCACCATATCTCTTGTCATTACTGTGCAGTTATTTTTAAATCTTCTTCTTCATCGTTCATTCTCAAACTCCCATTGGATATCTCGTGTAGCAGGACCATTGTCATACTAGATTTCCAGACGGATGTAGTCCAGAGAATGGAAATATGTTGTGTCGCTATTTTAATTGTGCCAATGGCCCGATACATCCGCCTATGGTGTAATTCTTTTAAAATAATTCTAACTATCCAGACTTCGGTGTGAGATAGGTTAGTAGGCTAGTTTCACAAAGTCAAGGGATAACTCTCGTGTTCAGGTGGAAAAACCCAACGTACTAGGGCTGAATTAACACAGTGCAATATAATAGGGGGGGGGGGGACGGAAATTGGTAAGGAGTGTTGCCAATATTCAAGTACACAACATACAAAAACAACCACAAACAGAGACGACGTTTCGGCTAAAAATTCTACATCGGGATAAAAACAAACAACATAAGATATATTACACAATAAGACACATATTATGATAGAAAGAGAAGAACAACAGTAGATATTAAAGACGACAGACAGACAGATATATATATATATATAGATGGATAGATGGATGGATGGATGGGTAGGTGGGTGAATTTGGGTAGGTGGTTAGGTAAGTAGACAGACAGGACATACAGGACAGACAGACAGACAGCCAGCCAGACAGACAGACAGACAGACAGACAGGACATTCAGGACAGACAGACAGACAGACAGCCAGCCAGACAGACAGGACTGGACAGACAGCGACAGACAGAGACAGAAAGACATACAGACAGAAATACAGACATACCGACAGACAGACAGACATGACATGACAGGGCAGGACAGGACAGGACAGGACAGACATACAGACAGACAGGACTGGATTGGACAGACAGACAGAGAGACAGACAGACTGACAGACAGACAGACATGACTGGACTGGACAGACAGACAGACAGACAGACAGACAGAAAGACAGACAGACAGAACGACAGAAAGACAGAAAGAAAGACAGACAGACAGACAGAAGGACAGACAGAAGGACAGACAGAAGGACAGACAGAAGGACAGACAGACGGACAGACAGACGGACGGACAGACGGACAGACAGACAGACAGATATATAGTTAGATAGATAGATGGATGGATGGATGGATGGATGGATGGATGGATGGATGTATGTATGTATGTATGGATGGATGGATGGATGGATGGATGGATGGATGGATGGATGGATGGATGGATGGATGGATGGATGGATGGATGGATGGATGGATAGATAGATAGATAGATAGATAGATAGATAGATAGATAGATAGATAGATAGATAGATAGATAGATAGATAGATAGATAGATAGATAGATAGATAGATAGATAGATAGATAGATAAATAGATAGATAGATAGATAGATAGATAGATAGATAGATAGATAGATAGATAGATAGATAGATAGATAGATAGATAGATAGATAGATAGATAGATAGATAGATAGATAGATAGATAGATAGATAGATAGATAGATAGATAGATAGATAGATAGATAGATAGATAGATAGATAGATAGATAGATAGATAGATAGATAGATAGATAGATAAATAGATAGATAGATAGATAGTGTGTAAAGTGTATACATATGGTAGTGTAATACACTCAGGGATTAGAAAACAGACAATGGTTTCATTCCCCACAGCATTGCCCACCACCGTGAGATGCAGTCATCTGGTTATTAAATTCTGGAATCCACAAAACGAAATTAAACACGACTTAACAATAGTCACTGAACCATCCGTAAAACAGATAACATTGAATAATTATTTTAAAATACATTAGACATTAAAGGGGAGAGAATAATCATTAAAGATTGCACTAAACATTAAAGGGGAGATTACAATCATTGAAGAATGCGCTAAATATTATAGGAGGAAAGAATGCACTAAACATTATAAGGGGGATAATAATTATTAAATAATGTACAAAGCATTAAGGGGGAGATAATAATAATTGCAGATTGCGCTACTGAATATTATAAGACGGACGCTAAACATTACAGGGAGAGAATAATCAGTAAAGAATGCACTAAACATTAAAGGGGAAAGTATGCTTATTAAATAATGCACTAAACATTACAAGGGAGAGAATCAATAAGGAATGCATTACACAGTAAAGGGGAGAGAATAGTTACTAAAATAATGAACTATCTACAATACTCGGGAAGTTTCTACCCTACAAACCTCTGTTTCATGTTCTTTTTCCGGTTGTGACAGCTATTTCTTGCTCTCTGCCTGTTCGCGTTATATCACATTAACAAGACTTCAGATTACGCTCTTCACAATTATGTCACATTAACAAGACTTCAAGTTAAGCTTTTCACAATTATATCACATTAACAAGACTTCAGGTTACGCTCTACATAATTATGTCACATTAACAAGACTTCAGGTTACGCTCTACACAATTATGTCACATTAACAAGACTTCAGGTTACGCTCTTCACAATTATGTCACATTAACAAGACTTCATGTTACGCTATTCACAATTACAT
>CM067305.1:9371914-9597103 GCA_034231615.1 Meghimatium bilineatum
CAAGGATTTGTTACAAGGATTTGTTAAAGATCTCTCTGAAAGCCTGACATCATTCATGACACATGGAAAGATGCTGCAAAAAAACAGAGCTAGATGGTGCTCTGCAATTTAAAAACAGAGCTAGATGGTGCTCTGCAATTTAAAAACAGAGCTAGATGGTTCTCTGTAATTTAAAAAAGTGTCATTTTTGTGAGAAAAGGAGAAATACAGCAAGACTAGCAATAAAGATAAGGGCAGATTCTTTTTTTTTATACCCGTCATGCCCAAATATAAATATGTGCATGTGAGATAAAAAAAACAACATTCGCATCAGTCGCAATTACTGAAGATGTAACACCAAATGACCTTTTATTTTATTTTTTTAATGGGGGGATGAAATCCCTATCAATATGGAAAATCCGTACTAGTTGACATTTATGAATATGTATCTCTAACACACTGACAGACTTATGAATATGTATCTCTAACACACTGACAGACTTATGTGTGTTTCTAACACACTGACAGACTTATGAATATGTATCTCTAACACACTGACAGACTTATGAATATGTATCTCTAACACACTGACAGACTTATGAATATGTGTATCTAACACACTGACAGACTTATAATATGTATCTCTAACACACTGACAGACTTATGAATGTGTGTCTCTAACACACTGACAGACTTATGAATATGTGTATCTAACACACTGACAGACTTATGAATATGTACCTCTAACACACTGACAGACTTATGAATATGTACCTCTAACACACTGACAGACTTATGAATTAGATCTATATCTCAGCAAATATAGCAATACTTGACAGTCTAAGATCTTGGGATCTGATATGTTGCAGAAATAATGTGCACTTTGCGATTTACATAAATTACAATGACTTGAGTTCACAGGTTGAATGTGTTAACATAATCACATCTTTTTTTGGGGGGATGTGGTTAGTCAAGTACGGAAAACCTGTTTACCTGAGTTGCAAGGTGATTCGGCTGGAACGGACCTGTTTCAATTCCCATCAGACGTATGAAATTTTATGCAATACAATAATTTAAATATATAGAAATAATGTATTGAATTCTCATTTTTTACTATCAGACATGAAGGAAGTCATACACGAAGTGAAAATTCAAAGAAGGGTAGTACTACAGTGGATACCATCCCACTGTGGCATACCAGGAAATGAAGAGGACGATATTCTGGCAAAGGATGTAGCATCACAAGAACAAAAAAGATGAAGAAATCACTTACCCAAGAAAAGAGAACCCTTATAAAAGCTATTAAAAAAGTAAACCAACCAAAAGACAACTATCACTACCTTGTCAGAGCTTAGCAGGTTATCATCTTCTGCATGAGGAGAGCAGACTAAACAGCTATTTAAAGACTGGTTCCATAACCACTGTGTTCAATTGGGCAGGCAGAACATACCACGGAACATATCCTGCAAGACTGCATTACACTAAACCAGTTAAGTGAGGAACACTGGCCCAGAGATGGATATCCACAGAAAACTGCATAAGAGCATTAAAGAGCTTTCAAATACAGCAGCCTTTATTAAGAAAACCGGACATGCTGTGTAGACATGTCAAACTATTAACGAGAAGAAGATTCAATGATCAATGAATTACCCGTGCTTGATGCTGACTCCTCCCCCTGTTCCTGTCACCCAACCAAGGTTATAAAACTGCCGACACAAGGTAGGAATGAGCTTTCTTGGATGTTCCTGTACAAAAATACAAATATTATTCTAGAATTTTTGGGGTTAGCAGACATGAATGATCTGGGCCGGACACCTCGCCTACGGTAAATTAATGTTGATGTAAATGCCCATCCTCTCACATCTCCAAGAAAATTATCAGCGTTGAAGCTGCTGTCAGCTTTTATATTGAGATTCTAGGGCATTGTCTTTCTTGTAAGTGTCCATAGTACCTTCTCGGCGTACCTATGTTTCCACAAAATTTGCTTTTGGGGTACTGAGTGCTTGTTTGTACAACCAGGTCTTTCCTTCTTTCTCTTCGTGTCTACAATGCTTTCTTCATCTAATTCTGACAACCACATCAAGGATCCTGAAAGGGTGATGGGAAACATCTCCTCTACCTTGAGTGGATCCAACTACTGCTTAATATCTCAGCTGCAGTGAGTCTCTTGCAAACTGGCATTGCAGTCACAGTCAGAACATGTTTCTTCTTCTTCAGCTTTCATTCTCAAACTCCCGCTGGATTTCTCTTGTAACAGGACAATGGTCCTACACGATTTCCAGTTGAATATAGTCCAGAGAATGGAAATGCGTTGTGTTGCCGTTTTATTTGCGCCATTGGCCCAACACATCCGTCTTCGGCAGAAGAACATGTTTAACTCTTGAGATATTTGGAAGAAAAAGTCACAAAAACTCAAGAGGGATCTAGATATTTCTTCTTCAGCGTTCATTCTCGAACTCCCACTGGGTCTCTTTTGTAGCAGGATAATAGTCCTACTAGATTTCTAGCATATGAAACAAAACAACAGCTCACAAACACATGCATATTTAATTATCTCTAACAACAAAAAAGTTATTGAATTTTTAAAACAGCCACAATAAATAACACAAATTCTCAAAAAAGAATTCAGTGGCAGGGGGAAGTTTTTGGATTTGTAAACACAGCTTGCTAAAGGTTAATTGAATATGTTGAGATAGTTTTTGTTTTAAAAAAAAGGTGTTTCAGGAATTTGTTTGTGATATCATGAGTGCATAGTGATTTTATTTCTTTTAGCGTTATTATTTGATAATATGATTCTTGTATAATTAATTCTTGTAAATAATCCCTAATTCTTGTAGGATAGGGCCTACATATTTCTGGAACTGTCTTGATTAGATTGTGGGGATTTAATTTTTTACAAGGAGTTGACTTCTGTTAGTCTGTTTTTTTTGTGTGAATTTGTATTTGATTTGCTAATTTATATTTACAAGCGAGTAAATTGAGGCATCTTTACCTGTCATAAATTCTATTTTAGTATCTAAAAGGTCTACCAATTCAAGTATTTAGGTTCAACGATAAAATCAGATGGACAAAGTTCAACAGAAATAACAAGCAGAATAGGGCAGGTAAAAACAGCATGCAGAAAGATTAGAAGTGAGGAAGAGAGCTCTGCAGTGCTACATAAATCCTGTACTAACATATGAATGCGAGTCTTGGACAATAAACAAACTGGATAATGGGCAGTTAGAGGCAGCAGAGATGTGGTTTTATAGAAGAATGCTGAAAATACCATGGACTGTAAGGAAAACTAATGTGGAGGTGTTGAAAGAGTCAAATGCTAGCCGTAGCTTAATCAAAAATATAAGAAGAATATAATCTTCATTTTTTGGCTACACTGTAAGGATGTTTGGAGAACATAGTTACAACAGGCAAGAGAGACAGGGTGACAACATGTGAAAATATTTGACAGTTTCACAACCTGGCATGGCAGGGAAACAACAACAATCTTGATACACAATACTGGAGATAGAGAACTGTGGAGAACCATGATCACCTATGCCAGCCAGCATGGCGCATGATGATGATGATGTAAATTTTGACTTTAACTTTTAGGCCTGTTTAGTGATTTTGTGAGATTCCACTGTTTGGTTATTTTTTTTTCTTCTAAATTTAATGATGTCTTTTATGCCAGATCTGTCTCTTGACTTCTTTTTTCTTTGGTAAATATTCTGTGTTGTGTAGTATGACAAGTATATTTGTAGTCCTATTCTATGATGTCCCATTGTATAGTAAATTCCTTGTAAAGCGTGTCCCTCTTTGGATTCTAGTATGGTGTGTAATATGCACTATTATCTCTTGACAGAAATATGAACTAAAGCAGTTCTCTGGAAAGACCTGAACTTAAAGGGTACTAGCCCTTCAAAATTGTCCAAAAAAATATATGGTAGTACATTTTGGACATATAAAAAGAGAAAGATTAATCTTGTAGGAAGAAGTCTTAGTAAAAATGCAGACTACAACTACGATGGACACAGGTTATCGAAGAACTTCTGAACATCATATTGGAAAAGGCTGGGCAGCTTGCACATAACTATGAGACATATAGTGTGGTAGTGAGGACAAAGTTTGGTAAGGGACAGTCACATAGGTAGATTATGTGGTCTATCTGCAAATTGCATGATTTGCAACATCAATGACATATGAAGGAATCATAGGACATATGCGTTGATGTTGGACTGAGTGTGTAAACTTTACAGTAGGCCTGCCTAAAGTGTAGGACTATTAATTAGGCATTAGCACTAATCGAAATATTTCAGCAAAAAGATATTTAGAGTAATGTCCCTTGATAAAAATGCCATGTGCCGACATTTTCATTTTTTCATGGACCACGTGTGTACTATCCAATGGAATTGTCATTTAGTGACGCCACGCAGCTTTAGATCATATAAAAGTGAACTGTATACTATTTATAATCCATTTCTGCAGTGTATTAAGATTAGGTATGTTGGAGATACCTTATCTACAATTAACACCAAGCAATTAAACAAGACGAGGTAGGTGTTTTTTGTCTTTGCACACGTATATTTCTAAATTTTGATTAAAGTTAATATGTGAAACCATGTCTAACATATTCAGCAACCATTTCTATCTTTATGTACCAAATTTTAACATTTCTAGAAGTACCTATTAATTATTATTAAATTTTAAAAATGCTATGGTGATCGACCGACCACGCTACTAACTTTAGAGTTCGTTTTCGGCTGTTCAATGTTGCCGCGCCGTTAATTATCGATATTCGTGTATAATGTTAAAAATTTAAGTTACAGTTTAATGAATTTCTACATCTTATCATCCTTTAGTTAATTTAATGTGACACTATGTACTAGTGTTTATTGAAATGTCTTCAAACAGTATTGTATTAAATTATTCAAGGGTACAGATAAAAAAAACATGTCAGCGCGTCAGAATGCTTGCAGCCCATGTTACCATGACGATGACAAGTGTTTGTGTCTCACTGTCACTGTAATCGAACTCAGATAGCTTCTATTCAAACATTATTAGTAGGTCTAGGTATAAATTAGAATTACCGTAAAGATAATTTTTAAGATGCATTATTGGATATTCTATTTAATTCTGATAGTGACAGTGATGTTATGACTGGAGACCTAATGCATAAGGCTTTAGGCATCTGGGTTCCCTCATCCCTCCCACCCACACTTTACTTTCTTGCTGGCGTATCTCTGTCTCTGGGCTTCCGTCTATCCACCACATATTTTTTTCTTCTTTTCTTTTTTCCTCTTGTATTCTCCACCTCTGCATTTTTCATCCTCTGTTCCAAACCTCCTACTTAGTTATTCGCCATACAGTTCCTGTACTCTAGTCAGTTGGCATTCGCTATGTCCTACCTTCCCTCCAGAATTTTCTTATTAATTAGCCCCAATTACGCCTGGCAATTGGTACAGTATATTGAACAGATGCGTCTCGCCTTCCCGAACACAAAAATGTATAATTTGTATGGTGTTTTATCATAAATAAGTGAAATAATTATTAATTAGACAATTCAATTACAAGTAAATTATGCAAATTAGCCACCATTTTGAATATTAATTAGCCCCAATTACGCCTGGCAATTGGTACAGTATATTGAACAGATGCGTCTCGCCTTCCCGAACACAAAAATGTATAATTTGTATGGTGTTTTATCATAAATAAGTGAAATAGTTATTAATTAGACAATTCAATTACAAGTAAATTATGCAAATTAGCCACCATTTTGAATATTAATTAGCCCCAATTACGCCTGGCAATTGGTACAGTATATTGAACAGATGCGTCTCGCCTTCCCGAACACAAAAATGTATAATTTGTATGGTGTTTTATCATAAATAAGTGAAATAGTTAATAATTAGACAATTAAATTACAAGTAAATTATGCAAATTAGTCACCATTTTGAATATTAATTAGCCCCAATTATGCCTGACAATTTGTACAGTATATTCAACAGATGCGTCTTGCCTTCCCGAACACAAAAATGTATAGTTTTATGCATATATTATCATAAATAACTGAAATATTTCATAAATTGCAAGTTCGGCTTCAATTCTTGGTCACAACTTTCATCATCAGTCCGTTCATATTTTATTATATGCTCTCATGTAATTATCTTTTCCTGAAATTTCGACAAAAAAAATTCATAACTTTTCACAGAATCGACCTACAGACTTGGTTGAGGTATCGTTGAATTGCAAATTTCAAGGGCTATCTAACTGTGGTGTTTATAATGTTATAAACCCAATTTGAAAATTTAGTGCTAATACCTACTATTAATCATTAAATGTATAGGCCTATGCCATGCCCTAGTGATAAAATCAAGATAACAAACTAGGGTCTACCCTACACAGTATAACACGTTACACACAGTTCTGAGTTCATACACTTTATTAACACAATAAAATAATAAATATAGGCCTAAAATAAAGTTTATATTTATTATGTATGGGTGTTTAGTTTTTTATTTTATCATTTGTTTACTGTTTAGTTTATTTATTATTATTTATAAACTATAAACTAACGTAAACGGAGTATTAGCAGCAACTATAAATATTTCTTACTTCGTCCACTGAGCTGTAATCTGCTGGCCCGTTACTCATCATTGCTTTGTATTTCAATGAACTTGATTTGAATAAAACAAACCACTACAGTTAGACTACATGAATGTAAAATGTGCTAGTCGTGACCAACACATTTACTACTTATTTTATCTAGGTTTTTGAACTGCAAAAACTGCAGACACCAAAGGTTAAAGGTTAAGTCATTAGGCCAGAAAGGCCTTTTTAAAAATTACAATTAACTGTTTTATTTAAAATGGGGGAAAAAAACAATCTCAAGAAGGTGCACAGCTGCTGTGCAGAATAAATGCATAACTGTAGAAAAGATAAGCAGTATAGATGAACAATGACAAATGTAAAAAAGAATCAAAAAATAACAAAAGACATAATACTAGAAATAAAGAGAACAGCAAAGAAGAAATGGACGACAGATGAAATTTTACAGTTGATGAATACAATAAGAAAAATAAAAACAAAACAAAATGGCGTATATTCAATACATAAAAAAATTAAACAAAAATATAAGACAGCGAAAGAAGCCTGGTTGAATTATAATTGCAAGGAAGTTGAGGAACAAAGAGAAAACACTGTATATACCTACCAAAATACTTAAACTCTGTGTGTTCGTCCATCACAAGTGATGATTACTATTTTTTACATCCACTTTTGAAAATAGTTATAATTGTGACCATTTCTAATAGTTCGTAGATGGCTAATGAGCCCTATTCGAGCTGTAAATGTCCTTGGAAAGTTCGGTCATGGAATAATCGCTGTAGATGGATTTTGGTCTATCCGTGACTTTCTAGCTACTCTCCTCTGCTGAGCTGCTGCATCCCATCTTTTCACAAGATGATTCGCTCTTTTTTTTTTTATTGTAGAGCGCCATGTTGATCTATTTTGTGCAAGCTCTTCCCATGCATCCTGTTTTATTTCAAAGGCTATCAGCGAGGTCTTTAACGAGTCATTGTATCGCTTCTTTTGGTCACCTTGATATCGCGTACTCTTCTCCAGTTCACCATAGAGAAGTATCTTTGGCAGGCGATGGTCTGACATACGTACCAAATGACATGCCCAACGAATCTGTGTCTGCATCAGGATAGTGTCAATGCTCTGAATACTAGATCTGTCAAGGACAGTGGTATCTGAAATCGTGTCTTGCCATCTGATGTTCATAACTTTTCTGAGACAAATTATGTGAAAGTAATTGAGTTTCCTCACATGACGTCTAAACACAGTCCATGTTTCCCTAGCGTATAACAGCACCGAAATTACTACTGCTCTAGACTTTCAGCTTAGTCTGTAGGTTAATGCCATTTCTACCCACACATTTGCGTACAATCTGCCGAAAAAATGACTTGAACTGGGGATTTTGATTAAAGTGAGAAGGAGTTGTGCAAAGGGTTTACTTCACTCTCTTGTCGCACCTCATTTGAAACCCGACGCAAGACAAATCGAGACGAGGGGAAGTGAAGTTCGATGCAGTGGATGACCATGAATCATCGGTGTCTCTTATGAGACCGATAATGAATCTGTTCTTTCTCGTTAATGTATTTCTCGCTCTTGTATTGCCCCGTTATGGAATCTGCTCTTTTATTGTCTCACAATTCAGTCTGACCCATGTATTTACTATGACAATATATCCGCAGTTTAACAGATAAGCGAATTTCTCTAAAGGTTGTGGGGTCATTGATATAGAATGGTCCAATTGAAGAAAACTGGAGAAATCAATAGCCACTTTGATATTGTTTATGGACCAACATTTTTACACTCCTGGCAGATCAATTGGTGCTTAGTCTCCCCTAGCAGATGACGAAGGTTAGGGCCTATGAATACTTTGGTCATTAATTCGTTCTAATTTAGATTTTGTTTTTAACCCAGTAAAACGTGTTTAACCATTTTTTAAATGTGTTAATTATTTATATTTACAATCGTCCATCCCATAAATTCAATGTTCATCCCAGCATTAAGTTATCAATGTCAGACATGGACACTAACTAAAGAGCAAGAGAGAACATTTACTACGTGTGAAATGAGAGGTCTAAGAAAAGCAGTAAACAGAACAACAAGAGATCATGTGTAGGAGAATACAAGAACTGTTAGAACAAAATCAGTGGTCAAATATATTGAAAAACAGAAACTTAAATGGTTCAGCCACCTAATGAGAATGAAACCTTATTAACCAGTGGTAAGAGCATGCAAATGGATACAGCAAGATACAGAGGAAGACCAAGAAGAAGGTGGATTGAAGGAGTTACCAAGATTCTGACACGGCACAGTATTACTGCATATCAAGCGACCAAACGTGCAATATCCTGAAAACCGATTGTCATTTAATCCTGCGACACCACACAACAAAACCATGGAAAAGACAATAGATAGACAGTTGTCAATGGTTAAAAAAACTGATGATCAGAAAGTCACAATTATAATCGAATCCTCTGCAAATTTGATCTTCATTTCTAGTTTCCTTTTGTCATCATTGCCCTTGACTAAAAAGTCTGGCATAGTACTAAGATGGCTACTGCTGCATCGAAGTTGTGTTGTCGCTTTCGTACTGTAAAGGGTACGCTAGCAAACCAACAATTTAGTAACTTTCGAAATGTTAGCAGAATACTGCAATATCAGTTGGTATTAAAGAAGGGTATTCATACAAATATATCTTTGCTTGGTGAGTAAACTAACAGAATATATGGGCCCTATATCTTGTAAACAAAGCTAAAACAGTAAATTAGTAAACAAACTAAACTTGGAACAGGAACTGGAAAGCCGGTAAAATAAAATAACGTAGAGTCGTAGACTTAGTTAACTCTGTAAGTTTTCAGATTGTGCTGGACGTTTGAGACATCTAGCTGTGTTTTCTATTGTATGTTTTTGTTTATCAACATTTTAGCCGATTTTGTGCTTGACATTTGATACATCTAACTGTGCCCTCTATCATGTGTTGCATGCTCTGGTTAGTTAAGTAGTTTGTTACTCTAGAATTATATTAATCGACCTTCATTAACATCACCTGATCATGATATCGGGACATGGGCATTGGTTACTCTTATTATATCTTTGCATTCCAGCTATCTGTGCCAGAAGTTGTTGCACCACTGTATTGCGACAGCGTCATGGACTGCATAAGTTGAGGGGTGACTGAGATACTGGTAGCAATAAATTTACATTATGTCTGCGGCCTCATCAGCCCCTTAGCCTTACATTTTTTGTTGTTGTTGTGAAAACATCTTACAAAGCTGAGATCATCAAGACAGCCATTGAGTTAATACACCAACAATTTGATCTCACAGAGCAAAAACCATCAGACAATGTCATTTTTACAGACTGTGCCAGTTTTGGAAGCACTTAAACACATCCCATATGAAAATCAAGATATTCTACACATAGCAAAAACAGTGCACAGTCTTATCTCTACATATCCAATCAGTGTGACCATGCAATGGATCCCTGGACATAGTGATATAGCAGGAAATGAAGTAGCGGACAGACTTGCAAAAAGAGGCACCTCAAAACAACAAAAGCAAAGACCTTGTAGTATGGGAACAATCAAACAGATTCTCTGAAACAACTCCAGGGAAATCTGGCTGAACAGATGGGCTGACTGGTCAAAATGCATTTAGTGAAATGACACTGCCAGAGGACAATGACAACATAAACACTCTGCTGGAGAAACAAATTACTTATCTTTCAGTTTTGAGCAGGATCAATAGCCACTTAAACCGTATCAAACCCCAGCAACTACCCACTTGTAGACACTGCCCTCATCCCAATGAAACAGTGGAACACCTCTTTATTGACTGCCCTTACCTTTCAACTGCCAGGAAAAAACTTCTACAGACACTCTTAACAATCACTAACTTACTGTATGGATCACAAAATTCAACTTCAGAAGACCTGCACTTTTTTTAAGAATAGCATTGTGCTGACAAGAGTAGAATTTCTCTTCAGCATTTGGATATCAACAACAACCACATACTTTTTGGCACAAGTGATAGAAATAGTTGTTCTGCATTTTCTGTCATACTCCTGCTTGTAATCTGGAGAACAAATTAAATATTGTCATGGTTTTCCGCTTGGCTACAAAATCTGTGCCTTATGGCTTGATATGTCCAGCTTCAACATGATTTTTTTTATCACTTTGACATAGGGATGGGACGATCAACTCCACCTCTAAACCTCCTTAGTTGCCTCTTATGACATGCATAGCAGGTCACAGTGTTGCGATTATTTGCAATTTTCAAGTAGTTGGAAGGAGAACATGTGTTCTCTTATAATGAAAACATAAATAAAGAGAAGCACACAATTGTTTTATGTCTTTCCAACACGCAGGGGGAAAAAATAGTTTAAAAAAAATTTACTGCTTTGTAGGAACACGTTTGATGTTTCTATATTGTGTCTCCCCAAATACAGGTTATGATGTTTCTACTTTGTGTCTCCCCAAATACAGGTTATGATGTTTCACTTTGTGTCTCCCCTAATACAGGTTATGATGTTTCTACATTGTGTCTCCCCTAATACAGGTACAATCAAGCTTAATATGCCTTCATTGTCTCCCACAATGGACAGGGGTAATATTATCAAATGGCACAAGAAGGAAGGTAAGCACATTTGATTGATGTGATGCAGATAATATTTAACAGTTTATCTGTACTTTAGACCAGGCAAAACTAATGGTTAACTAAACTAAAAGTTGCTGGTCCTTTGTTTGATTAGAGTGAAAAGTTGCTGGTCCTTTGTTTGATCAGAGTGAAAAGTTGCAGGTCCACCAGCGAGATAAAATAAATTGGGTTGTGCACAAGATGTACTCTTTTAATAAAAGTGATAATAAACATTGTACATGTTCTTTTGTTTTATAATTGTCCACCCTACAAAAAGCCTTATCACAGTGAACAGCACTGTGTCAGCTGTCAAAAACACATTTGAAGTTAATATGTTTAGGAAAATGCAATATTAGGTTCTATGGAAAATAAATAAATTGGCAAGTGGTCTATGGGGCAAAACAGTTTGGGATTCACTAATCTAGAAGAACATTCTTTAACAAACAGAGAATTGGAACTGTCAACCGTTGTGTATATGCTCTTGGGTAGATTTGAGCACCTATGACATTTTCTTGGTGCAGTGATGATTATCTGGTGACTTAGTATATAACCAAATATCAATACTAGACATCCGTGTGATTGCACATTCCCAGAACTCAGAAGAATCTACATATTGGTGATTTTGTGACTCACTGATTTAAAATGGTCATCACAAATTTTCAGCATTACATTACAAGTCTGCCACTACTTACAGTATCCACAGCAAATATGCAGTTTGACAAAATGAACAAAGCTTTGTCATGATGGAGTCTAGCTATATTAATAGCATCACAGATGGCATCAAAAAAGGTCAAGCCAAACCTTGAAAGTTTGACTATGGCTAGGTGTGAGCTTGGTTGGGGACCAGCATGCAGTACGGGAAACATGTTGCAATGTATGGCTGTGGTTAGGTTTGAGCTTGGTTGGGGACCAGCATGCAGTACGGGAAACATGTTGCAATGTATGGCTGTGGTTAGGTTTGAGCTTGGTTGGGGACCAGCATGCAATACAGGAAGCAGTACAGGTTGCAATGTATGACTGAAAGGTCAATAAAGTTTGACTATTGCAAGGTTTGAGCTTGGTTGGAAACCAGCATGCAGTACGGGAAACATGTTGCAATGTATGACTGGCTAGATTTGAGCTTGGTTGGGGACCAGCATGCAGTACGGGAAACATGTTGCAATGTGACCTACTAGTAATATGGTTACAGACATCCACAGTTCAGTGTAAAAATACAGAACATAGTTACCACTACCAAAGCTAGATGTGTCTGGCCATTTGGCACAAATAAAATGGCAACAATGCATTTTCATTCTCTGGACTACATCCTACCTGAAATCTATTGGGACTATCCTGCTACAAGAAAGATCCATTGGAAGTTTGAGAACAAATGAGAAAATAACAATTAAAAAGAAGTTTGATAACTGGAATCATAAGATCCATAGAAAGATAAATTACTTGCACAAATAAATCAGCATCATCGCTGATATTGATAATATTAACGACTGGTCAGGATTAAAATTCACCACACTTAAGACAAAGAACTAAGAACGGAGAGGCATGTCAGGATTTTTATGTTGTTTTCTGAATGCCACCCTTACCACCCTGTGAAGTTATGGGTTAAGTATAAGGTATAATATAACCACTCTGCCTTGTGCATACTTTTAACATAAGGGTTGTGTTTGGTATAACTAGGAGACACTGTATCACCTGGGGATGTACTTTGTGACATAGAAACAGATAAAGCCATCATTAGCATGGACACAGAGGAGTCTGGTACATTGGCAAAAATCCTGGTAGGTGTTTTGTGTTATGTCTTGATTCTTTAATGAGCATGTGTTGTGGAACATTTTCCTTTTCTTTGCAGAGCATGAGTGTACCTCCAGTTCACAGCTGATAAAAAACATTCACTGTATTCTGAAATTCAGAAAATGAAAGGTGGTACACTAACGAGAAAGGGCATGGATGGGGGCATGCTGAGGACATCATATAAAGCACTATATCCTTCCAAGTAATAATTATCAGTAGACAATGCAAAGAGTGGTGCCCTATCGCTGTTTAGTCAGAGGTGCAGGGATTGATCAGTGAGAATCCCATAGGAGGGATCATTATTATATTCATGGATGGTTTGGTTGTTAGACATGTGCATATAGCTTTTGCTCTCACAGCTCAGTGTGTAGGGAAGACCATCAGAGAGGAGAGTGAAGCTTTTGCTGTGGCTAGAAGCAGCATGATTATGGTGATTATGGCAGTGACCACAGCCTCGGACTGGATGAGCACACGAATGGCAACTTATGTCTGCATCCTAAGTAATTCGTAGAGCATGATCAGAAAAGTACATTTCTCGTATTTTAAATTCCCAGAATTTAATTGGTGTATAAAAATAATTTTGTTAACGTCAACTTTGTCAGTCTCACTTCCTGTCAACAGTTGTCAAACTTTTCCCGTCCACCCGTAACTCCCTAATTGTTGACATATTTATGTACAGCCTCTGAACTGCTTGAAGCAGTTGAGAAGTCGAAGTTGGAATTTATCATGTTAATTGTGCTTGGTCATGTGGATGTTTAATGGAATGGGAGAGAAGATTAGCTGGCTTGCACTGCCACTGTTTTTGGTGGTAGAGCAATGGATCGAGCTGACATTTTGAACTCCTTACAAGATTTAAACAAGGACAAAGAAAATCTACGAAGTTGATGATTCCTTTTTCATATGCAGAATAAAGGGACTGGGCCTGATATACAACATTGTCAGAAATGGGCGCTAGGGTGTGCTTTATCAACCAATGGAGAACTGAAACTGTCAGCCATCTAGTAATGATAAATACACTCAAGTGGAGATCAGAACACATATGGATGTGTCTGGATTGCAGTGATGATGATCTGATGACTAACTAACATGTGATTGGATGTCTTGAGTGCATGGGGGAAACAGATCATCTACATTCACATGCAGACTCCCATTCTTCTTATGCGTTCATTCTCAACCTCCTGCAGGTTAGCAGAATGTAGTCCAGAGAATGGAATACATTGTGTCATGGTTTACAGCTTAGCTGTGAATTTTGGTCTGCCAAATCTGACTTCGACATTTCATAAGGATCACTTTGACCCTTTATGATATAGGACAGCCAACTCCAAGTCCCCTGCCGCTGCTTACGTACCTGGCATGTAACAGTGTTGCTATTATTTGCCTCCCCTTTGGGCCCTGGCAACACTTGCATACTACCACTGAGAGTTGGATTCTTCTGAGTATGAAAAAAGAGTTATGGAGAGACTTCCCTTCAAATATAGAACAGGAGCTTATTTGGTCATAATTCATAGTGATGGAATCAAACATCTTACCATTTAATTGGTTAAAGTCTTCATACTTGTATAGTTAAATTTATCTGCTTTTTGTATAAATATAAACCAACTATGAGTCCATTATGAGATAGATTTACGAATGTATAAATATAAACCAACTATGAGTCCATTATGAGATAGATTTACGAATGTATAAATATAAACCAACTATGAGTCCATTGGTTGGTTGCTGATCCAGCTGTCCATGAGCTCATGCCTTTTGGTGAGATCCACAGAAGCAACCACATGCGTATGAGTCCATTATGAGATACATTTATCATGTATTCAAAAAAGCATTTCATGTCACCAAAAAAAATGTGTACACATTCCCTTAGGTACCAGACAATACTAGAGATGTGACAGTCGGCAGTCTTATAGCACTTCTGGTAGAGGAAGGGGAGGACTGGAAAAATGTGCAGATACCTGCAGATGCAGGTGCAAAGCCACTGCCAACAGCAGCATCTGTACCAGCATCGCAAGCAACTCCAGCACCAAAAGTACCAACATCTGCTACTGTGGAGCATAGGTATGTTTCATTGGTCTTCATGTAATGTCATGCAGATTTTCGATCGTTAGATGGCCGGTGTTCATTTGAGATAAAGAGTAGGATAGCACAAGTCAAATCAGCATTTCAGACAATGGTAGTAACATTTGATGCAACGGAGTGCTATCAATGTATATGAGAATTAAAGTGTTAGGATATTATATCGAACCAATTCTTTATCGATGGTAAATAAATCTTTCAACTATTAAACTGTTGTGTTTATCTTATATTTCAACTATTAAACTGTTGTGTTTATATTATTGTTCAACTTTTCATATCTGGTGTTTATCTTTAAATGTTGTGTTTATCTTATAATTCAAATAGATATATTGTGTTTAGTGTAATTTTTTTTTAAGATTGCCATGTTTTGTGTTTTGTTTATCGTTTTTTCAAATAGTTGTATTCAGTAAATAAGTAAAGTATTTATTCACAGTATTAGGGTTAGGCTTGTATATTGCAGTAACAAATGGCATGATGTCAACATCACACAGATTGCCTTTACTTTTTCCCAGATTTATTCTGTTACCTATTTCCAGAGTCTTAGTCAACCTGGAAGCGGTTTGTGATTTGACAAAATTTCAGCTCACTGGTAATCAAACCATATACCACAGAGTTAGAAAGCCAGTTTACTAACAACTGCAGTAACTCACCTCTCTATTTATGTTCTGTTTACCTTTTAGATTTCCGTGTGTTTATTTGATAAATAGTCATATGTTTCTTTGTTGGCAGTCACCTGATAGGCCCATCTGTGAAAAAGTTGCTCCATGAATACAATATTAGTTCTTCATCTGTACCAGCCTCTGGACGATCTGGTGTTCTTTTGAAAGGGTAAATATTTTAACCCATTCTGTACTTAACTATTCACAATTTTTTTTTAATACATGCATTAACAAAAATTGTCCACTGTCCAGTGAAGGTGGTAAAAACACTGAACTTATTAGTTACCACTGCTGAAGTTTAATATGTCAGGCCATGGAGCAAATAAAAGGCGCCTATGGAGGTTGGGGGAGGGTGGATTTGGCTGTGAGGGTCAAGTGCCCTAAAAGTAATGGTGAAGTCAATATGTCAGTCTGAAAGGTGCAGATGTCGCAACCAAACTAAATAACACATTCTGTTAACGAATTATGTTCTCCTGACTAATTTGCAGGAGTTTGAGAACAAGCGCAGAAGTATTTCATTTCATGATTTTTTTAACTTGTTCCCACAAGGGAGTCTGAAGGACCCAGAGAATAGAGAAAGAGGGAGTTGGGGGCAATAATAACTGTCATTGGCATGAGATCTTTGAGATTCTTTGTGTTGCCGGTTTTTGAAAAGGGAACAAGGAATGATAACTGTGACTTGCTGTGTATGTAGTAAGGGACAACTAAGAAAGATTGGGCAGGAGGTTGTTTATTTGATCCTGTCGAACGTGACCAAATTTGTGCTGAATTTTGATGTATTGGGCTGAAAGGTGCAGACATAAGCTTCAAGCTGTAACCCATGATGCAATGCATTTTATTTATTGGAATACATCTTGCTAATCTGCAGAAGTTTGAAAGGAGAGTGAACATAGAAGAACACAGTCTGTTTGAATGATCTTTGTAGCATAATTTTATAACTATGAAATATTGATTGTAAAATTGTCTTTTCCAGCGATGTACTTGACTACATTAAAGTTAAAAACCTGACTAGGGTTGACCAGAAAGCAACTAGTCCTACACCCAGTTCACCACCAAGAAAACCAGCGCAAGCACCTGCTGCTGTGTCTGCAGGAAGCAATTATGTGGATATCCCATTGACAAGTATGCGCAGGACAATAGCCAGGCGACTCACAGAGTCAAAGGTAAACACACTTCCTGACATAATTAAGTGTCCTGTTTTCAACCATTGTTAGAGATGACTAGACCTAACTGCAAGTACTCTGAAGACTTCAAATCTGGATATGTGATCTAACATGAATTAGTTTTCTTTACTGCGATACAAGAGATCTCTAAATTCAAAGTTTACAGGAGTTTCTATGGGACTTTTTTACCAGCTTAATAACAATTAATATTCTTTAAAGATATGACATCATCTAAATATTCTCATTAACCTTTAGAGCCCTCAATTAAAATTACGCAATATCTCCCTGGGGCCTGAATTCTTTTTTGGAAAATTTGCGTTATTGGTGGTGGGTGTTTTGAAAACGCGGTAACTTTTTTGTTTTAAAAGATATGAAAATAATTTTTGCATATCTAAATAAAGGAGTGAATAGTGAATATAGTCGTGTTTTTTTTTTTTTGTTGTATGTATGATATGACAGTTGTGAAATTGAAAATTCGGGGGGAAAAAAATCACAAAACACCATTTTCATAATTGCACATATAACTCTTGACGACCCTAATACTTGAGCAATGTGTGGAAACATTGATAAAATCACCCCTAATACCTATACTTGTTGTATATATATTGTTTCATATCCAAACTAATATAAGATGGCCTAAAAAAACTAATCAAACGTCAAGAAATCGCATATAATGTCCGTCCAGTCAACACTAGGTCTAGCCCGACACACAGCGTAATTAATGTCCATGCACACACGTGGCACCCCTGATACATATTATTTTTGTGTTTTTGAATGAATACACAAACATTCTTATCTAATAAAAACATATTAAACACAAAAAACAACAATTAGAACATGTAGTCACGATCACTTACCCATGCCACGCGGTATTCAATTTGATAGTAAAAACGGCACCGAAAATGGCTAAAGTTGCTCCAGAAATGCGTTGACAAAATCTGCTGGCTTTCTCCTTCTTACAATGCTAATGTGTAAAGGAATTTTACCTTTAGACTGTGACATATTCCTAGCTTCGTGTAGCAGAAATTTCTACGTCATATAAGCTTTACTTCGTGAAGTTCTGTACTCACGATTCTGGCACTATCTGTTAAGTCCTAGCGGTGTAATATTTCGGCAATAGGCAAGATGGGGGGGAACACTTTCGTCGCACAATTGCGCCTGTAGAGGCCTAAAGGTTAATGTTTTGTTATAAAACTGTGAGAGAACTTGCGGTTCTCTGAATCATAACCTCCATTTTTGTAATGTTTAACAGCTCTGATATAACTAAATCTGATTACCGTCCATGGTTGAAAGAAGGTACCACATCATAAGAGATACTTTTTCATAATAAAAAAATATTCTCATAATATTATTATTTTTATTAAATAAAATAAGTAATAAGTAAACTTATTATTTTATCTTTTCTTATAAGTTACAATCTTTGTATTCTGTTACTATTAGACCACAATTCCTCATGCCTACGCTTCAATTGATTCTGATGTTGGAGCTATTACAGACCTGAGAAAGATTTTGTCTGATGATGGCATCAAGGTGTCTGTCAATGACTTTATCATCAAAGCTGCAGCATTGGCCTTACAGGTGAGTCTGAAGCTCTTCTCTAGAGTCAAGTCTATGTTATCTTGGCTGTTATTTTTTTCATTTGTTGTCATTACTGTATGTTTTTTTACGAAAACTTTTTTACTGTGATAAAGGCTGCATACCCTTACTGTCACTACAACTTGTACAGGGTGGCTTTGTGAAGTGTCAAAAAAACTACTTAACACTGCATGTTTCCCGTTAGGAAGTTGCAGGGAGGTTGTACTTGTGGCTGTGGGATAAAGTCTGCAGGCCTTTGCTGTCAGCACATGTACAGAGTGATTTTTACATTTTCTTTATGAACTAACTGGTGAAAATTTAAGACATGGGGTAATAAAGTTTTGCAAACCACTGGAAATCAAACAAAAATACACACAATTCAATGTTTGACCGAAAGACCTTTAGCTTGCTGTCAGCTCATTTTTGCACCAGACTCATCGTATCTTGAGCCACTATTTGATCCTTGGCACACCTCCTGCAACAATGAAATCGAAATAGTAAACTAACGTCATTTATCCAGACGACACAAGAGGAGGAAGTAGACAAAATTTAACTGTCTGTCTGGTCTGTGTTTGCAAAGCAGAAAGTTGTGGTTGATTTTTAGTGAATATTCTTAGCTTTATCTGCAGTCTGTCAAAATCATTTGAAATGCAGATATTTGTGAGAAATATTGATATTTAGGAACATTATGTCTTGCTGATGATATTAGTAAGATCGATGTGTCATTTTTTTTTTCACAGACGATATTTTGAACATGTTAGTTTGGTTATGAAATGACATCAGAAATAGAATATGTCTAGGCATTTAGATGCATTAATTCCAGCAGTGATTTATCTAGACAAGAATATGTGAGTCATTTTATGTTTGTGGTTTTTGTGTGCATTTGTCAACTTCACCATTTCCTTCACACACTTCACCATTTTCTCTTAGTAACAATTCCTTTATTTCCGTTAAAGAAATTATATCAAAAGCTCCAAAAATGAAAAAAGGTATTTAATTTTCCAAATACCATTCATAAATAATACATAAAGTAAAAAAAAATGCATTGGCAGGGGAAAATAACAATTTTAATGCAGGCTGCTGAAGGTTAAAAAAGTCAAAATAGCACGACAAATAAAGGATGACATTGCTTATGATCATAATACTAAATTAAAACACAAATGCTGTAAGGAGGTAAATAATAAATGGTAAATGGACAAAAATGAAATTATTGAAAAATTGACAGAATGCAACAGTATATCTGCATGTGGGAATAAAGGGTGTTTAGGTCAAAAGGCTGCAGTGTACTAAATTGCTGGATATACCGGTTCTCAAAAAACCTAATGAACTAGCATAATTTTTGTGTTTTTCTTTTGACAGAGAGTTCCTCGTGTGAATGCTATCTGGGCAAATGATGGTCCACAGCTGTCTCCAACAGTGGATATTTCTGTGGCAGTGGCTACACCAAATGGACTGATCACTCCTATTGTTAAAGGGGCAACATATTTAACTGTGGAACAGATCAACAAAATTGTGAAGGTAAATATTTTGAAGACTCGTATAGTTAAGCAAGAATATGTGATATGCTTCCTTTTGCAAGAATTCTACATCATATGAGCTTAACTTCATGTGATTCTGTACTGATGAATTGGAGCATAGTAACGATGGTGAATGGAGACACCTATCAATCCTAGTTATGTAATGACGCCAGTGGCTATGTTGTTCGTCCATCACAAGTGATGATGACCATTTGTTACATCTACTTTTGAACATTCAATTAGAGGTATGTCCTTGATTATGAGTTCGTATATGGCTAATGATCCCTAATCAAGCTGTAAATGTCGTCCTTGGACAGTTTGGACATGGAATGACGACTATAGAGGGATCTTGGTCTATCCGTGACTTTCTAGCTGCTCTCCGCTCTTGAGCTGCTGCATTTCTCTTCTTTTCACAAGATAATGCGTTCCTTTTTTATTGTAGAACGCCATGTAGATCTATTTTGTGCAAGTTCTTCCCATGTATCTTGGTCTATTTCAAAGGCTTTCTGTGATGTCTTTAACGAGCCAGTAGCTATAGGTGCCTATAGAACCCCTAAGGTTAATTTTGAAGACAAAAGTAAATTGGGTACTTGTATTATTTTACCTGTAAATTCATTTGCAATGATATTTTATTACAATTTGAGTATGTCTTGTATGAATGGAAGGGCACAACATATTAATGAGTGCACAACCTAGTTTATAGAAAATTTCAAGATAATTCATATTGGTTGAGTACTATAATTCATGAAATTAATCAAAACACAATGTCATGAATCTTTACATTGTAGGACTTGGCAGTCAAAGCTAAAGAAGGCAAGTTGCAACTACATGAGTTCCAAGGTGGAAGTTTCAGGTACGAGGCACCCATTTATTTACTTTTTATTTAGTGTGTCTCTCTGCTACAGTCACTGTTTACCAGTTGTTTGTGATTGCTAGTATTTTGTGCCAGTATTATATAACACAAAAACAAATCTAAGGCATAGTGAAGGCGGCATGGTTAAACTTATGAAACATACTCGGATAAGGACTAATAAAAATAGATATAAGGCATGGTTAAAATTATGAAACTTATTCGGGTGGGGTCTGAAAATAGACATATGGGAAAGTATTGTATAATGCAGTGGTTCTTAACCCTTTTTCACCTATGGGTTACCCCCACCCCCCCTTTCAGGACTCATTTTACTTATGTGGAATCTGAAATCTAACAATATAGGCTGGATGCTGCAGTGGTTAAGCTGTTCGGTTTGGTGCTCAAGAGGTTGCAGGTTCACTCGCGATGTCATGTTTATGAAGTTGAATTTTCCTGGGATCCCTGGAGATTATTACTTGAAGCTATGGAATTCATTGAGGGGCTTAGTACATCTGGGGTAACCCAAGTACAATGAGGTCAATCCTCTATATCTTTTCGAGCTTGTAGAGTTTCTTTTTGTAAGATTTATTATTACATATTTTATGTCATATTGTCTAAATAATTACCCACATTGTGAACAGCTGGTATAGTGCATGATACAGTGGAATTCCTCTATAGAGCATTCTTTTATAACAAATTTCCCTATTTTAACACTTTTTAAAATTCTCTATTATATTTATTCTTTGTATTGTATATTGAAAATGTCTGTTATTACGTATATATTAAGTCTGAACCAATTTGTGATAATTGGATGTGACTGTATTGTATAATCTAATTTTATTTTCTAAAATAGGATAATTTTGTGTTCGTGTTATAATTGAGAAGAGAGTGAATAACATTGCTAAAGTCTAGACTGTAAAGAAACATGGCAGTTCAGTGTTGCTATTCTTTGTTCCCCCTTATTTATAACCTGGCAGTACACAAGGGATGTTTATTACTATTTGTGATTTGGTAAAGAAACATGGCAGTTCAGTGTTGCTATTCTTTGTTCCCCCTTATTTATAACCTGGCAGTACACAAGGGATGTTTATTACTATTTGTGATTTGGTAAAGAAACATGGCAGTTCAGTGTTGCTATTCTTTGTTCCCCTTATTTATAACCTGGCAGTACACAAGGGATGTTTATTACTATTTGTGATTTGGTAAAGAAACATGGCAGTTCAGTGTTGCTATTCTTTGTTCCCCCTTATTTATAACCTGGCAGTACACAAGGGATGTTTATTACTATTTGTGATGTGCACTCTCCTGTGTCTCATATATTTCCCTTCCTGGTCACAGCCGTGACGACATAGAGATATACTTACGATTCAAGCACGTGTACGTTTGTGTAATGGATATTAAAGTTCAATTTCACAGAGTGTAGAAAGTTGTGCCAAACAATAAACTGGATAGTCCACTCTCTACGATTCTTTGTTGGTGCTACAGTGTCTGTGTCTTTGTGCTGAAATCTTATTGAATGCGTCTTATGATCATGTAATGTGTGATGTTATGAATGTGTCTTATGATCATGCAATGTGTGATGTTATGAATGTGTCTTATGATCATGCAATGTGTGATGTTATGAATGTGTCTTATGATCATGCAATGTGTGATGTTATGAATGTGTCTTATGATCATGCAATGTGTGATGTTATGATTTCAACTGTTGTTAATGTTTGTAACTCAAAAAGGAAGAAGTTATCAACCTACACAGAACTGCGACAGTCAGTTACCACATGTTGAAGGACATCTTGAATATGAGATCTGAACACGTATAGACTTCTTCGGAGTACCATGATGATCTAATGACTAACCCATTAACTATATCTTTCCCTCCAATAATATGCAATTAACTTTACCTTCACTAATATTCAGTTCACTTTACCTTCACTAATCTTATTCTTCAGTGTTTATTAAGAAACTCCTGCTGGATCTCTCTTGTAGCGGGACAATGATCCTACTATTTTTCCAGCAGGATATAATCCAGAGAATGAAAATGCACTGTGTCGTGGCTTTATTTGCGCCAATGGTCCGTCATATCCGTTTTCGGCGGTGGACACTAATATTCAATTCGCTTTAACTTCACTGATATTAAATTTACATTACCATCACTAATATTCAATTCACATTACTTTCACTCATTTCTTTTACAGTATTTCAAACTTAGGAATGTTTGGAATCACAGAATTCTCAGCTGTAATCAATCTCCCACAAGTGGCCATCCTAGCTGTTGGGACATCACGTTCTGTGGCAACTTCAACGGGAAACAAGCAAAAAATGACTGTTACAATGTCATATGACAGCAGAGCAATTAGTGAAATAGAAGCTACTCAGTGGCTGCAGGAGTTTCGTAATGTGATGGAAAACCCTAAATCTATGCTATCTGGAACAAACTTGGACTCTGCATATGAAGCTTTTGCATTTTGAAGTAATAGAATATAGTATTATTTATTTCAGAATATCTTTTTGTTCATATTATTTGTTATGTATCTGATAACAACTGAACGTTGATAGGGAACTAGATATTAATGTTGTGTTGTGAGTTTACTTGTTTGCAGATGATAGTACACAAACTGAAACAAGTATAGGATGTCAAGAGCCAGACCTCCACGATGACACAAAGTTCACTTAGTAAATATTTCAATTGTTAGATATTTTGTAATTAGTGTGTTTTGGCATCATTGAAAATCTGGAGAAGAAAGGCAGGTCCAGCAAAAAAACAAAACATTTACGGTAGTTAACATAATTTTTATTGTAGCATGTGAAGACTCATAGATAATGTCTTCTAGTGAATGATAAAGTAATAACAATTTTGCTAATTAATCAATTTTGGGCCAATTCCCGTCTCACTATTAAGACTTTTATTGAATAAGTTTTGCCTTTAGTTGTTCCCCAGTAGTTCTGTGATGCTCAAACATGTATGGTTATATTCAAAAGTTGCTTCCTGGGAGAGAGGGTGGGGTGATGAACTCAGTTGCTGGTTTTCTGAACGTTCTACTTTCTACTCCCTTGACCTTCATTCTCAAGTCAATGCAGTTGCACAAATGGATGGCCGACAGAGAAAAAACACACATCATTAAAGCTGAACACTATGAGCTTTGGTAGGTCTGTCGTTAGTGTACTGTTATTCTAGTCGGAGGACCCAGTTCAACTAGAAAATTGTACAGCATGAAGGTCTGACTAGTTACCCATCAGAGTCAGAGCAAACGGTAAAACCTCTAGCAGGTAACAGGTCTATATTATTATTGTTAACCCCACAGAGTAGGAAGCTTCTTGCACACCGCTGAGAGTAGGAGTCTTCTTGGTATGAAATAAAGCTCAGGAGAACATCTCCCCAGAATTGCATAAAAGGATACAAGAACTCTATTGCTCTTAATTTCTGGGGATTGAAAAAAAAAAGACTAAAGAGGACTGTGTGTTAGAATATATCTCACAACACTACGACATTATGTGCTATGATGCTACCGCTACTTCCTGCGAGCATATTATATCCGTCCCCATCTCATTCCCAGCCGCACGGGTCATTATCACATTTTCTTCACGTTTGATATGACTTCTCCACATTTGATAAGATATTAAAGCTAGTTTGGGTTGAAGGTTTGCACCTAAGAAAACCAACTTTGTGAAGGTTTGCAACTAAGAAAACCAACTTTGTGAAGGTTTGCACCTAAGAAAACCAACTTTTACCTAACTCTTTGAAATGTTATGTACATATTTTTTCTTCTTCTCCATTCACTATCTGATAACTAGCCCATATCTGTGTGTGGTTTCTGCCAGGAAGCCTGAAGCATGCTGTGCTACTGTTTGATTTATAGGGGTAGGGGTAGCACAACCGATTTCAGCATGTTATGAAACCTCTAACGAAGTAAAAGTAAGGAGAGAGAGGATCACAAGAGAAATAATTTTTTTTACTATTTTCCAATCATATATCTCAACAAAGTAACCAGATTAAGAGAATTAATTTTGTTATGATAAAGTTTCTGGCTCTTTTGGCGAAGTGGAATAGAGCACATCTAGAACAGCCAAGGTATCATGTTCGAACCCGACCTCAAGCAACTGTACATCAAGGCTGTTCAGAAAGCAATGAATACATATTGCATGCATTTATATTGCCTATAAAATCACTACAGTAAAAATACGGTGTGTTGATTGCAACATCCTGATTAGGATATGCTGCCAACTTGATGTTAAAGCAGAGGTGGACAAGGTACAACCCGCCACACCATTTTTACGTGCGCACAAAACTGATTTAGAATTACTATATCCCCTGGCCTCTGAGCTGAGGCAATATAAAATCACACGCTATCTCAGCCAAACTGTAAAATACAGTGCTATACAGTAATATGGAGAAAATGATTACATCAAATCTTTGATGCTGGTAGTTGAAAAACAGTGTTCAGAATGAAATAGACTTGTGGAGACTGCCAGCCACTAACTTCTACTTCAAATCAAGAAGTCTTTTGTTTAAAAAAATATATTTAGTGGTTGATAACTTCTTTAGCGTTCATTTTCAAAATACTGCTGGATTTCTCTTGTAGCAGGACAATGGTCCTACTAGATTTTCAGTAAGATGCCCAGAGAATGGAAATGTGTTGTCACCACTTTATTTTTGCCAATGATCAGACTTTGGTGGTAATGATTGGTGATTAAAAACTATGACCCAGAATGTGACCTACCAACTCAAAAAGGTTGCCCACATTTGTACTGAAGAATAGTACATCTCATTGACATGACATTTGTAACATAAAGTTTTGCCTGTTTTACATACAAGATTTTAGTCTGTTTTGGTGACAGTGGTATTATATAGTATTCAATGTTTTAAACAAATTGCTGTCCTGATTGTGACAAGTAATTAAACAAAGCTGTTACAGAAATCAATGACTTGATTGTATGAAAGTCTGGTGAACTTTGATGTGAGTATTCTTCTTTATTTGTTCTTACACTTTATCAGTTAGCAGGATATTGTCCAGAGAAACAGAATGTCTTGTGACGTATGGCAGGCCACATTGTTGATATTCAACACAGATCTGATTCAAGCATGAAACTGTTTGTATATCTCTGATATACAAATCGGGGGCATATTTTTTTTAATGCGCACAGTCTGGTTAACTAACAGACTTAAAAATACTACTTAACGAACTGTCGTACCAGTATAGGGTAACCATGCAGTGGATACCCTCTCACTGTGGAATACCAGGAAATTAAAAAGCAGATCAACTGGCTAAGGAAGGTGCTGCTGAAGACCAACGAGATATACCAATCACCTACCATCAGAAAAAACAGATGATCAAGTCAATAAGAAAGCCACAAACACCAACACAAGATGACTATCACATTATGAATAGATCAGAACAAGTTATAATTCTACATCTCAGAACAAGACACAACCGACTCCGCAGTCACATGTATACAAAGTTCAAGATTGGCAACATGACCATGTGGACAGGCAGCACAGAGTGCCCAAACATATACTTCAAGAGTGTTCTGAGCATGAAACGCTGAGGCAGACATATTGGCCAGAGGAAACAACACTGGAATCAAAACTCTATGGAACACTGTATGAACTACAAAAGACAGTGAGTTTTATTAAGGAGACAGAATTACAGATATAGACATGTTTCAAGTGAACGAAAGAAGAAGAAGAAATATTACTATTGTGGAATTTGTCGCCTCTTTTATTTCGGTGGTTCATCATTTTCGTGGTCGGCCTCTAGGTCTGCCTTTACTGTATCTGTGTAGCATAGCTTGTTGTTGTGTGCTGTCTGATAGTAGTCTGCTGATGTATGTGAATCATTTGATCTGTTGTCTCTTAATATACTCCAAGATTATGGTGGTGTCAGTTCTTTGTCTAATGTCCTCACTCTGTCTCTTAGTGATATTCCTAGAATTCTGCATAAGCATGCCATTTCAGCTGTCACTAGTTTACATTTGTCTTGTGCTATCATTGTCCATGTTTGGCATTGGTAGCACACCGTTGGCATAATAATCATTTTGAATTGTGTTATTTTGGTGTTTAAATCTACATTTTTGTTTCTGAAGATTGGTGTCATTTGCCATAGGGCTTAGTATGTTGGTGTCATTTGCCCTAGGGCTTAGTATGTTTTACTACATCTATTGTGTATTTCTTTACTGCTCCAGCCATCTGTTGTTATATTACTTCCTAGGTATGTGAATTCTGTCACTTGTTTAAGTCTGTTGTTTTCATATATATATATATATATATATATATATATATATATATATATATATATATATATATATATATATATATATATATATATATTTATTGTGAAATCTAGAAAAATATATATATATAGTGCAGGCTTTGGTCAGTGAGAATACCAAAGAGGGGGATGTGATTATATACACTTTGTTCACTAGTAATAAGATATTTGGTTTGCGTTGTTTGTGTGTTGTATTGAAAGCTGTAATAAATAACTGAGGATGAATATATGTATTTAAAATACTGATAATATTCAGAATTTTGCTTTGAGGTAAGAACAGAGTTGCTATATATGTATTTGAGGTAAGAACAGAGTTGCTATATATGTATTTGAGGTAAGAACAGAGTTGCTATATATGTATTTGAAGGACAGTAATGAAATTGAAGGGGAATATGATGATGATGATAGCGATTATGTGCCTACCATTACATGCCTGCCAATACATTTTTTTAAACAAAACTTCCAAGAAAAAATACGCTGACAGAGGGTTAAAGACCTCAAAACATTTCTTTTTTATATCTACACACACTTTTTTCCATTCTTTTTATTACTGTTATACTGCTTCCTGGCCTCTTTTGTCACTAATCTGAAGGCTAATATTGCCACTGCAACATTAGATTTGTGCCACTGTTGACCTGCCACTTTTGTCACTAATCTGAAGGCTAATATTGCCACTGCAACATTAGATTTGTGCCACTGTTGACCTGCCACTTGTGTCACTAATCTGAAGGCTAATATTGCCACTGCAACATTAGATTTGTGCCACTGTTGACCTGCCACATTCACTTGCAGTCTCACTTATAAACGAGACAGCACCAGTTCTGTAAAGAATATTTTTATTGTAATTGTAAGTGCATTCAAAGACATGCCTGCATCAAGTACATGTTAAATGATTGAATAGTTTTAAACATAGACTTAACAAAGTAAGAATGAAAAGTAAGGCAATATATCAATTCTGTTTACTTGGAACCAAAGTTTTCTCAAAAACACAGGAAAAGGATTTCCAGAGATGCTACTCACTGTGCGATTAATATGTAGTAAAAAGTAAAGTAAAGTAACCCATAGCATGTATTAATGCCGTAGGGGTGTGAGATGTTAGTGATCTCAGATTTCACAGGCTCTGCAAATGAGGGCGGTAGCCATCTCCTCTCCCTCGCAGTCTTTACTTCCCGGATTAATCCGGTACCCATTTTAAGGCTGGGTCGACCTGGGAGCCGTTGCGATCTGAAAACATTTCTGCCTCAACTTGGGAATGAACCCAGGACCACTCATATGCGAAGCCAGTGCGCTAACGCTGCTCCCTAATATGTAGTATTTACTTGTGAATATCACCTTCGTAGCGACCAGGGCCTGGATTTCTAGTTCAGGGTGTAAAGGATAGAGCTACGTGTCTTTTTTTCCAGACATGTCGTAGGAGGTGACTAAGGAAAGTTGGGGGGATAGGCTGACAACACTGTCTTAGTTTCTTACTTTAGTCCTCTCTATCAAATAATCCCCATAAATGCAGGTCAGTGGACATTGTATTTTTTTGTCACAGACTTTTAGATGATTAGGAATGCTGGATGTGTACATAAATCTGACAGAAGAATGATATGGTTGGCCCAGAAGTGTGTGCTGTGCTATTGGCAGGATGTGGTAATACTGGCGCACTGGAACGCCTCTCTTTCAGAGGACTAAACATGCGTCCATAAACCTTTACACAACAATACCTTTGAGACAACCTTATGGGTCTGGGTCAGTTACACAACTGAGAAGAGCCTGTGCTTTTGTCTGATAGGTTATGGGCTGTCAAGAGCTACCTTCTCATCAGCTAAAGGGATTATTCAATGCATTTTGTCGACCCAGAAACACAAGCATAAACAAAATATAAGCATTAGCAATAGGATTTTGTAAGAAACCAGACAAGCAAACATCATCAGCTAATTTCTGTTAAATAATTACAAGATTCATTGCAATACAAAAAATCATACAACAAAATCTTATTTATGCTCATTTCATCAGTCTGGTTGCCTACATTCCTCTATGGAAAGTTGGAATATTTTTGTGCTTTGAGTAAACATTCCTTCAAGTCCCATTAAATTTGATAGTAGCTTATAAAACTTGTTCTTACCTCCAAAATGTTTCTTGTGAAAGCCATATAAGTGTATAAATATATTATTGAATATAAGTAAGTGACAATGTCTTTCATCAGTTGATTTATCTTCGGGAAATTGGTTAATTGATAATCTAGGCAAAACATTTCAGTCAATTAGTACCAACATCTGAGCCATTAACAAAATCTAGGCAGAGATTTGTGAGATAATTATGACTAGAAAAGGAAGCCCATAGAAAAATTATATGGACAATGACAAAACGATAAGTTTATACAATACATGAATACTAGGATGGAGTTCCTGTGAGTTGAGAGATTTGTATGACCATACAGTGGAATCCCTTTATAGCGCATACATTTATAACCAAATTCTCTATTTAATAAGTTTCAATATTCCCAATGAGTGTATTGTTTATATTGTATTTCTGATATCACACGCACACATTGCTATACAGACACGATGGATACAAAGCCAGGGGCAGACCATGCAAAAGATGGATTACAAAAATAAAAGTCAATGAAAATAAATATATATGAAGCACACAAAAATGCTGTCTCCAGAGAATTCATGCCCTGAGGTTGCAAGGCATAAAGGTGTATAACGCGGGGGAAAAAAATATACACAATTTGTCTGCCTGGACCAAGTTGTTATAATGGGATTAGACTAAACATTATTTATTTATTCTCAAATTCCAGTCAGTTGGCAGGATGTAGTTTAAGGAATAGAATGTGTTGTACCATGGTTTACAGCTTGTGTGCATTTGGTCATACACATCTGACTTCAGCATGGCATGTTTGGGTGACTTCGACCTATGGAATGTTGCAGCCAATAGTATATACTTAGTATAAGCCTCATTAGGATGTCAGTTCTGATTGATGACAGTGACCATCAGGGTTACTGACTTTCCTTGGGCATACAACATGAAAAAATAGTTTATATCCCAAATGTAAATGGATACCCATCTCCAGTTTCCAAAACATGTTCAATGAGAGTTTATTTACTACTGGAGCAGTTTGGTTAGAATCGTGAGGGCACTGGTTAGTTAATTAGCTAGTCATCAGATCATCACGGCACTCTGGACAAGTACTCCAATCTCCTATTCAGTATGTACTTCAGCTTGTGGTAACTGGCTTCCTGTTCTGTGTTGGTTGATAACTCTTCTTATGATTTCTATATTCCACTGGTTTTTTTGCAAAACAACGCTTCACTACCAGGTGCTGCATTCTAGCCATAAATACGGAATATGAAATACACCCCATATCTTCCAACTCCATGTTTGCATTCAAAATATCAGCGCGTCCATTGAACTGTCATTTTTATCACGCTGACAAGTTAGTCTGTTCTTTCATGTCCATCAACACCCACATGTTCAGGTAAAAAAATGAAGGTAATTCTTCTGCACAGATTTCATCATCGACTCAAGTCACTGATGTGTAGATAGCCCAACTGAATCTTTCATAATATACTCATTGTATATTACTGACTCCAGCCATATCATTGTCATTGCCCTCACCTCCATTGTCATACTAGTTGTATAGAAAGCACCACTTTCTTCCCTAATACATTTCCCTCTACATTGAGCCCCATGAATGCATATGCCTAACTACAGACCCATCAGTGTAGAAAGTAGGGCACAGGTTTAAATCACAGTAAGGACTGGATTTTTATCTTTCTGGGATACAAATTTTAAAAACTTCACTTCACATGTAGTTAGTATCTGCTATGACAAAATTGCCCTTATTATCGCAGATAAATTTCTTTATGCAATTCTCAACAGATAAAAATGCCACAAAATAGGGATTTTATCATGAGCGTAACAACCACCAGGTCAGCTCGTTGGTAGAATTAATTCTCAAACCCAGCTTGGTTGAATTAGCTCGTGGTTTGAAAACCAATCATCTAAATTATACAGGTGATCTATGGTCCTTCAGCGCTGCATAGGGCAAAAACAAGTGATTTCCAGTTTCAGCATGTGACGCTACTGCGTGTATTTCCTACATGTTGTTGAGATCCATAGTCTTTTCCGGTTGTTTGCGAAGAGTGTCTCTTGTTTTTGCCATCTAGAACCTATTTTAATGCTTGTAGTCTTCTTCTTCTTCATCGTTCTTCAGTCAGATATCAGATTACAGCACCAATAGCTTCAATGAATTTTGTGATTCGCTTCAGGTCATCCATGGAACCCCTCAAGTCTGGAAGCAGTGCCGCCTCAGTAGGCCATATTTTCTCCCTCTCTTCTTGGTAGAGTGCTTGTAGTAACAGTCCATATTTTCAGTCATTTTAAGTGCATGTCCGATTTTGTATTATTATTATAGAAACATATTGCCATTTGGTGTCTTCACATATTTGCTTGTTTGACTTGAATTCTTCAAAGAAGATATTTAGCAATTTTCTATTTTCAAATGAATTACTGGTGATGTGACTGAACAGTTCATTAATAGCTAAATAAACGTCCATGTTACTGGGGTCCAAAAAAAATAGTGACACTGTTACCTGTCAGGTACAGCGTAGGAGGCAACTAAGGAGATTTGAGAATGAAGTTGGCTGTTCCATCCCATAGAGGGTCAACGTTACCCACAGGCCATGCTGAAGTCCGACAGAAAGACACAGATATCATAGCTGTAAACAAAGCATTCCATTCTCTGGACTGCATCCTGCTAATCTGCAGGAGTTTGAGAATGAATGCAGAAACTGAATAGCAATGTCCTATAGAGGATTTGCTTCAACAATAATATTAATATAAACACCAGATATTTAATATTTTGCTGGATACTTCTAAAGCAAGGATAAAATGTCAACATTTAGCGGGAGCAAATTGATCAAACTCATTTTCAAAAAGATAATGTTACAATATTTTAATTATAATTCATACTCATTTGCATGCTTTTCATGTGTATCCTACATTGAACTATATAAACAGTTTAGTGGTATAATAAGACACATCAAACATAACTGCAATCATACAAGTCTGCATACATTATACAGTGGAATCCCTCTGTAGCACATTATGTGTTATGTTTTTATAACATTTTCCTATTTAATTAACACTTTAAAGGTAAACGTAGGTCCCAAGAAATCTGCTGTCGGGGATGAAGATAACTCTTCATGTACTAAGCCGCAACAACTATTAGGTGGGGGTGGCCAGTTCCCTTCCTTGCTGGTACTCATTTAAAGCATATATAATAAAGCAGCTCATAAAACATGATTTCATGCTATGTTTGATGAGTTCGACGCAAGTTAGTTATAAAAGGATGAGCTAAAGAGGTATTCTGGTGTAGCTTTGTTGTGGTGTCTAATCTCCTTCAGTACCACCTCATTAGTTTTTCTATCTGTCCATGGGATTCCAAGCATCCTTGTAAAGATCCAAATCTCCATATCTTCTAGTTCCCTACTTGTTTGTTAATTGTCCATGATTCACTTTCATATAATAAGTGGATCTAAGTAACATTGTAGGACTCTTCTCAATATCATTAACTTTGTTTTTTTCTCTGCTTTTGCTGTACGGTGTTGCAGGATTGAACAACAAACAGTTTTCTGGCTATGGTATGTTTGGCCGCTTGATATGCACTAATATTTGAACTTCCATTAACACTTTGCTGACCAATTTCGACGATAGTCAAATTTCCCGGTACTGGACCTTAGAGACCAAATTCGATGATCGTCGAATTTGTTATGATGCATCAGAGAAATGGGAATACCCATTGCAATAATGTGCTAAAAATAGTGTTTCCAGAAAATTATGTTCTGTAAAAATGGCGGCATATCGGGAATAACGATATATACCTAGTGAGTTTTTATCAAGAAATATCAGAGTTTTCGAAGGAAATATTGTATGATATATAGAAACTAATGTAAATCTAGGCCTAGCATTATGATAAGTAGCATTTTTCACTTGAAATAACTCTGGAGCTTTCAAATTCATTCAGAAAGTGCAAACAGTCGTTACAACGGCATAGAAAGTTTCAAGGATTTCTTGCGCTAGATCGATTTTATACAAATTTTTAAAGACGGCGATGTCAATGTATACAAATTTGCGTGCACCCTCGGTAATGGTGGACAAGTACGCTCTGGATTGCTGGTCAGCAAAGTGTTAACAATAATTTGTACACAGGGTGTTTGTATATTTTATGAAAATCTGCTTTTGTCTGTACTAATGAATTTATGTTCTTGATCAAATGGGTTAAGAACTATGTAATATTATCTGTGTTCTAGACACAAACACTGTGAATAGTTTAACACTTTACTGACCAGCAATCCAGAATGTACTTATCTCCCATTACTAAGAGTGTAAGAAACTATTTTTAGACACCAACATCTTTAAAAAAAAAAGTGTAAAATCTAACTCACTCGAGAGAGAGCTATGAAAATGTCTATGTGTTGTCATGACTGTTTGCACTTTCTGAATGAATTTGAAAGCCCCAGAGTTATTTTCAAGTGCGAAATTCGACTTATTATAATGCTAGGCCTATATTTACATTAATTTCTATATATCATAGAATTTCACATTCGAAAACTTGTTTCTTCATGATTAATAATCATGACGACGTCTATAGACTGTTATTAGCTGGTGCTGCCATTTTGGAACAATATACTTTCCTTGGCAAGCTATTTGTAGTAACACTATTGCTATGGTTCCTTATTTCTGAAGTATAATAGTGGTTCCAAGGTTCTATAAGGGAAATTTTACGGCCGTCGAAATTGGTCTGTAAAGTGTTAAGAACTATAAAAATATAATGGGACACATTTAATGGGTTATCAAGAACTATAAAAATATAATCCTTATGTTTTAAACACATAAAACTTACACATTGAATGGGATACCAAGAACTATAAAAATATAATCCACTGTAATCTTGTCACTGTTTTATTTGCACCAATGGCCCAACACATCAAACGTCACAGCATATACAGATATAAAATAGTCGGAAAATATAGTAATGGAAGGCATGGTTGCACAGTCTACCAAGTTGAGAATGGACCACAGACATTACAGTGTGTATAAACATGTCCATACCTGCTGCAGTACAACACACCAAGATTCTTCAAGAGGTCTTAAATAATACAAGACTATTTAGTGCAAGAATATGAGGAGGGAGGGAAATCAATGAAATATTGTACGTTATACACTGGAAGTCACTGCCAACAACAACAAATACAAGATTCAGTCACCTGTGTGTTGTCAGGTCTGAAAGGGGAGCAACGAATATAAACACTGCGTTTGTGCATGTTGTAAAAGGCAACTGTGGAGACTATGGGGTGGAGTTTGCTGTTCCATCCCATATAGTGTTAAAGTTACCCAGAAGTCATGCTGAAGTCGGATATGTCTGGTAGTAACTCACAGATATCTGGGCAAAGCTGTAAATCACGACACAATGCATTCCATTTCACAGACTACATCCTGCTCATAGCCACAAGTTTTAGAATTAACGAAGAAAATTCAGTATTGTTCCAGAAATTAAGTTCATCATCAATAGCTCTATGGACATGGAACCCGACTCACCCATGCAGCCAATCAAATAATTCTATCCACAAGTTTGGTAGAAAGGAACAAACAGTTATCTTTATATTAAGAACAGGTCACAATAGTCTCAATCAACACATATATCAAATATTTGGTGTTGGTAACACTGATATCAAATGTTTGGTGTTGGTAACACTGATATCAAATGTTTGGTGTTGGTAACACTGATATCAAATATTTGGTGTTGGTAATACTGATATCAAATGTTTGGTGTTAGTAACACTGATATCAAATGTTTGGTGTTGGTAACACTGATATCAAATATTTGGTGTTGGTAACACTGATATCAAATGTTTGGTGTTGGTAACACTGATATCAAATGTTTGGTGTTGGTAACACTGATATCAAATGTTTGGTGTTGGTAACACTGATATCAAATGTTTGGTGTTGGTAACACTGATATCAAATATTTGGTGTTGGTAACACTGATATCAAATGTTTGGTGTTGGTAACACTGATATCAAATGTTTGGTGTTGGTAACACTGATATCAAATGTTTGGTGTTGGTAACACTGATATCAAATGTTTGGTGTTAGTGACACTAATATTTGTTCCTGCTGACAATCTGCAGAATACTGTACATATTCTACATTACTGCCCAGCGTACCACACTACAAGAAAACTATAGCTATCTGAAACAGTTCTGATAGACAAGCTCTTCGGCCCTGTCTCGCAGCTGGTGACCACAGTACAATTCATTGATGATATCCATATCAGTCCCTGACTTCGGCTGGAGGACGAAGTAGAAGTGTTAAGTTAGTGCATGGAAGAAAAACCTATAACTGATCTGACTTGCAGCACTAGAGCTGGCAAATGGTGGAATTTCTTGATGCAGCACTAGAGCTGGCAAATGGTGGAATTTCTTGATGCAGCACTAGAGCTGGCAAATGATAGAATTTCTTGATGCAGCACTAGAGCTGGCAAATGGTGGAATTTCTTGATGCAGCACTTAGAGCTGGCAAATGGTGGAATTTCTTGATGCAGCACTAGAGCTGGCAAATGGTGGAATTTCTTGATAATGTATGTCTAATCACAGAAGCACTTAGAAATTCCACATCATAAACTTAGCACTCTATATATATATATACACAGTGGAATCCCTCTATAGTCCATTCTTTTATAACAAATTTCCCTATATAGCAACACTTTTCACAATCCCCAATTATATTGATTCAACATTGTTTTGTAAATTGCTGTTATTACATTTATACTTTGTTGGTCTGGACCAAGTTATAACAGGATTCTACTATATTTATATATAAGCCTATATAAAATGGCAATTGTTGAATTCATGTAATGTGGTCAACTGTAAATGTGGGTTTTTGTTATTTGATAACTTAATGTGGGCTATTGTTCCTCGATAACTGTAAATGTGGGTTTTTGTTATTTGATAACTTAATGTGGGCTATTGTTCCTCGATAACTGTAAATGTGGGTTTTTGTTCCTGATCAACTGTAAATGTGGGTTATTGTTATTTGTACCTTAATGTGGGTTTTTGTTCCTGGTCAACTGTAAATGTGGGTTTTTGTTCCTGGTCAACTGTAAATGTGGGTTTTTGTTCCTGGTCAACTGTAAATGTGGGTTTTTGTTCCTCGATAACTGTAAATGTGGGTCATTGCTCCTGGTCAACTGCTAAAGTGGGTCATTGCTCCTGGTCAACTACTAAAGTAGACCATTGATCTTTAAGTAGTACAATCAAATATATTACAAGAAAAAAAATGGACATACTTAAAGTTAGTTCATCTTTAATGATCTTAGTTATTTTACATTGTCACAATATTTGTGACATTTCTCTGTCAGTCAACTACTGAAAACATTGTCACAATATTGGAGACTGTTCTCTGTCAGTCAATTACTGAAAACGTCGCAATATTTGTGACATTTCTCTGTCACTCAATTACTAAAAACAGTCACAATATTTGTGACCTTTCTTATCAATTACGTACTTAAACAAAAGACAATTTGGTTTCTGTTTCAATTTTTTTCAAAATTCAAATTTAGTCCCAAAATAGGGGATTCACACTTTTTTCCCACTACCATTCACACTTTTTATACAATCTGCGCCAGTTTGAAATTGTGTGACGTCACTAACTACTAGTTCATCCCTGGATACAAAATGGCTACTGTTAGTTTGTAGAATTTACCAACAGATAATAATGCAGTACACGTTACAATAGCAAGAACTGTTGCCAGATGCAAATATGTGTGAACTACACACTGAGAGCCTGTCACAGTTGGGCACACAACCCACTGAGAGGTCCACCTGGTGAACCCTCCCCCATTTCTTGTTGCCGGATAAGTAAAATCAAAGGAAGTAATCTATGATTAAATAAAAGAAGAGCACATTTTATTTCTTCTCGTTTTATTCTGCGTTTCGTTTCCGTATTTTGTTAAAAAAAGTAGACTCCATGACAATTCACTACTTAAATAAACATCAATTTTTGTGTTTATCCCTGACAGTCAAATTCTTCCAAAAATAACATCACTTTTTTAATGTTTTCCCAAAGTCAATTACATAACAAAAATTGTTTTCCTTGCCAGTCAACTACTTAATCTATTCCCCACTAAGTGATTTCTATATTGACACAACCCTATACTAAGATAAGGGGAAAACTCAACCCAATTAGGCGATATGATGCATTTAAAAATGCATTTTCTTTAACACTTTGCTGACCAATTTCGACGCTAGTCGAATTTCCATTACAGAACTTTGCTGACCAAGTTCGATGCTAGTTGAATGCGCTATGATAGATCAGAAAAATAAGAATACCCATTGCAATAATGTGCTAAAAATAGTGTTTCTGGGAAATTATGTTCTGTAAAAATGGCGGCATGTCAGGAATAATGATATAGACATTGTAGGTGAGTTTTTATCAAGAAATATCAGAGATTTCAAAGGAAATATTGTATAATTTATAGAAATTAATGTAAATATAGGCCTAACATTATGATAAGTAGCATTTTGCACTTGAAATAACTCTGGAGCTTTCACATTCATTCAGAGAGGGCAAACAGTCGTTACAACACATAGAAAGTTTCAAGGCTTTCTTGCACTAGATCAATTTTATACAAATATTTAAAGACGGCGATATCAATGTATAAAATTTTGCGTGCACCCTCAGTAATGGCGGACAAGTACGCTCTGGGTTGCTGGTGAGCAAAGTGTTAAAACTGTCTTATCACACTCCGTCTTAGCAGATCAAAATAAAAATGAAGTCAAACATGTAACTATATAAACAATAATTTAATACTTTTACATTTAATGATCGCCGAAGAAGAAGAATACTTTTACATTTAAAACAATAAACTGTCAAACTCAACATGGCGGGGAAAAAACACTTTGGTGTGCTGCTTAGTGGAGTCTATCTTCATTGTTTCCTAAGAGAGATAGTGGAATCATCGAGGTGAAAATATTAACATATTTTCTGAAATCTCCTTTTTCCTAAATAGGTAGATATTCCTTAAAAACATTGATCTGTAGTCCAATACATTCCATACTCGGCAGAATATGTATGCCCATTAAATATAAATGTGAAAAAATGTTTTATTTCGCTGACAATCACAGATGTTCAGGGCATGTCTTCTATCCTTGTTCTTGGCGTTATGTTACATACAAATTTGTCTGATTGGCTACAAATTGATAAAACTCCTCATTGACAATGAGGCTAAAATATTCATGTGTAGTAATTTTATCAAGAGTATTTGTATGTACAGAACCAATGTTTCTACAAAATTCTCAACTTCTAGGCCTACCAACTAGAACATCATCACTCCAGCAAAATGTGTGATGCCACATTAGTACCACAAATTTCCGGCTAATTACCCGAAATACTAGGCCTATATAACAAAGATTTCCTCCTAATTGCCCGAAATACTAGGCCTATATAACAAAGATTTCCTCCTCATTGCCCGAAATACTAGGCCTATATAACAAAGATTTCCTCCTCATTGCCCGAAATACTAGGCTATATAACAAAGATGTCCTCCTCATTGCCCGAAATACTAGGCCTATATAAAAAAGATTTCCTCCTCATTGCCCGAAATACTAGGCCTATATAACAAAGATTTCCTCCTCATTGCCCGAAATACTAGGCCTATATAACAAAGATTTCCTCCTCATTGCCCGAAAGACTAGACCTATATAACAAAGATTTCCTCCTCATTGCCCGAAATACTAGGCCTATATAACAAAGGAACTTCAATATCACTGTCGAGTATATATATTTGGTATGCAAATCACCTATTTTAATCATAACATATTGCAATCGTAACAATGGCTGTGTCACCAGTGTAGATACAAATAATATCCATTATTGCAAACAAGTTGTGTCAAAACTACACAAATAAAAAAAAATTTCTTAACAAATCAGTCAGGCATGATATTTTCATGGTGTAAACACGAAGGTGAAGCGTGAACTCTGAACTATGCAACGGTCACAGCTAGTGATTAAGCCTAGGCATACTCAGAATACGGATTTTAGCGAACAAATTAAAAAAATAGTGACTCCCTACGACTCTAGTTGTCAAATGGTTAAATAAACATCAATTTTTTTGTTTTCCCTGCCAGTTGACTATTTAATAAAATTAACGAAGATTATTGTCTTTTGTCATGTCAAATGACTAAATTCAGCTGTAATATTTAACTTTAAACTACCCCCTACATAAATTAATTTACGCTTACCAGATTTACAGAAAATGGTATGTTGGAACAGGCATTGAAAAGTAAAAAGTAATACATAAGAAAAACAGCATATAATTGCAAACAGAACACAAAGGCTGGCAAAACATGATGTGTTTTTACCAAGAGTATTTTTACAAGTTTCAAGTTCTGAGAAATGTATGTCATTAATAGTTAGGTCCATAAATCACATCAACGTTGGAGGGCGGAACAGCCAAAAAAGTGTGAAGTTGTTGACAAAAGCTGAGACCAACAGGAGTACAGTTTTCTATACTGCAATTAAATTTATTTGAATGTGGTTTTTTTTTTTATTTATGATTTGATGTTTTGGCCAAAAGGCCTTCTGACATTTTTTACAGCTCAGACTTCAATGTGAATATAGCATTATCTAGTTTTAACACTTTCACTGTCGGGAATGACAAGTCCCGCCAAAGACGGATGTCTCGGACCATTAGTACAAATACAACGGCGACACAATGAATTTCCATTCTCTGGACTACATTCTGCTGGAAATCTAGTAGGACAGTTGTCCTGATACAAATGAGATCCAGTGGGAGTTTGAGAGTTTTAATATTATTTTATAATATTTTGTTAATTGATCACTTCAAAATCAGAAAAGTAGCTGATGATACCAATGTCCAAAATAACTCAAGACTTTTCAGCAAACAAAAATGATAAACAGATTATTTTTATTCTGCATTAATTCTCAAACTCCTGCAGATTACAAGATGTAGTCCAGAGAACGCTGTGCTATGATTTACAGCTTAGCTGCTATATCTGCACCTTTCAGCATGACACATCCAACTTTATCACAGCGTTTCGATCAGATTCTATATGGGATGGGACAACCAAATTTACCCCCCAACCCCCTTAGTTGCCTTATATGACATGCGTGGAAATAAAACAGTGTTGCTATTATTTACTTCCTTTTTGCAACACACGGGTGAAAACAGACTCAGAACAAGATATAGAATTGGAACATGATTCAAAAAATAATGGTCATAGATGAGATAGCTCTACAGGTTCAGAAATGAATGACGGACATTGACTTATCACTCCCTGTAAAATTTCCCTAAAAATGACAAATCATAATGCAGCAAATGGATTTGTGAGGCTAGTATGTGCCATTTGAGTTCAAATCTTGTTCAAATCCTGTTTGCTCATTATAATTTTCTTTAACAATAAATCCTCGATGTTTCTATTATATTACTCATTTACCTAAAACCGACATATAATTTTTACGGCTGACAGGAATTAAACCAGGTCCGTTCTAAAACTGACATGCGGTGGGAATAAATTGGTTGAAAAATGAAAAAGTTGTGGCAGTGAAAGTGTTAAATTTGTTTCATTTTATTTTGAACTTCACAATTTTTCTAGCAATGGAAAGTACATCTCAGAATCCACAATATGTCAAAAAGTTATGAAGAATGATAAATAGAATTTTGATCATCTTTCTCAATTATTGATTGATTTCTTTCCTGACAAAGGCCTGTATTGATATGTACAAGAAAATAAATTAAGTTTTCTACAGGAGACAAATTTTGGAAAATATCTACATTTAACAAAAATATGAAGTAATTTTGTCTTTCTTGTACCGATTTCTGGCAACAAATATCTCTTTTCTGAAGTTTAAGTAGCTTGCTCAGTGACAAATTCGTTCCGTCATGTCTTTCTGCAAATATATAACCAAACAATTGTAACAGAAGGCAGTCAATTGACAAAATATAATGTAAGGAAATACATTCAATTGACAAAATATAATGTAAGAAAGTACAGTCAAATCGCATTATAACAAATTGGCATTATAACAATGTGTCGAGATATAGCAGCTAAGCTGTAAATCATAGTACAGTGCACTCTGTTCTCTGGACTACATCCTCACTCTGTTCTCTGGACTACATCCTCACTCTGTTCTCTGGACTACATACTGCTAATCTGCAGCAGTTTGAGAATGAATGCAGAAATATAATAATCTGTTTTATCATTTTTGTTTTCTAAAAAGTCTGAGTTATTTTGGACATTGGCCCAGCACTATGTATGCAATAACACATTCATTATATACAGTACAAACTATAAATATCATTGGACACCATGTATGAAATAACATTTTTTGTGACATAATCATGACAACAGGACAATGTGTTTTCTTTCTGTGGTGCAGGGATCTGTGTTATCATATTATATTCAGTGAAATAAAGGCAAATGCAGTAACATACCAACTGTCACCACTACTTCTTCATCCCAAGATCGAGATGGAAGTTAAGAGACAAATGATCTACAGTATATTCCTACCAACACTGTGTTACCATTGTCAAACCTGGTCTCTCTCATCTTCAGATTACAGAAAGATAGTGGCATGTGAGATGAAATACTTGAGGAAAGCTGCAGGGGTCACCAGGCTTGACAGATTGCGGAATGAATATATCAGGGAAAGAATAGGTATATCTTGTACAGATTACATAGAGAGAGAACAGATCAAGTGATTTGGCCACATTATGAGAATGCATCACAAAAAGTTGCCCGTACAAGCATATAACCAAATGAGATCAGGGTACAAAGCCAGAGGAAGACCACGGAAAAGATGGATAGAAAATGTCAGGGACATCCTGTATAGACACAGTCATAGCACAACCGAGGCCACACATCTGGCTTTAGAACGCAAGCTCGAGCTCCAATCACCCCTATGCTTAACTGCAAGAGTGGATCACAAACCACCTGGGGAAAGACAATAGACAATTCAGTGAAATAATGTACATTAGACAATCAGCCAATGTGTCGAGATAATAATAATGTTGAAGGTTTTTTTGTCAACGGATTCAAAGATAACATGAAAGTGAATGTGATTTCAAAATTACGGGTCTTTATTTGGATGCGAACGACGTTAAAGTTGGTGACCTAGTTAAATGTTAGTGAAGCACTCAGCGCGAAGTTCAAACGTGATGTAGTGTCTACATCAGTAAAGTGCAATGAAGATCATGAGAAAAAATCACATCCATGTAACCACATTGTAAGGACAGCTGGAGAGGAGATGGGTACGACTAGCTAAACCTTATTGGATTTTGCCAATAAATTTAAACTCACTATTGCAAATACACTATTTTCACACAAGCTTTCCAAAAGAACAACATGAAATGCTGCAAAAGCAGACATGCATAATCAAATTTATTTGATTCTTACACCGAAAAAATTCAAGTCCAGCATAAACATAGCACAAACAAGAACTTTCCTAGGAGAGGACACTGGTAGCAACCATGATACGGTTCTATTGATGATCAAAATTAAATTTAAAAAGAATCATACTAAAAAAAATATACATACAATTAAGATTTAATCTAGAAAATTGAAAAAATTAAGAAAAATATCAAAATATACATACAATTAAGATTTAATCTAGAAAATTGAAAAAATTAAGAAAAATATCAAAGATATTTTAGGTAATTGTCTGAGGAAAAATTGCAGTTCTAAAATTTAAGTTGGCTGTCCCTCTCCTATATAGGATCAACTGACCCAAAAGCCATGCTGAAGTTTTATGAGTCAAGCTGAAAGGCACGGATATCGCAGCTAAGTTCTAAACACAACATTGCATTCTCCGGACTACATCCAGCTAATCTGCAGGAGTTTGAGAACATTCTCCGGACTACATCGAGCTAATCTGCAGGAGTTTGAGAACATTCTCCGGACTACATCCAGCTAATCTGCAGGAGTTTGAGAATGAATGCAAGTATAAGAAGAAGAAAAAGACGGAGTTGGAAATGACAGAACATTTCTTCTTGAATGTAAAGTCTGCTTGGATAAAATATTTCATACACTGCGCTGCTTCTAAACCTGAGAGTCTAAATGACCTCAAGGAATTCAAGGAAATATTAGTTTAGTTAAACTAAACAAAAAAAAGGCATAGTGGATTGACTTCTTTGTATGCTGGTTTCCCATACGTCCCTCCTCTCAATTGAGCAGCACATGTCAAGAGTACCACTCACAGCACATAACTCTGTAGCTTCAAGTGGTAATCCCCAGGGATTTCCATAAAATGCGCTTGTAAATAAAATGTCGTGGCTCTGCATCGTTCATGCCAAATGACTTAAACGGATAAATATCAAATATCATTGGGCATTTTGAAAAGTGTGATACGAAAAGGCAGCCAAGAATAGCGACAGTTACTTTCCATGCATGTCATAGCATGTCAGAGGTGATTTTCTTCTTCATAAAATCCCCAATTTTAAGCTAATGGTAGTATGGCCTGATAACGCAGTGGTTCTCAACCTTCCTAATGCAGCGGTTCTTTAATACAGTTCCTCATGTTGTGGTGACCACCAACCACAATATTATTTTCGTTGCTACTTCATATGTGTTTTCTGATGGTCTTAGGCGACCTTTGTGAAAGAATTGTTCACCCCCAAAGGGGTCGCAACCCACAGGTTGAGAACTGCTGTGATAACGGATAGAAGAAAAACTTAACTACAAATAAATGACATCATACAAAACAAATGAGAATACTTGTATATATTAAAAATAAATCTGTGATCTTTTTACAGGTGTATGGATTCACCATCTGTATAATATAATTTTTGTTTTACCTCCATAAATCTATGTTTATTACCTCTAAGAATCTACATACACTGTAACCAATTTCTTGCATACAATTTGAGAATACATACCAACGGTTCGAGCTCCTTCTTGTCAATCAGGTTGTACTCCGTCACGAAGTAATAAAAATGTTTGTAGCAGGTGTTCACGTGTGCTTCCTGAAAAAAATAGTTCACGAATAAATTATGATAGTTGTTTATTTGCACCCAATTGAATTTAACCAGCAGGATTTTCCATGTATTTAAGCCATAGAGTGTGAATATTGCACAGTATAAGCCTAACACATTTTCTGTATGTCTTAGATTCAGGTGGACTTCTCCAGCCTATGACAGTCTTCTGATCTGTCAATAAATGTGGAGTGTACAACAGTTCTATGTCAAGATGGTTTATCACTGGGTCGTTGGACTTTACGGATCAATAAGTTCCTGGATGTGTTTTAGGATGGTAATGGCAGACAGGAATTTTTGGATTTTAACTAAGTCTACCATTGCAAAGTATTCTGTTGTCAGTAAACTGATCTTGTATAATTAGATTGTACATTGCCCCCCTATGCCCAAGATATAAAAATCTGTATTATCCAAGAGTCTGTCTTCAGACTAACGGGAATTGAACCAGTCCATTTTACGGCACCAAATCGCCTAGCAACAATTGCACACGTGTTTTTCCGTACTTGACTAACCAATTTTGTTAACAAACTAACTAATTTGTGTGCACGATTTGAATGGCTTGATGAAATCGCATCTTTTTTGGAGATGCGGTTGGTCAAGTACGGAAAAACGCGTGTGCAATTGTTGCTAGGCGATTTGGTGCCGTAGAACGGACTGGTTCAATTCCCGTTAGTCTCAAGAATTTTTTTAATTGTCCTCTGGCTTCCTACTTAAATTTACTTGTATAAACAATTATTTGAAGCAAAATTGTATTGTCTATATATGTTATCCATGTTTACAAGAAGACCTATTGGCCCTTGTATAACTAATACGGATATTATGTTATGTGTTTGTTGTTACTGAGGATATTTCAATACCTGTACGGGATGTTTGTTGTTGTTGTAATAGTCCTTGTCTCGATCGGTCCGTTCGGGTGACTTTGTGTGCACGATTTGAATGGCTTGATGAAATCGCATCTTTTTTGGAGATGCGGTTAGTCAAGTACGGAAAAACGCGTGTGCAATTGTTGCTAGGCGATTTGGTGCCGTAGAACGGACTGGTTCAATTCCTGTTAGTCTCAAGAATTTTTTCCTGGTATAAGAGATGTTTGACAGCAGAAATGGACCAGAGTTTACATGTTCTCTTAGTTGAGGTTTCATTCATCAATAGCATTCAAGTTCAAGCTTTACACTTATTTTGTTTTCTACAAACTGGCATGTTTTCTACAAACTGGCATGATTTCTACAAACTGGCATGTTTTCTACAAACTGGCATGATTTCTACAAACTGGCATGATTTCTACAAACTGGCATGATTTAGCTGTTTACCGTTTGTTTTTCTGTGTCGCTTCTGGAAATTAACTAAAAGCTTCTTCTCAAATACAAGCACTACTTTAACCATAGCTTCCATATTTTGCAGTAATAAGTGTACTGCCACGTGCACCAAGTACTACTTTCCAGCACTGTGCTGTTGAGAAGCACTGCAACACAGGATATGCTTTGATTATTTACTACACTGAAGTTGGATGTGTTAGGCTATTGGTGAAAATAAAAAATAGTGACGCAATGCATTTATGTTCTCTAGGCTACATCCTGTTGCAAATCTAGTAGGATCATTGTCCTGCTATAAGAGAGATCCAGTGGGAGTTTGAGAACAAAAGCAAACACATTTTTTAGCTTCTAAGTAAATCATGGATTCTACAAAATGTTCACACAAGAAAATAATACATGTATTTCATATGTTTGCTCGAGACATATGCATGGAATTTCTGGGTTTGGTAGAGTAAGCAAAAATTAGATTCTAGAGGGGGAGGGGGCACACCCTAGTGTAGTAAAACCAATTGATCTCGTACCCTGATGACTTGTTCACAAGTGCAATTTTTCTGAGATCCCTGGGGATTATAGCTTGAAGTTACAGAGTGAAATTATGGTGTTACATGCTATGAGTGGTAGTCTTTGACAGACAATGTGTTGCTTCCTTGTGAAAAGGGTTGAGTACAAATGGAGATACCTGAGTACATTGAAGTATATCCTCTAAGCCTTTGAGATACTAGATTGCGCAAAAATTGCTGGCATCGTCACTCACTTCCTGCAATATTGCCTGAGATGCCAGTGTCATATATTGTATACCAAATAGAGGATTTGTCCGTCTGTTGCCTGGGCATAAAAGAATAGCAACACTGTTTACCTTCCGTGCAAGTCATAAGAGATGACTAAGGAGGTTCTGGGGTGGAGTTGGCTGTCCCATCTCATATAGGATCAAAGTGACCCAGAAACCAAGCTAGATGTGTCAGAGAGAAAGGTGCAAATAAAATATCCCAGCTAAGCTGTAAAAATGCATTTTTTCTCCGAATTACATCCTGCTAATAGACAGGTGGTTGAAAACAAACACAGAAGAAGAAATGGAGAATTGTAGGCTCCCAATATATATTCTATACTAGAAGGAGGCTCACAGACTGATTCTGCAAACATATGTACAGCATAAAATACCATCCGGGTTTGCCTGTTGACGTCCACTTTAATGGCACGGGCCATCGGGCCGCCCAGGACATTTAGGTTACGGCCATTAAGTCGTGCTTCTCTGATGACTGGGCTCACCTGGCACTTCAGAACCGCTACATTTATCAATATGGAACTCTGAACCCGGCTGCATTAATGAGCGCCTGTCTCTTGTATGACTTTAGTCGATCCATAGTTTCTGTTTATTTCGTGTTACATGTTTGTTGTCATTTTTGTATTTTCCTTGTTTGGTGTCATTTCGCCTCTGCCGGTCAATCCATACTACTCATATCAATGTGACCGTCAATGTTATTACTGTTCACTTTCTATTATATGTTTTAATTTTGTTTCAATTGTCTGTCTTGATAAAGGCTTCTTTGGTCGAAACGTCGATTTGTGTGTGTCATTATGTGTGTTATCTAGTACCTATTTTCCTATTTTTACACAGTGTCAACCTGTTACAGTCGATGTGATATTGGGCGACACACTGTAGCTATTATAGACACTCACAGTGCTAAGAAATAAGCCAGCCTAGCATTGTTACCAAAGGCTTTGTCTATCTAGGCTTAAAAAGTCTGTTTGCGGCGAAATACTCGGAAGAAGTTGGTAGGTAACTCAACGGGTACATAGACGCTAACAGCAGAGCTGTGTGGACAGCATAGGGCACGGTTAGACATGTAAGCTCTGGCCATCCACTGCACCTGATTTTCTCCCAGTTGTCTCGACTTTGTCTTGGCACTGGACCAAGATAAAACTAAAGGAGAAAGAGTGTGGTTGACGATTAGCACAACTCTTCCACACTATAAACCAACTTCAGCGCTAGTTATTTCTCAACCCAACTATTTACTCATCTTTACTAATTAAATATGACATTGGACTTGTTAGTCATTTAAAAGCGCACTATTAACTTTTATTATTTATTGTTATTATTATTATGGTTGAGTTTTTGGTCATCGTCGATTACGACGGACGAACATCATATCTAGTACCAGCAAAACTTTATTACCCTTTTCCTGGATCTACCTGTTCAATATATATTCTGTTAGGAGATTTGACCTCTGACACTGGAACTAAAGAATGACCCTTCTTAATTATAAAGATGTCTAAACAGGATTTTAAAGCAACATATAAGAATAAAGCAAACTGGGGGAAGCTTGCCAAATTAAGATCCAGCTGGATGCAGTTTACAATTGGGTCTGACAATTGAAAAACCAGATTGCGAAAGATAGGCAAAAAGGAGCAGACACAATTATGATTTAAGTCACTAAACTGGCGCTAATGTCACTGTCACTCAAGACTAACGTAATGACAACATTAATGTTATTTTGTTTTATAAATTAGACAATGAGTTCCGTGAAAATGGATGTGCTGGAATATTGTCGCAAATAAAACGGCAACTGTGCATTCCCATTCTCTGGACTTCATTCTGCTGGAAATCTAGTAGGATCATTGTCCTGCTACAAGAGAGATCCAGTGGGAGTTTGAGAATGAAAGCTGAAGAAGATAGGTGCGATAATTGTAATGGAGCAATATGAATGCTTTCACTCCCTTCCCACTCTCAAGAACACTGAACGACTGCATGGTAGCTCATATGGGAGTTAGCAGTCTATACAGAATAGATTTTATTGACAATGGTACTGTCTACCACAGATATTTCTATTACCGTCTATATTTTTCTATAATACAATCTCCTGCATGCACGAGCAAATGTCTACAATTCAACACAATCACATTGAGATAATTCAATTATAACATATTTCATATTTTTTTAACACATTATTTTACAAAATTTGAGTATACTTACCGCACCAATAGCTAAGATTTTATCAAAATGATGGATGTACACATGTACAAACACCCGAAACAATCTTTTCAAAATTGTCTTTGCAACGCTCAAATAATTCCGTGGAAATGGTTTCCCTGCAAGAAATATAACTAAAATTCACATTTCTATCAAATATAACCAAAATTCACATTTCTATCATAATGAAGCTAGTAATTTAGCTGTTTGTTCCTTATCCATTTTCTTCTTCTGTGTTCAGTATCTGTGGTCATGTTATACTGTCAGGCCTGTCGTCAGGGCAAAGTCCACTGTCTTTTCCAGGTCAGAGCGGCTGCCCCATAGCTTTTGCCTCAAGTCTATATCCTCTGGCCAGGTCTGCTGTCTCAGATCTTTGTATGTTGGGCATTCCTGAAGTATGCGTTCCGGAGTCCTTATCCATGTTTCTGAACCATATATTAAGGTAGAGTAGGTGTAACACTTTACAATTCTCAGTTTTAGTTTATTTGATATTTGCTTGGATGTTAGTACGGTGGAATCCATTTGTACCACATGATCCGAACTGACATAATATTTACGTAATAACAAAAATTAGTTCTACACAATAAAGAATAAACTAATTGGGGATTTTGAAAAGTGTTCAATTGGGATTTTGTTATAAATATATGCATCTGGTTTCACAATCACTTTAACTCTACCCATCGAGGCCAACTACTTGAAGTGGAGATGGGGATTAGTCCAGTCAACAGAAGTTAGAAACTAAGATTGGTTGGGCCATCCCTGACATCGAGCAGGACCATGTTTCCTGTACAAGTAATCACTGGTGCCTGAAGTCAGTGATATCAGGCAGAGATGTGCACCAGCAATCATAACATCAAGCGACTAGATAACATGTCTTCACAACACCGCTAGATAACATGTCTTCACAACACTACTAGATAACATGTCTTCACAACACGACTAGATAACATGTCTTCACAACACTACTAGATAACATGTCTTCACAACACGACTAGATAACATGTCTTCACAACACAAATAGATAACATGTCTTCACAACACAACTAGATAACATGTCTTCACAACACTACTAGATAACATGTCTTCACAACACGACTAGATAACATGTCTTCACAACACTACTAGATAACATGTCTTCACATCACTACTAGATAACATGTCTTCACATCACTACTAGATAACATGTCTTCACATCACTACTAGATAACATGTCTTCACAACACGATAACATGTCTTCACATCACTACTAGATAACATGTCTTCACATCACTACTAGATAACATGTCTTCACATCACTACTAGATAACATGTCTTCACATCACTACTAGATAACATGTCTTCACATCACTACTAGATAACATGTCTTCACATCACTACTAGATAACATGTCTTCACAACACGATAACATGTCTTCACATCACTACTAGATAACATGTCTTCACATCACTACTAGATAACATGTCTTCACAACACGATAACATGTCTTCACAACACTACTAAATAACATGTCTTCACAACACGACTAGATAACATGTCTTCACAACACTACTAGATAACATGTCTTCACAACACTACTAGATAACATGTCTTCACAACACGACTAGATAACATGTCTTCACATCACGATAACATGTCTTCACAACACTACTAGATAACATGTCTTCACAACACTACTAGATAACATGTCTTCACAACACGACTAGATAACATGTCTTCACATCACGATAACATGTCTTCACAACACTACTAGATAACATGTCTTCACAACACTACTAGATAACATGTCTTCACATCACGATAACATGTCTTCACAACACTACTAGATAACATGTCTTCACATCACGATAACATGTCTTCACAACACGACTAGATAACATGTCTTCACATCACGATAACATGTCTTCACAACACTACTAGATAACATGTCTTCACATCACGATAACATGTCTTCACAACACGACCAGATAACATGTCTTCACAACACGACTAGATAACAAGTCTTCACATCACGATAACATGTCTTCACAACACTACTAGATAACATGTCTTCACATCACGATAACATGTCTTCACAACACAACTAGATAACATGTCTTCACAACACTACTAGATAACATGTCTTCACAACACTACTAGATAACATGTCTTCACAACACTACTAGATAACATCACAACACTACTAGATAACATGTCTTCACATCACGATAACATGTCTTCACAACACTACTAGATAACATGTCTTCACATCACAATAACATGTCTTCACAACATGACTAGATAACATGTCTTCACAACACAACTAGATAACATGTCTTCACAACACTACTAGATAACATGTCTTCACAACACTACTAGATAACATGTCTTCACAACACTACTAGATAACATGTCTTCACAACACTACTAGATAACATGTCTTCACAACACTACTAGATAACATGTCTTCACAACACTACTAGATAACATGTCTTCACATCACGATAACATGTCTTCACAACACTACTAGATAACATGTCTTCACATCACGATAACATGTCTTCACAACACTACTAGATAACATGTCTTCACAACACTACTAGATAACATGTCTTCACATCACGATAACATGTCTTCACAACACTACTAGATAACATGTCTTCACAACACTACTAGATAACATGTCTTCACAACACGATAACATGTCTTCACAACACTACTAGATAACATGTCTTCACATCACGATAACATGTCTTCACAACACTACTAGATAACATGTCTTCACAACACTACTAGATAACATGTCTTCACAACACTACTAGATAACATGTCTTCACATCACGATAACATGTCTTCACAACACTACTAGATAACATGCCTTCACAACACTACTAGATAACATGTCTTCACAACACGACTAGATAACGTGTCTTCACAACACTACTAGATAACATGTCTTCACAACACAACTAGATAACATGTCTTCACAACACTACTAGATAACATGTCTTCACAACACAACTAGATAACATGTCTTCACAACACAACTAGATAACATGTCTTCACAACACTACTAGATAACATGTCTTCACAACACAACTAGATAACATGTCTTCACAACACAACTAGATAACATGTCTTCACAACACAACTAGATAACATGTCTTCACAACACTACTAGATAACATGTCTTCACAACACTACTAGATAACATGTCTTCACAACACAACTAGATAACATGTCTTCACAACACAACTAGATAACATGTCTTCACAACACTACTAGATAACATGTCTTCACAACACAACTAGATAACATGTCTTCACAACACAACTAGATAACATGTCTTCACAACACTACTAGATAACATGCCTTCACAACACGACTAGATAACATGTCTTCACAACACGATAACATGTCTTCACAACACTACTAGATAACATGTCTTCACATCACGATAACATGTCTTCACAACACTACTAGATAACATGTCTTCACATCACGATAACATGTCTTCACAACACGACTAGATAACATGTCTTCACAACACGATAACATGTCTTCACAACACGATAACATGTCTTCACAACACGATAACATGTCTTCACAACACGACTAGATAACATGTCTTCACAACACGATAACATGTCTTCACAACACGACTAGATAACATGTCTTCACAACACGATAACATGTCTTCACAACATGACTAGATAACATGTCTTCACAACATGACTAGATAACATGTCTTCACAACATGACTAGATAACATGTCTTCACAACATGACTAGATAACATGTCTTCACAACACTACTAGATAACATGTCTTCACAACACTACTAGATAACATGTCTTCACAACACTACTAGATAACATGTCTTCACAACACTACTAGATAACATGTCTTCACAACACGATAACATGTCTTCACAACACGACTAGATAACATGTCTTCACAACATGACTAGATAACATGTCTTCACAACATGACTAGATAACATGTCTTCACAACATGACTAGATAACATGTCTTCACAACATGACTAGATAACATGTCTTCACAACACGATAACATGTCTTCACAACACTACTAGATAACATGTCTTCACAACATGACTAGATAACATGTCTTCACAACACGACTAGATAACATGTCTTCACAACACTACTAGATAACATGTCTTCACAACACGATAACATGTCTTCACAACACTACTAGATAACATGTCTTCACAACATGACTAGATAACATGTCTTCACAACACGATAACATGTCTTCACAACACGATAACATGTCTTCACAACACTACTAGATAACATGTCTTCACAACACAACTAGATAACATATTCACAACACGACTACATAACATATCTTCACAACACGACTACATAACATATCTTCACAACACGACCAGATAACATGTCTTCACAACTTTGACCCTCTATGGAACGGGGATGGCCAACTCCACCTCAGAACATCCTTAGTCGTCTCTAACGACATTCATGCTAAGTAAACAGAGTTGCCAATTTATTTTATTCCCCTTTTGGGACCTGGCAATATACAGGCATAGTCTGGAGATAACCAAGATGCCTGAGAATATCCAACAAAAATGAGCTAAAAAATTATGATTTGTCACCCCATGAGAAAAAACTCAGAATGAAGCATAGAAGCATGGACTGCCAGAAAAACATGTAGAGGTTTTTAAAGAGTCAAATGCGAAACGGACCTTAATCAACAATATAAGAAAAAGGCAATCTTCTTTTTTTGGCCACTTCATGAGACAAGCAGGTTTAGAGAAAATAGTCACAACAGGCAAAATTGACGGCAACAGAGACAGAGTGCGACAACGTGAGAAAATATTAGACAGTTTGACAGCCTGGCACGGCAAGGAAACAACAACAACCTTGATACATAATACTGGGGACAGAGAGCTGTGGAGAGCCATGATCACCTACGCCAGCCAGCATGGCACCTGATGATGATGATGAAGCATAGAAAGAAGACATACCAACTTGGACTGGGAACAAATTTTCATCATTGATCTGTGACTCCACCCACTCCATAAGCAATGTGATGTACTGCGGGGCAGGAAGTGCTGTTGGTTTCTTGTAGTTAATACCATCACACCAATGATACTCGTACCTGAAATAAAATGATCATTCAAATCAATAAATCAAGCATACACTCTCTATAATGTTTACACATTCTTTTGTGCAGTCTCCATGATGTTTACACATTCTTTTGTGCAGTCTCCATGATGTTTACACATTCTTTTGTGCAGTCTCCATGATGTTTACACATTCTTTTGTGCAGTCTCCATGATGTTTACACATTCTTTTGTGCAGTCTCCATGATGTTTACACATTCTTTTGTGCAGTCTCCATGATGTTTACACATTCTTTTGTGCAGTCTCCATGATGTTTACACATTCTTTTGTGCAGTCTCCATGATGTTTACACATTCTTTTGTGCAGTCTCCATGATGTTTACACATTCTTTTGTGCATAGTCTCCATGATGTTTACACATTCTTTTGTGCATAGACCAGAGACAAGGATTTTGTTAAAATATGTCTTTAACCTGTCATTAGAAGTGAAGGTAGAGAGTTCTTTAGAACTATATAACACTGATTCTTCTTCTGTGTTCATTCTCAACTTCTGGAGAATAGTAGGATGACTAGCTCCCTTAGCCACTTCTTACGACATGCATGGAAGGTAAACAGTGTTGATACTCTTTATTTCCCTTTTGGGCTCTGGCAACATGTGTGTAACACTGATTCTCACATATGCATGCACAGTTCAGACAATAAATAAACAGAATAGAGGAAAAGCATGATTACCAATGTTATTGATGTGTTATTGATGCCAAAAAGCATGATTACCAATGTTATTGATGCCACCAAAGTTCTTATAAATTTCCAGCTAATTGTTTCAATAAAAGAGCACAAACATATTTAGACAATAACAACAAAGAACTTACTTAGTCCCGCCAGACATGGTTGGACAAGTCTGTTCTGTACAGTGCTCAAATATTGTGCCATACAGGAGATTGATTCTGTTGAAGAAATCCACAACTGAAATAAAGGATTAGAAACAATGTTTGAGTAATCAGTTCTGCTTAAGTCTAATATGTTGGACCATTGGTGTAAATAAAAAGGTGATAACACATTTACATTTTCTGGACTACATCCTGCTGGAAATTTAATATGATCATTGTCCCACTACAAGAGAGATTTAGCAGGCGTTTGAGAATGAATGCTGAAGAAGCAATCAGTCAATACACAAAGATAAAAATAATTATGAATAGAAGCATACTCTGTATACTAGGCCCCTTTCGATCATATTGTTGTGCTATAAAAAATATAATCTAAGACTCATGGCAATAATCCATTTAACTGTGAGCAGGTAGCTCTTGACTGTCCATAGCCTTTCTGACAAAAGCACAGACTCTTCTCAGTTGGGTAACTGAGGTGACACCCTGACTAATATAAGATTGCCTAAAAAACATGGTTGTGTAAGGGGGATTTATAGATGCATGTTCAGTCTACGATGGAAGACATTTGAATGTGCCAGTATCTCAAGATTCCCATGTCCTGCCAGAAGCACAGAACACACTTCTGGGCCTACTATATCATCACTGTATTGTCAGATATGTTGACCCATCGACAGTGATGACATATCTAGCATTTCCAGTCACCTAGGAGTCAGCAACATTTCCAGTCACCTAGGAGTCTGCAACATTTCCAGTCACCTAGGAGTCTGCAACATTTCCAGTCACCTAGGAGTCCGCAACATTTCCAGTCACCTAGGAGTCTGCAACATTTCCAGTCACCTAGGAGTCTGCAACATTTCCAGTCACCTAGGAGTCCACAACATTTCCAGTCACCTAGGAGTCTGCAACATTTCCAGTCACCTAGGAGTCAGCAACATTTCCAGTCACCTAGGAGTCTGCAACATTTCCAGTCACCTAGGAGTCAGCAACATTTCCAGTCACCTAGGAGTCTGCAACATTTCCAGTCACCTAGGAGTCAGCAACATTTCCAGTCACCTAGGAGTCTGCAACATTTCCAGTCACCTAGGAGTCAGCAACATTTCCAGTCACCTAGGAGTCAGCAACATTTCCAGTCACCTAGGAGTCTGCAACATTTCCAGTCACCTAGGAGTCTGCAACATTTCCAGTCACCTAGGAGTCTGCAACATTTCCAGTCACCTAGGAGTCTGCAACATTTCCAGTCACCTAGGAGTCCACAACATTTCCAGTCACCTAGGAGTCCGCAACATTTCCAGTCACCTAGGAGTCTGCAACAAAAGTTCAAAGGTGCAATATCTGCTGACCTGCATCTCTTTATTATCCATGGAGATGTTTTGATAAAAGATAAAAGTAAGAAATTGAGATAAAATATGACTATTTTTCACAGATGACAGGTTGTTAGCTTATACCCCAACTTTTCTTTCTCACCTACTCTTGCATGCCTGGAAAGAAAAGTGTATTCTTGTACCCAGAATTAGAAGTTCAGGCCCAGATTGCCACATGGGCAATGGTGAAGATGCATGTGATTTACAAGATGAATCTGAGCCATGAAGAGTCTTCTACAGCAGGCGTGTCAAACTCAAAAAGCACCATGGGCCGCAAAAGATACTTTGAGTATACTGGCGGGCCACACTAACAAATCTGAAAAACACTGTAATCTTATTGAATTATATATAATTAATGTGCACGCCTACTACAACGGTTTTATTAAGCTAACGCCCCACAACGCCAAATATAACAATTGTAATGCAACTTTTATTTAAGAACATTCAATTATTTGTACTCTTTAATCAGTGTTTTGTCCTGAGGTTTGATGCCTCTTTTTCATTACAATTTTTCATATATCTGGCTGAAATGTATTTGCAGTTCCGACCTTCATCAGGGATGACAAGTGTTCATTGGTCAGCCTTGTTCTCTGAGAAGTTTTTGTCAATTTCATGAAGGAAAATAACTGTTCACACACATAGGTGGAACCGAACATTGCCATAATCCTAGTTGAAAACTTTCTGAAGTTTGTAAACTTTTCAGGAAGGTATGAATAGATGCCAGGTATGCCGACTTCTAGATACTTTTCTTTAAGTGTAGAATCAGACTGCATTTCTAATAGCTCCATCTGCAAGTTTTCCTCTGCTTTAACAACATCAAAGTTGAATGGTGCAGAGAATAATGCAAAATGGTATTCAAAAGATGAGAAATCACTAAATCTTTCCTGGAACTCTTTTGACAATAATTCTAGGTGACTCATATTTAGCAACGGTAAGTACAGATTCAGCAGTGGCCTGGTTTTTGAGTTCTTTGCAGTTAGGAAAATGAATCAAATTTTCACGTGACAACTGTGTCTTCCATAAGCTTATTTTTGTAATGAAACATTTGATATCGTCGTACAACTGAGTGATGAGTTTGTTTTTGCCTTGTAATTTCAAATTAAGATAACTTAAATGTGCAGTAATGTCAACAGCAAATGCTAGATCCTGGACCCAACTTTCATCTTTTATTTCATCAGTGTTTTTACCTTTCATCTCGAAAAATAAAATAATTTCTGGTCTCAGCAGATCAAATCTTTTCAGCACTTTGTGACATGACAACCAACGGACTGCTGTGTAGAATGGAACATCGGTGAACTGACTATCCATGTCTTCTAATAGCTGATTGAATTGACGATGGTTGAGAGCATTGCATTTTATAAAGTTCACTGTTTTTGTGACCACACTAAGCACATGATTCAATTTTAAAGTCTTTGAACACAAATTTTGTTGATGAATAATGCAGTGAAAATGTGCAAATAATGAATCTGGATACGAGTTCTCAATTTTTGTTTGCAACTTGGCAGCAACACACAAAAATTATGTCTGCCAACCATATTCGCAGCCCCGTCAGTAGATAAACATACAAGTTTACTCAAATCAAAATCATAGTCATGCAGAATCCGCTCGACTTTTTCAAAGATGTCTTCACTCGCTGTAGTCTCATGCATTGGGATTAGTTCAATTAGTTCTTCATAAATATTAAATTCACTGTCACAGGCCCTAATAAAAACTGCAAGCTGTGCTATTCCAGTGATGTCAATGGTCTCATCAATAGCAATAGAAAAATGTTCATATTTGGATGATGCAGCCTTCAACTGTTGTTTCAAATCATCTGCCATTTCATCAATCCGTCCAGCAACAGTATTCCTGGTTAACGAAATATCCTTAAATAACTGTGCTTTCTGTGGGCACACAATGTCAGCAGCTTTTACAAGGCAATACTTTACAAAATCTCCTTCACTGTAAGATTTCCCACTCATGGCGACCATTCGGCTGAGTTCATAGCTTGCAGTAACGGAAGTGACATTGGCTTGATCTATTTTTGTAAAACATGTCTGTTGCTGTATCAAGTTAGCCTTCAATTCCTGGAGTCTTGAAACACGCATTAAGCCCACATATTTATCGCAGGATCGATGGTTTGTTTTATAATGTCTTTTTAAGTTGTACTCTTTTGGCGTGGCAATGCTGTTATTGCATACTAAACAATGTATCTTTCCATTTACCATTGTACAAATATACTGTAGTTCTCATTTTTCTTGAAATACTCGCCTTTCTTCATCAAGTGTCCTTTTCTTCTTAGCTGAAAGTGCTGTAGCCATTTTAAATGATGTCCATTTATGCAGTACTTCATGAAAACAAATAATATAATTACTGGCACGATTCCGCAAGATACAATTTATTATTGTTTTAAAATTTTAACATGGCAATAACAATCTATTTGCTACTTCCGGTCAATGTTGCCAATTGTCATAGATAGAAAACCCTTACTAGCTTAAAACAGCCGTATTGTTTTCTTATACGTGGTACTATGCCAGATTTTTGTTTTATACACCCAGTTTAAAGTATTAAAACTGCAATTTTCACCATTAAATGAGACAATTGCAGTATTCTTTGTGTGGGCTGCACATGTGCTTGCAAAAGCCATCTTCCATCCTCCTAGTGTGTCCCAGCCATCTTCCATCCTCCTAGTCTGTCCCAGCCATCTTCCATCCTCCTAGTCTGTCCCAGCCATCTTCCATCCTCCTAGTGTGTCCCAGCCATCTTCCATCCTCCAAGTGTGTCCCAGCCATCTTCCATCCTCCTAGTGTGTCCCAGCCATCTTTCCATTCTCCTAGTCTGTCCCAGCCATCTTTCCATTCTCCTAGTCTGTCCCAGCCATCTTCCATCCTCCTAGTGTGTCCCAGCCATCTTCCATCCTTCTAGTGTGTCCCAGCCATCTTTCCATCCTCCTAGTGTGTCCCAGCCATCTTCCATCCTTCTAGTGTGTCCCAGCCATCTGAGTCTGAGCATAGAAAATACTGTGGTATTGTCAGTTCTTTATAGTACATCAGAGTTACTGACTTTGTGTGTCCAGTGACATGGCATGCAGAGACAGTGCATTGTTCATTTGCACTAACACCCTCTCTGCTCTGATGATTAGTTCCAAATGAAAAGCAACGCCAATATGTTTGAAAACAAGCAGAACTGGAGGAGATGCCAGACGATGGTTAATAAGATACCTTAACTGCTTTAAATTAAGGTCTCTTCTCTGAATTTTCTGTAGGGATTTACTATTATGGTTTTGGACTATATCCTTTTGGAAATCTAGTATGATCATGTGCCTGTTAGAATAGATGTTCAGCATTTGCCTGTTACAACAGAGATTCAGCATTTGCATGTTACAATAGAGATTCAGCATTTGCCTGTTACAATAGAGATTCAGCATTTTCCTGTTACAATAGAGATTCAGCATTTGCCTGTTACAATATAGATTCAGCACTTGCCTGTTACAATAGAGATTCAGCACTTGCCTGTTACAATTAGAGTGTCCGCAAGACTTGGAGATCCAATGCTTTAAACAAAATTAGCAATAACATTATAGCTTCATGAAAACAACACAAAATAGTAGTGAATACCTATCTTACCATGAACAGCGATCCAGTCATTTACATCTTCCCCGGGAGGTAACTTAACTACCTCTTTTAAGTCAATCCCAGAGTTCAAGGAAGCATTAGCTTGTTTGTGTAAATTATACTTCAAAGTTCCGCTTTCAAATCTTTTCTTTGGTTTAAATGTCTAAGAAAATATTATATGGTAATAAGCAATGAATGATTTCAAGTATATGAAGTATATCTAAACAAATCACAGACTAAAACTAAGAGATTGTAGAGTGCTACATCAACTCTACATTAATCAACTGAGTAGGTACTCAAGATAAAACTAGTCTGTTTCTTGTTAGTTACTGACTAGGTAGCTGAACAATTTTGTTTCTGGTCAGCCACTGACTATGAAGATGAGAACAACACATTAATCAACTGAGTAGGTACTCAAGATAAAACTAGTCTGTTTCTTGTCAGTTACTGACTAGGTAGCTGAACAATTTTGTTTCTGGTCAGCCACTGACTATGAAGATGAGAACAACACATTAATCAACTGAGTAGGTACTCAAGATAAAACTAGTCTGTTTCTTGTCAGTTACTGACTAGGTAGCTGAACAATTTTGTTTCTGGTCAGCCACTGACTATGAAGATGAGTGCTTATTTCTCTGGTCAACCACTGACTAGGCAGCTGATCACTTATGTTTCTGGTCAACCACTGATTAGGCAGCTAAGCACTTATGTTTCTGGTCAATCACTGACTAGGCAGTTGAGCACTTATGTTTCTGGTCAATCACTGACTAGACAGTTGAGCACTTATGTATCTGGTCAATCACTCACTAGACAGTTGAGCACTTATGTATCTGGTCAATCACTCACTAGACAGTTGAGCACTTATGTATCTGGTCAACCACTGACTAGGCAGCTGAGCACTTATGTTTCTGGTCAACCACTGACTAGGCAGCTGAACACTTATGTTTCTGGTCAACCATTGACTAGGCAGTTGAGCACTTATGTTTCTGGTCAACCACTGACTAGGCAACTAAAATTTTGACATGCCAAGTTGCATAATGCCATGGTTGCTAGAGTACCTCTCAACCTGGTATCTCTGACTTCAGCACCTGTGCTTGCTTGGCCAGGACTGTGGTCATATTCAATATTGATTGGCCTGACCAACCTTAGTTTCAAGCCTCTGTTAGCTGGACTAAACCCCATCTCCACTTCAAGGAGTTGGTTTTGATGGGAAAGATGCATGTGACTCACAAGACCAATCTGAGTTGCAAAGAATCCATGGTATATATATATATATATATATATATATATATATATATATATATATATATATATATATATATATATATATATATATATATATATATATATATATATATATATATATATATATATATATATATATATATATATATATATATATATATATATATATATATATATATATATATATATATATATATATATATATATATATATATATATAAATATATATATATATATTTATATATATATATATATATATATATATACATGTATCTCACATGTGGGCATGTGATTTCTTATCTGGTCAACCACTGACTAGGCAGCTGAACACTTATGTTTCTGGTCAACCATTGACTAGGCAGTTGAGCACTTATGTTTCTGCTTAGATTTTCATCCCTTGACTAACTGCAACCACTTTCTCTTTTTACAAGAATAGTGCAACAGTAAGCCCCTAGCAGTTGACATTTCTATATACTAGTAGTCAAGATTTCTTCTTGTAGAAGCCCCTTTAGTACTTCACCTATACAATTATATTATTAGTGCCTCTGAGTAGGAGGCTTTCTCTCAATGCATTGCACACGCTGAGAGTTATCTGTGAAAGAAAACTCTAAAGAACCACCTCCCCCCCCCCATATTTCACATAGGAAATGAGAATTTAATTTCTCGTAATTCCAGTGTATATGAACAAAAATTCATGGAAACTAGTTTTGCTGCAAGATCTTCTCTAAGATGGACACCTGGAAGTAGACAACATATTCTTCTTCTTCTTCGTTCGTTCTCAAACTCCTGCAGATTAGCAGGATGTAGTCCGGAGAACGGAATGCGTTGTGTCATGGTTTACAGCATTGCTGCGATATCTGCACCTTTCGGCCTGACACATCTGACTTCAGCATGGCTTTGGGTCACTGACCCTATATAGGATGGGACATCCAACTCCATCCCATAACCTCCTTAGTCGCCTTTTACGACATGCGTGAAAGGTAAACAGTGTTGCTATTCTTTGTTCCACTTTCGGGCCCTGGCAACATATTAAAACTCAAAACAAAATGTAGAACCAGTAGACCAGGAATTAAAAAAAAAAGAAAATAACTACAGCTGGAGAACAGTACAGAAAATAAGCACAGTATATGATACCATGGAACTAGGGTCATAGATACCCTGTCAGTAAGGAAGTGGTTTTACTTACAAAAAAAGGAAGCATCCGCCTATTTTCATGTGTAATACCATGGTATCCTTCTATAGCACATTATTTTCCTATAACAAATTTCCCTATATAACAGCATTTTTCAAAATCCCCAATTATATTAATTCATTGTTGTTTGTACTGTATATAGTGAATTTCTTCTTCTTCAGCGTTCATTCTCAAACTTCCACTGGATCTCCCTTACAGCAGGACCATGGTCCTACTAGATTTTCAGCAGAATGTAGTCCAGAGAATGGAAATGTGTTGTGTCGCCGTTTTATTTGCACCAATGGCCAGACATATCCATCTTTGGCGGAGTGAATTTCTGTTATTACAGACATATTTTTTCTGCTCGGACCAGGTTGTTATAATGCAATTCCACTGTAACTTGTACCCTCTTTCTTATGAGAAATTTGATGTTTTTGTTTGTGAAAAATTATTTTAAAATGGGTTTTAGTACCAACTTTTTGGCTACATTCCTAGTGTTATAAGAAATGTTATGATTTGCTTGAGATGTTACACCCCCAAACCCACCTCCTATACAAGCATGGTCATAGTGCTCTGTGAAGGATTCATCAACACAGAGATTTGTTCATTTTCTCTTGTTTGTAATCAACCTAACTTAATAATTAAATTATGACTGTATTTAATATTGCACAAAAATAGTCAATAGGAATGTATTGATTATTCTCAGAATCACCATTCCACACATGTATTAGCGGGGAACGAAATGGGAGCAAAGAATAGTGGTACTGTTACCTGCCAAGCATGTCGTAAGAGGCGACTAAAACTAGGCCTAACACTTACTTTTAACTAAGGAGGTTTTGGGATTTTGGGAATGGAGTTTTGGGTCTGGGCTTTCCCATTCCAACACCATATGTATTAAATATATGATATTGTATGTGTGTTGCAGGAGTCTGAGAGAGGAACAAAGAATAGCAACACTGTTAACCTTCCATGCATGTCATAAGAGACTACTAAGGAGGCTATGGGATGGAGTTGGCTGTCCCATCCCATATCATAGGGTCAGTGACCCACAGTCATGCCGAAGTTGGATGTGTCAGGCCGAAATGTGAAGATATCGCAGCAATTCTATAAACATAACACAACGATTTTCGTTCTCCGGACTAAATCTTGAGACAGGATTTGAGAATAACGCAGAAAAAGAAATATATGATATCATATAACTTTGACGAAGTTCAGAACGACTAGTCTAGGCAGTCTAGCCTAACATGATACACAACACACTGAATGGTAAGAAATGTTAGGTGTAAAAGGCAAACCTTGCTTCATCATTAAAAATAAAGTCGAAAACATTGTCTACTAATTTTGTAAAAATTCAGTTTTATTTAGTATTTAAATCTACCTTATCTTTGACAAAAAATTGAGAGAAAGCATATTTAGCTCCAGCCATCTTGTTGTGATTTTGTAATCACACAATGCCAGGTAATTTCCGGGAATGTCGACATTAATATTTTTCTTCCTGGTTGTTCCGAGTCTGTCGTCACATATGCAGTCTTGCGACTATTCGAAAAAGGTTATTGATTGATTGTTATAACAATTTTAATTTTCTGTCGACACAATGTAACCAATGAACATTACGGTAAATTAAATAAGCGTCACTTTATAGTTTAAAGAATGATTGTTTCTGTTGTTCGTCCTTCACAAAGATAGTGACCATTTGTTACATTCACTTGAAATTCCTTTAGTTATGCCCTAGTTCTTCTTCTTCTGTGTTCGTTCTCAAACTCCTGCAGATTAGCAGGATGTAGTCCGGAGAAAGGAATGCCTTGTGTCATGGTTTACAGCATTGCTGCGATATATGCGCCTTCGGCCTGACACATCCTAATTCAGCATGGCTTTTGGTCATTTTGACCCTATATGGGATGGGACAGCTAACTCCATCCCATAGCCGCCGTAGTTGCCTCTTACGACATTCATGGAAGGTAAACAGTGTTGCATTCTTTGCTGCCCTCTCGGACCCCGGCAACACACGGGCGATGATCTAGTTCAACAAATAACATCTCAGTAAACATCTAAGTCAGGCAGGCAGCGAGACACAGACAGACTAGATAGATAGATAGATAGATAGATAGATAGATAGATAGATAGATAGATAGATAGATAGATAGATAGATAGATAGATAGATAGATATCCTTGGACAGTTCGGACATGGGATGACCACTGTAAATGGTATTTGGTCTAGCCGTGAATTTCTAGCTACTCTCCGCTGTTGAGATGCTGCAATTCTCATTTTTTCACAAGATTCTACCCCCTTTTTAAAATTGTTTTATTATAGAGCGCCATGTAGCTCTATTTTGTGCCAAGTTATTCCTGTGTCTAGTTCAGCGTCATTTATTGATGTCTTTGACGAGTCCTTACAGCACTTCTTTTGGCGATCTTAAAAAGGAATGTCCTTCTCTAACTTAGAGAACAGTATCTTTGACATGCGCTGATAGTGTCAATGACAGGGCTATTAAAAAGCATTATAGCAGATGAGACAATGGGATTGTACACGGAGGACTGAGTATTGTAGTACCGGTACTAAAAATAGAATACAGATTTGATTGGTTGCTGATACCCAATTTGGTTAAATAAATGTACTTTCTAGGATGAGGAGCGTTCTTTCAACTGAAGATATTAGCCCAATTTGATTAAATCGAAACTTTATTGTCTATTGTCTTTCCCCAGGTGAATTATTGTTGATTGCATTCACACTTTCCGTTAAGCGTAGGGGTGGGAGGTTAAGCTGTCGTTTCAAGGCCAGATGTGTCGTCGTGGTTGCATTTAGTCCATGTTTGTTCAAGGCTACCTTGATGTTTTCTATCCACCGTTTTCTTGGTCTACCTTTGGCTTTACGCCCGGATATTCTTGTATTATATGCTCTTATTGGTATTTGGTTTGGCTTCATTCTCATAAGGTGACAGAACCATTTTACATGCTGTCTCTCAATATGTTCGATACATGATATTATACCAACTCTTTTCCTAATTTCTTCATTTCTTATTTTATCTAGTTAGGTAACCATTGCAGCTTTTCTCAGACACTTCATTTCACATGTGAGGATTTTTCTTTGCTGCGAAGCTGTTAAAGATGTCACTTCTGTTCAGTTCTTTTTTCTAGTGTTGCGGATGCCCAAAAGAGAAGCGAAGAATAGCAACACTATTACCTGTCATAGATGTTGCAAGCAGCGACTAAACATGATTTGGGGTGTAAATGATTGTCGCATCTTATATAGTGATCTAGAAATTATGCCGAAGTCGGATATGTACGGTTGAAAGTCGCAGATATCGCAGCTAAATTGCAAACATACGCCGTATCACATTCTGGGATTAATTTCTACTTTTTCTGTGATCGATTATTATACATCCAGTTCCATAATGGTCATTGTGGATTCCCAATTTGTTTAGTGGCAAGCCCCTGTGAGTGCGAAGCCGGCGCGTTATGTAGTATATGTTCTAGTATCTGTGATGTCCCGCAGAGTTGCTGATGCCGATTCAGTGTGTGCTTTTAATCTGTCGTGATGAGTATATTTCTGTTCAATCTGTTGATATTGTCTTGCTCCGGATTGTAGTTATCGTTTCGTTTTCTCCACTGAGTTCTCATGTTTTGTTTGAGCATAGGTTTAACTTACTTGAAACTTTGAGGTACTTTATAGGGGCCTACTGAATGAGATTACCTTCCGATTTTGCCAATTTGGCTACCTTTTCATTTTCTGGGATGTTACAATGAGGATAATTTGATGTTTTGTCTGTTGTGAATGGGTATTTATTACTTGTTTGGTATGTTGGATGTATTGTTTATCATCATTTATGATGCATAATACGTCACAAAGGCTGTTTTTTTTTTTTGCTGAACCATCTGTCCAGATATTGAGATTTTAACTTTGGAAGTGATACATTTCTATGTTGTTTCTATGCGAGTGGTTGTGGGATTTCATGCTTGATGTTTCAGAAAATATTTGTGCAGTTTTAAACTTATTTAAAACTTCGTCACAAATAATCTTTTTGGACCAGACTATAACCCATTATTTTCTCCTGTCAACACAAATGATCAGTTGCATCAGCAAATACTAGTGACGTTATTTTGGGATCAGCCTGGGGAACTATGTTGGAGAAAGACTTGCATCTGCCTAATAATATTTTTCTAAGTTTAGCTTAACTATTACTATATAACCTGGTTAGTAGTCTATCTTTGTCTAACTTTCTCAAGTTTAGCTTAACTATTACTATATAACCTGGTTAGTACTCTATCTTTGTCTAACTTTCTCAAGTTTAGCTTAACTATTACTATATAACCTGGTTAGTAGTCTATCTTTCTCAAGTTTAGCTTAACTATTACTATATAACCTGGTTAGTAGTCTATCTTTCTCAAGTTTAGCTTAACTATTACTATATAACCTGGTTAGTAGTCTTTCTCAAGTTTAGCTTAACTATTACTATATAACCTGGTTAGTAGTCTATCTTTCTCAAGTTTAGCTTAACTATTACTATATAACCTGGTTAGTAGTCTATCTTTTTCAAGTTTAGCTTAACTATTACTATATAACCTGGTTAGTAGTCTATCTTTGTCTAACTTTCTCAAGTTTAGCTTAACTATTACTATATAACCTGGTTAGTAGTCTAACTTTCTCAAGTTTAGCTTAACTATTACTATATAACCTGGTTAGTAGTCTATCTTTCTCAAGTTTAGCTTAACTATTACTATATAACCTGGTTAGTAGTCTATCTTTGTCTAACTTTCTCAAGTTTAGCTTAACTATTACTATATAACCTGGTTAGTAGTCTTCCTTTCTCAAGTTTAGCTTAACTATTACTATATAACCTGGTTAGTAGTCTATCTTTGTCTAACTTTCTCAAATTCCCACTCATGGAATCATGTATATAAATAAGTAAATAGGAGATACTACATAAGATTACAACATTGATGTATATTGACAACAACATACAGAACAAACAAGGACAGAATAATGTCTATTGACAACAACATACACAACAAACAAGGCAGAGAGATAATAGATATGTGTGTATTAAAATAATTGCTATTAGCTCTTTTAATTTTATGTAAAAAGAACAAATACAACACTTGCTCACATAAAAAAAAATGTGTTTAATGATATTATACAAGATCATTATATTCTCCCTAACACAAAACAAAAGTTACATTTGGAAGTCATGGTGACTGAATTACCAGAACCGCAACCTCCACTATTTTTGTTATGATTGTAAAGTTTTGATATAACCAAATTCGACTAACGTCCGTGGTTGAAAAAGAGCATACCTCCCCATATGATGTACATTATACTTAACCAAACCAAGCTAATACAACACATCTATGACTTTTTCCATCCATAACTTAATTTTCTCCGTTGATCCATCATGATTTTTTTCCATCCCTGATTTTCTTCAATGATCCATCATGACTTTTTCCATCCCTGATTTTCTTCAATGATCCATCATGATTTTTTTCCATCCCTGATTTTCTTCAATGATCCATCATGATTTTTTTCCATCCCTGATTTTCTTCAATGATCCATCATGATTTTTTCCATCCCTGATTTGCTTCAATGATCCATCATGATTTTTTCCATCCCTGATTTTCTTCAATGATCCATCATGATTTTTTCCATCCCTGATTTCTTCAATGATCCATCATGATTTTTTTCCATCCCTGATTTTCTTCAATGATCCATCATGATTTTTTCCATCCCTGATTTGTTTCAATGATCCATCATGATTTTTTCCATCCCTGATTTGCTTCAATGATCCATCATGATTTTTTCCATCCCTGATTTTCTTCAATGATCCATCATGATTTTTTTCCATCCCTGATTTTCTTCAATGATCCATCATGATTTTTTTCCATCCCTGATTTGCTTCAATGATCCATCATGATTTTTTTCTATCCCTGATTTGCTTCAATGATCCATCATGATTTTTTTCTATCCCTGATTTGCTTCAATGATCCATCATGATTTTTTTCTATCCCTGATTTGCTTCAATGATCCATCATGATTTTTTTCCATCCCTGATTTGCTTCAATGATCCATCATGATTTTTTTCTATCCCTGATTTGCTTCAATGATCCATCATGATTTTTTTCCATCCCTGATTTTCTTCAATGATCCATCATGATTTTTTTCCATCGCTGATTTTCTTCAATGATCCATCATGATTTTTTTCCATCCCTGATTTGCTTCAATGATCCATCATGATTTTTTTCCATCCCTGATTTGCTTCAATGATCCATCATGATTTTTTTCTATCCCTGATTTGCTTCAATGATCCATCATGATTTTTTTCCATCCCTGATTTGCTTCAATGATCCATCATCATTTAATCTTTCTGTCTTATTCATTGCCATGTTGTGGCATCTGCATGCATTTCTTCTTCTTCTTCAGCGTTCATTCTCAAACTCCCACTAGATCTCTCGTGTAGCAGGACTATGGTCCTATTAGATCTCCAGCAGGATGTTTTCCAGAGAATGAAAATGCATTGTGTCGCTGTTTTATTTGCGCCAATGGTCCAAGACATCCGTCTTCAGCAGAATCATGCATTTAAGAGTTTTGTTTCATATTTTCTACTAGTCAGTAGGATGACCTACTCTATGGTAGCAAATTGTATACTGCATGCAGTTTGAGAATGAACAAAAGAAGAACAAGTTTAGCCCCTAGTTATAATTCAATCACCGTAAAATTCCCTTAGTGCATCTGTTCATTAAAAGAATGTCCCTATTTAACAACACTTTTCAAAATCCCTAATTAGTTTATTCTTCCATGTATGTATAAGTAAGTCCATGTATATGTAAGTAAACACAGCTGTAAATGGGTACCTGATTCACGAGTTAAGAGAGGTGACAGCAGGGAAGGGAGCTGACCATCCCACCTAATAGTTGCTGCAGTTTAGAGTATTAAAGAATTTTTTCATCCTCGATTGCAAGTTGCTGCCACGGGACATACCTACTCCATGCAAAAAATTGTATTAGTGGGTCAACAAGAACCACTGTTAACAGTCGTGAAACTCTGTTGGCTTTGTTGGTACGTGCATGTGATGAGTTATGCCTTGATGACAAAAGATGTTTTTCTAGGTACGTAGAGGGTGGAAGAAGATGAGGCCATAATGCAACTGAACTTCAAAGTCATCTAACATCCATGGACATCGAGTGCAAGAACAACAACATGAAGATAAGCATAGATAAAACAGAAATCATGGCAACAGGAAGGGATACATACAATCTAAATATATCAGTGGAAAATCAAGTCAATAATCAAACCAACACCTTCAAATACTTAGGCATAACATTCTTTTCAGATGGAAAGATGGACACCGAAATAGACGTTGTAGCAAAGCGAATCAGATACTGGGTCAATTATCCCCTTTTTTGCAACACAAAATGCTACCAATGTCAACAAAAAAACATCTTATCCAAAGTATCTTCATTCCAAACCTGTGCTACCAATGTCAAACATGGTCCAAAACAACAAAACATAAGAGACAACTGGTTACAACAGAGATGAAATGTCTGAGAAAAGCCACAGGAGTGACCAGAAGACACAGAATTAGAAACGATGTCATAAGAGAAAGGGTGGGTGTCATATCAATTCTACAATACATACAAAACAAACAGATACAATGGTTTGGTCATCTGGAAAGAATGCCGTGTGATTCATTAGTTTATAAATCATATATAAAGAGAGGAGAAGCAGAAAGAAGAGCCAAGGGTAGACCTAGAGTACGCTGGATCGACAACATCAAAGAGACATTACACGAACACCAAATAACATTATCTGAAGCTGCCAGAAAAGCGAGAACAAGAACATTATATCTCCCTCGACACCTGTAAAGGGTAAAAGAGGAAGGAAAGAAGAAGGACAGTGTATGAAGTTTTCAAACTCATCAGGATGATAGAGATGTGTGGAGATATTTCTGCATCAAATGTCTCAATGTAACAGCCCTACGACCCTGATGGGTTATACATTTTATTATTATATAGCAAATTTTGGTTACAATAACTGAAAATAATTGAAGCATATCCCACACAGGACATTTCTATTCAACTATTGTTGAATTTGAGATGCATCCTAATACATCCAATCATATTCTCAGTACAATCTGGATGCTTGACGTTCTGACAACCTAGTTTGACGAGTTTCGTTTGCGAGGCAAGTTCACTATCAAACTCTTGTCACAGCTGTGAACAATTTTGATTATTACGTATATATTTCACAGGTACAGACCAATTTCTTATAAAGGGATTCCACTGAATCACCACTCATTACTACTAAACAGCCAGTCAGCATTATCTTCATCACATAGCTCAAATGGTGCCTTTGTAGACTCAACAAAGTTGAGTTCTGCAGTGATATATAGCCCCTATACAAACATATGGGTGCGAGTCTTGGACAATAAACAAACTAGAAAGTGGGAAATTAGAGGCAACAGAGATGTGGTTCTATAGAAGAATGCTGAGAATACCATGGACTGCCAGAAAAACTAATGTAGATGTGTTGAAAGAGTCAAATGCGAAACTGACCTTAATCAATAATATAAGAAAAAGACTATCTTAATTTTTTGGCCACTTCATGAGACAGGCAGGTTTGGAGAACAGTCACAACAGGCAAAATTGAAGGCAACAGAGACAGAGGGTGATAACGTGAGAAAATATTAAGACAGTTTGACAACCTGGCATGGCAGGGAAACAATAACGATCTTGATACATAATACTGTGGAGAGCCATGACCGCCTACGCCAGCCGGCATGGCACCTGATGATACTCAACACACAATTCTTGGGAAGACCTCAGCTGCGGCGCACAAACACTTAAACAATGATCAGTGTGTGGCCACTGGTAGCTATGCCGATAGCGACACAGCAGCAAAAATTGTCAACAAGTTTGACCATGGTTAGCTTTGAGGTTGGTGACACTACACATCCACATTGTACTGAGAATATGATTGGTATTGGTAGAATCTCAAATTCAACAACAATTGAATAGAAATGTCTTATATGGGATACGCTTCAATTACTTTCAGTAATTAGACTAACGTGTAGCACAGGAACCAGTTCTTTTGTACGGCTGGTCTACAGCAATATGGTTATAGGTGTTCAGTGCAAGTGGTAAATCACTGAACAGTTACCATAGCAGCTGAATAAGGCCATCAGTGCAAATTCTTGATTAGAAACTGGCCTCACAGAACGTGGAGCATTCCCATAAGTGCTCCGCCCTCTGTTACAGCAGCCATCCGACTCGATGGTATTTTGAGTCAAATACCGCTGAAACAGACATCGACATCAGGGCACAACTCTGGCCCTTGCGACAGGTTTCTTTGTTGTTCCATCCACCCACGCCGTGCCCGTAACTAGTTCAAGCACAACGTCAGCCTGCCGGAACAACATGGTAACTGTTATCAAAGGTTACGACTACGGGCAATAAAATGGTGAAGCAATGCATTTCCGTTATCTGGACTACATCCTGCTGGAAATTGAGTAGGACCATTGCTCTTCTACAAGAGAAATCTGATGGGAGTTTTGAGAACGAATGGCCCAAATAATAAAATTGTTAGCCTCTCTGATGCAAAGTCAATTTCCCAATCTTGTAATTGCGTCTCAGATGTATGTTTATATGGTAGGAATATCAATGTTGCACTTCAGCTAGTTACTATTTGCGCTTTGATCTCTTTCTTCCACAGGATGAAATCAGCAGTAAGAAATAAAGAATGTAGCACAACACGAGGATTTCCAATGTTATTTCTCTATATTTTCCCGTGATAGTGTTTGTAAAAGCTTATTACAGGCGTAATTTGCTTACTAGAACAATCAAAATATTATTATGTTGTGTGTTTGCTATCAAATAATCAGCCTGATTTGTCATGCAAATTGAGCCGGAGAACATGAATATGCCACCCTGCTAGTTTTACAGTGGAGCTGCATTATTTTCACATTTCAGCCCAACATATCAGGTGTCAGAAGTTCTCCACCCACCCACCATCCCAACCGCCCATGTAGCAGCAAATGTCTAGTAGATAACATGCCCATATATAGCAGTCTTCATCTTGCGGAAGCCTGCAATTTATTGAAAAGAAAATGGTAGCATATCCTATCCAGGACGCATCAACCCAACATTTATTGTCTTTAGTAATTTTCTAAGTAATATTTAAATTCAGTAGGTTTTCATTACTTCCTAAACAGAAACACAACTATCACTACTCAATTATCCATTTATGAACTATTCAATGCTCTTTCATGTGCTAAACATACACAAGAGAGCTCAGGTTTTGTCCTCCACTTCTAATAGGACTAGGTACTTGACCACACTTACTGTAACAATTTTCCTGAATCATCTAGCATGATTTGAGCTGAAAACATTTCATGAGAGTAGTTATGTCTGTAACACAAATACAGATATTAGTTTGCTCTAGAAATTTATTTTACAGAAATATTGTTAGAAATTATTTAATTCTTTTTTTGTGTGTGTGGCTTCTGTTGCCAAATATAATTAAATGAGAAGTACAACTAGCATTACATTTTTCATTCAAAAACTAAAAAAAAGGGCACCACAACCAATACCTTACAGAGAAGGAACATTCTAAGAATGAACTATATACAAAATTGCACACAGTAGCAACAATCTAGCAGTGGATTATACCCATATGATGAGTGGATACGTCCATATGATGAATGGATTATACTCATATGAGTGGATACGTACATATGATTAATGGATTATACCCATATGAGTGGGTTACATCCATATGATGAATGGATTATATACATATGATGAATGGATTATATACATATGATGAATGGATTATACCCATATGAGTGGATACGTCCATATGATGAATGGATTATTCTCAAAATTGTACCCAACACCAACCACATGGAAGGATGTTATTTTTTTCCCCAACATCTGCAGATTAGCAGTCCTGAGAAATGAATGTGCTGTGTCGTAGTTTACCACTTGGCAGCAATATCTGCTCCATTCGGCCTGACACATCTAACTTCAGCACAGTTTCTTGGCCACTGACTCTCTATGGCATTGGATAATCAACTCTGCCCTCAAATCCTCCCTTGTCACCTTTTACAACCTTTGTTGCAGGCAAGTGTTGCTACTCTTTATTCCCATTTTGGACCCCAGAAAAACATGAGTGATGGGAGGATACTATATACACTTTACATAGAACAAACCACCATATAAACAAATTATACAGTACTCATTGTAAATGGAACAAACCACCATATAAACAAATTATATACAATAATTTAGAGAGAACAATTCATTTATGAGTGAATTCTCCTCTTATCTTAGATGACACAGTTTCTGGAGTCTCCATACGTGCAAGCACAAGCTTCCTGATATGGCTGTAAGAACCAATGCATGAATCTCTATAGTATTATATTTTGGGAACAGTCAAACTGATTACTTTCCATTAATTTCTATTGGTAACCAGTTTTACTGCAGTCTCACTAATTATTGATTGCTGTATAGCATTTCTTTCTGATGAACTGGGTTTTCACTGCACAACTCTGTCCACTTCACTTTTTAGCTGGACTCTCCTCAAATCAGCAACAATGACCCTGTGGACTATTTGTCTACAAGTATCTCTGTTCCATATGGACCATTACCAAAGATGTAAAGCCTGGGTTTTATGAGATACCATGCTATGAGCAAAGTATATGTAACATTTTATACAGCATAAAATAAATATTAAAAGTGAGAATTGCAGTTAAAATTAAACAATAAATAATGAAAAACAATATTATATATATGGGAGCTGCAGTAGTGTAATTTTAAGTAATTCGCCCGTCAACCAGTATACCCTGATTCGAGTCCATTAGTTGGTGGTTTTAGATAAAACTCCCATGGTTCACCCAGCCACAAGGAAGTAGGGTACCAGGGTTCAAGTTCTGGGACTGTTGAGGAATAGCTTTATTAGCCTTTATTGGTACTGAAAAAATGTGTTGTGATGCTGATTTATAACTCAGCTTGTCATACCCTTTTATATTTTATATCCCGATGGCCTGTGATGCTCTCAATGACTACTCTGGTAATGTGCACTTAATGTAACTGAAAGACTTATGGGTACACAGAACAGGTAAAAAAAACATTCAATCATCTATTCCAATTGGTGAAAACTCAATGAATCTTCCATAAACTGTGTGTCCAGACTTGGGTCAAGGATCATGTTGTGGCACAAAGTGACACCTTCCATATCTTCCATCATTTCTGGGTTTGGAGGATCATCCTGCAACAATAAAATGATACACATATTTGTGAAATGATAACCAGCTCATAGAATGATACACATATTTGTGAAATGATAACCAGCTCATAAAATGATACATATCTCAGTTAAAATGATACACTATCATTATCCTTCCTGCAGTACTGTATGATGTATCAAAGAGATCTTAGTGTATCTTGTCATGCACCCAAACAGTACAATGATACATTTCTCAAAATGATACACATCTCAGTCAGAATAAAATCCAAGTACAATGATACATTTCTCAAAAAATATACAAATCAACAAAAATATATTCTTCTTCTTCATCATTCTTGAGGTTACAGGGTTAATAGCTTCAATGAACTGTGTGTGCCACTTCTTCAGTCAGTTAACAGCGCTAATAACTTCAATGAACCGTGTGATTCATTTTTCAGTCGGTTATCAGGTTACACCGCTAATTGCTTCAATGAACCGTGTGATTCATTTTTCAGTCGGTTATCAGGTCACACCGCTAATTGCTTCAATGAACCGTGTGATTCATTTTTCAGTCGGTTATCAGGTTACACCGCTAATTGCTTCAATGTACTGTGTGATTCATTTTTCAGTCGGTTATCAGGTTACACCGCTAATTGCTTCAATGAACCGTGTGATTCATTTTTCAGTCGGTTATCAGGTTACACCGCTAATTGCTTCAATGAACCGTGTGATTCATTTTTCAGTCGGTTATCAGGTCACACCGCTAATTGCTTCAATGAACCGTGTGATTCATTTTTCAGTCGGTTATCAGGTTACACCGCTAATTGCTTCAATGTACTGTGTGATTCATTTTTCAGTCGGTTATCAGGTTACACCGCTAATTGCTTCAATGAACCGTGTGATTCATTTTTCAGTCGGTTATCAGGTTACAGCGCTAGTAACTTCAATGAACCGTGTGACTCCTTTCATCTTCATACTACTAGTGGTTGTACTATAAAGCACCAGTTTCTTTTCTTATATCTTATACACTTCCCTTTGCATCGAGCTCTTTAAAACGTATGGGAAAAAAACAAGATCGAAACCAATGCAGCTGGAGGAATTAAAAATAAAAATAGTAGCACTGGGCTATATATATATCAAGTGACATATTCTTTCCAGAACATTATTTTCGTCAAGGATATACTGAAATTCCCTGTTCTGAGCTAGCGAGCCTGCATTGGCTAGAGACATGTTCATACATTCTTCGATGTCGCTGGTCCATCGTCTTCCTGGTCGTCCTTCTTCACTTTACTAGCACTCTGCCCTTCAGAATCAGCCGTTCGATGCCATCATGTCTCTTTAAATGTCCAAAATACTGTAACTTCCATCTTATGATTGTATTTAGAAGCCACACTTAATTTAGCTTCAGTAATTTCAAAATTGTATGCTTTTCTTTTTCTGTCCATGATACTCGTTGGATCTTTCTGTCCATGATACTCGTTGGATCTTTCTGTCCATGATACTCGTTGGATCTTTCTGTAGCACTTCATTTCAAATGAATTTGATCCTTTTAGATATTGTCTTATTCAAAGTCCAAGTCTTGCATCCATGTGTTACCACTGGGGAAACATATGATCATAAAAGTGTTACATTTAGTGTCACTATTACTACTTTCAACTCCAATGTGATATCCTTGTTGACATACAGTTGCATAATTGGAAAATGACAACAGCAAAGAAATTAAAATTGTATTCATTTGAAAATAAATGCAGTAGAAAACTATTGGGTATAGGTTGGGAAGAGTTCCAGTCAAACAAGCAAGTAAGAGAAGACACCAAACAGCAATATGTTTCTACAATAAGAAAACAATGGGCTTATATAGGTTCCAGATGGCAAAAGAAGATCAAGAGATTTCTCAGAACAACCATCAAAGAAGGGACAGTATATGGGTCTCAACAACACGCAAGAATTACACACAGTAGCATCACATCACTCAAATTGGAAAGCTCTGGTTTCTACCCTATGCACTATATTCAGCTGAAGGAACATATATATATATATATGGCGACTTTATCACAGTTTTCTCATTTGTGTTAGTTTAAGTTTTGCAATTGCGAGACTTCTTTTGATCTCATCTGAACAATCTCTGGAACTGTTTACAATTGCTCCCAGATATTCGAAGCACTGGGCTATACACACTACAAACATTATTGAGTAATCCACTGGCACAATAAATTAACCGTTTTCTACTTGCCTGTAGCAACTGTGTTTGTCTGTAGGTCATGCCAGTCTCTGGATCCCTAATAAACAGTTCTGTCATGAACGAGTCAGTTGTTGAGGCACTCACTGACAAGTCTTGGACTCCATCGGATTGACACTCCATGTCAAGGATTTCCGCTGGAGATGATTAAACAACAGGTGAATACAAGAATAGCTGTAAATTATGACAAGATGCATTGTGATCTCCAGACTGCATCCTGCTAATCTGCAGGAGTTTGAGAACAAATATAGAATAATAATATTGTAATGGACAAGACAAGAACAATGCTGATGCTAATTAATAGAACTATAGAAACACAGAACAAAATGTATTATTCTAACCTTTGATTGCGGACATTGATCTGCCTAGTGCATGGGGTCTTGGCACCATGATTGTGTGAACTAGTTGGTGGCCAGCAAGAGATACATTGTTTGAGACTGGGTTTTTATAGTCACCAGATGCATTCATGACAATATTGCTTGGAGTGATAGATGTGACTGGAGCATCCAATTTAGCCCTCAATTTGGCTGCCTCGACTTCTTTCTGTTTCTGCCATCTGATGAGAAGTAAAAATATGTAGAAATATATGGTTGATCTCATTTATCATACACATGAAGGATTACTAGATTATTTGCTTGATATTATTTAACAAACATATGCAGAATTACGAGATTATTTGGTTAATCTCATTTATCATACACATGATGAATTACGAGATTATTTGGTTAATCTCATTTATCATACACATGATGAATTACGAGATTATTTGGTTAATCTCATTTATCATACACATGATGAATTACGAGATTATTTGGTTAATCTCATTTAACAAAATATATAATATTATGAATAAAACTATATCATATATTCTAGCTATCTTGGATGGGAGTGAAGACACTACATGGAATTTTTCACATACCTTTTCAATGCACGCTGACTAATAATGTCATTACTTCGAGGATCAGTACGGGCAGAACCATGCATATTTTCCAACATAATCTGGCTCTTCTTTCCTCTTTCCACAGCTTCAAATGATATCCTTTCATGTTGCTGCAGACACACAATATGAAGATTAGTGTTCGTCCTTAAACTAAATGTGATGGCTATAACAAAATTGTATACTGACACAACTATCAAATTGTTTATTGCACATTGTATACTGACACAACTATCAAATTGTTTATTGCACATTGTATACTGACACAACTATCAAATTGTTTGTTGCACATTGTATACTGACACAACTATCAAACTGTTTATTGCACATTCTCTGTATACTGACACAACTATCAAATTGTTTATTGCACATTGTATACTGACACAACTATCAAATTGTTTATTGCACATTGTATACTGACACAACTATCAAATTGTTTATTGCACATTGTATACTGACACAACTATCAAACTGTTTATTGCACATTCTCTGTATACTGACACAACTATCAAATTGTTTATTGCACATTGTATACTGACACAACTATCAAATTGTTTATTGCACATTGTATACTGACACAACTATCAAACTGTTTATTGCACATTCTCTGTATACTGACACAACTATCAAATTGTTTATTGCACATTGTATACTGACACAACTATCAAATTGTTTATTGCACATTGTATACTGACACAACTATCAAATTGTTTATTGCACATTGTATACTGACACAACTATCAAACTGTTTATTGCACATTGTATACTGACACAACTATCAAATTGTTTATTGCACATTGTATACTGACACAACTATCAAATTGTTTGTTGCACATTCTCTGTATACTGACACAACTATCAAACTGTTTGTTGCACATTCTCTGTATACTGACACAACTATCAAACTGTTTGTTGCGTTAGGAGTAATGAGATAACCGATACACTAGTGAGCGTGACCACAGTGTTAATAGGCACATCAATAGATCAATCTGACATAATTCATGCAAAGAGCGAACTCGTCCGCAGAGATTTTCTATTTTAAGTGTGAATCATGGTTGCTCAAGAACTACATGAGATTGGTGCAAAGATCGAACAGCCAGTAAAAATAAACAATAAATAAACGAAGAGACCTATAAATCAGCATCCAAACTGGAATTATCAGCCACTACACTCGGATGTATTTATTGAGACGGGGATCGGAGCATTGAAGTACTTGCCCGAAGTGCATTGATGATAACCTGCTGACATGACTCGAAACTATCAAATATTAACAATCAACAGAAAATGAGTGACGTACGAAATCAACAAAGATAATAGAATATCACAACTAAATGACATAGGGACAAGAAATGTGACCTAAAACAACTAATAAAGATATTTATAAATAATCTCCTATAAATAAATATAAAAGTCCTTTAGGTTGAAACGTCAATTTGTGTGTGTTACTAGTGATTAGAAAAACCTTCATTACCCTGTTCCCAATTTCACATGAAATAGAAGGCGGTAGAAATACATAACTAAAACCACATGGATTATAAGAAAACACATAATTACATTTTCAAAACATGTTCAAATGTTTTAATATATGTTCTTTTGGTACTTCGGTTCTGTCCGCCCGCAAAGCACGAAATTCAATTACTATCTCCCTTTGGTGTCCTAAGTTTGGATTTTTGATATAAGCTAAGACTAGAGATGGTGATGGTTGCCATGTCAAGGTTGAATATATGGAAAAGTAAGACCAGTATTAGAGTAATGATCAATTTATGCAGATCGCTAGAGCTAAGTATACTTGTGTACGGATGTGAAAGTTGGACACTCAATGCAGACACAGGCTTTTGAAAACAAATGCTACAGATATTAGTTCAGAATAATATAGAACACAATGCAAATATATTTGTCTGTCAGCAAATAAACAAACTTGCAGGATATCAAGAACCACTATTGGCAGCGGTGAAACAGCATAAACTTGTATGGCTTGGACATGTAACGAGATAAGATTTGCTTTTTAAATTTAATTTGCAAGGAACAGCTGAGAGTTGAAGGAGAGAAATTCCTGAATTAATAATATCAGGGAATTGTCTGGGTGTTGATTTTCTACACTCATCCGAATGGCTAAGTATATATAGTTGTTTGGAGAGCTTTTTTTGTATCATCTTATTCTTCTTCAGCATTCATTCTCAAACTCCCACTGGATCTCCCTTATAGCAGGACAAGGGTCCTACTAGATTTCCAGCAGGATGTAATCCAGAAAATGGAAATGCACTGTGTTGCTGTTTTATTTGCACCAATGGCCTGACACATTCGTCTTCGGTGGAGAGCTTTTTGTATTGCATTAACAGATTTTGGGTCTTATTCTTATGGGATAATATCTAATGCGAACATCTTACCTGTAAAATTTTCCCAGATTCAATGAGTTGTTGATCAATTTGCTCATCAATAAATATCTTACCTGTAAAATTTCCCCAGATTCAATGATTTGATCAATTTGTTCATCAATAAATATCTTACCTGTAAAATTTCCCCAGACTCAATGATTTGTTGATCAATTTGCCCATCAATAAACATCTGCTCATGCTTAATGTTTTGTTGTTCTGTATGTAATGGTACTTCTGCTTCTATTGCCAATGATGAAGAAACACCTTGTGATGCCAATGAAGCACCCACACCAACAGAAACCATTAGCTGTGAGATTATGTTTGAGCAGTTCTCGTCTGGTAAGGTTTCACCTGATGAGGTCAGCAAAGCTTGATCTGATATTCCGAACAAATTTGTTGAAGAAATTAGAATAAAATTTTATGTTTGCAATGAGGTAATATACAACGTGTATAAAATAAGGGACTTCACTGTTTCTTCTAAGCTATGTCACTACGTACCTTGTCAGAAAGTGCTATGCATGGAATGAAACATTTGGCACTGAATAAGATTTAGAACCCAAAATATAATTTCTCTAGTGCCACTTTGCATTTATAATCCTGTAGCTGGATTATTCCCTACATCAGGTGATGATAGAATCCAGAGATTACTGAGTTTGTCACTTTTATTCCCTACACTTGGTGAGGTTAGAACCCAGAGGAATGAGTTTGTCACTTTTATTCTCTACACTTGGTGAGGTTAGAACCCAGAGGAATGAGTTTGTCACTTTTACTCCCTACACTTGGTGAGGTTAGAATCCAGAGGAATGAGTTTGTCACATTTACTCCCTACACTTGGTGTGGTTAGAACCCAGAGGAATGAGTTTGTCACTTTTATTCCCTACACTTGGTGAGGTTAGAACCCAGGAGGGATTACGAGTTTGTCACTTTTATTTCCTACATCTGGCAGTGGGTTTTACATCCAGCTTTAGATTGGTTGGTTTATTCTGTTTTCATCTAGTTTTGAAACGTCTGAGGTATAAGAAAACGAGAAAGGCCTAAAGCAACCCTAAAAAACACCATAGAAGAGGACTACATAAAGAAGGGGAAATAATACGCCGCAAGACCATACAAGAACTAGAATTGCAGGCAGCGGACCACAACACATAGAGAATCAAAACCTCTGTGCCTGCGGCACGAAAGGAACAAACTAACTAATTTTAGATTGGTTTTAAAATATCCAGAGCCTTTAAAAGTTGATGACTTTTACTAAATGTATTGCCAGGGATTGGGCAGTCTTCTCAAGTTGGACAGCCTTGTTGAGTTGGACAGTCTTCTTGAGTTGGATAGCCTTCATGAGTTGGACAGCCTTCATGAGTTGGACAGCCTTCATGAGTTGGATAGCCCTCATGAGTTGGATAGCCTTCTAAAGTTGGACAATCTTCTACCCTGGAGGGGATTTTGCTGTTTTATGACTACTGGTTATCATCAATGCACACAGGACAAGTTCATAGGTGCTGTAATCCCTGTCTCAATAAATCCATCAGTGTAGGGGTAGACATTTCAGTTCTATGCTGATTTATCTGTCTCCTTGTATATCTATTTGGTTTCTCTTTACGAGTTGTTCCGATATTTACACCAATCTCAGTCTTGAGAGCGACAATAATTCATGCTTTCTAAAATCTTATGAGTGAACAAGATCTTTTAATGCAATTAACTGTGTTAGATCGGTCCACTGATAGGCCTATTGATACTGTGGCCATGCTCACCAGTGTATCAGCTCACTCACTGCCATCAGCCCCTGTATGTCCTGGCATGAATATAAAGGTAATCTTTCTGGTCATGGATTGTGTCACACAATAACTTCACACATTGACAGCGGAACTTCAGCTTCAACTTAAGGGTTCATGTTTATTGAGTCACCACACATGCATATGTGAGAATAGTTCTGTGACATCCCCCATAACAGTACAGCCAACAGTCTTTTATCTCCATTACAAGACTTGCTCGTTGTTGTAGTGAACTCACAGCTGATTATTTGACAGTTTTCCCATCTGACTGTTTATAAAAAGTTTTCCCTCCTGACTGTTTATAAAAAGCCCAAGTACAGAAAGAAACCCACCAGTGTTGATTATTACACAAATTTCTGCAATGTTATTGTCAACGCACACACTGATTTCTTTATCCGCCGATACCTGATTTGTAACTTCTATTGAGTTCCGGTAGTGATGTCCGTTGATGGAGGGTGTTTCTCTAATCAAGTCTGAGTCATTCCGTCGATCGTTGGATAACAACTAACATCGTAAAGTCCAGACCGATTTGTGTAACAGAAGTCAGTTCATTCCAATTCTTTTTCATTATAACTAACACCCATTGGAGTGAATTCAAATCAAATGATAAAATCAGAGAAGAAACACATCAAAATTTCATCGCAGATGTTATCAGAAAACGCCATTGGTCCTACATCGGGCATGTCCTACGCGCAGACATCAACAGGATACATCACCAATCTCTTCAATGGATACCTACCGGCAAAAGAGCCAGGGGTAGACCAAAAAAAACACTCAGAAGAACAATAATTAGAGAAAGTAAAACAATCAATATCCATACTATCCAAGAGCTGCACAGAATAGCTTTGAACAGACAGAATTGGAGAGATCTGACATCTGCCCTATGCGCTAACTTCAGCGCTAAAGGAAAATGAATGAATTGAGTGTGATGACTACAGAGAAGGTACCACATAATGCAGGTGGAGTGGATATCCACTTTGCTCAGGGCATGTTACAGATAAAAGAATGGACGTTTTCCCAGCATTGCAGATACGGGTTCCCAGAAAGCTTCATCACAGCAGAGATCATGGAGTGGGATAGTCAACCCACATGCCTAAGCACCCTAGTCACCTTCTATTACTTGTATGGCAGGCAGCAGTGTAGTACTTCTTTGCCCCCCCCCCCTTTCACACCCTGGCAGTAAATAGGTAAAAATCACAAATAGAAGCAACCCAAATGAAAATCTCATAAAACAATACCTCCAGTAAGAAAGTCTGCTGGCAACACAGAATCCTGGTTGGATGCAAGAGTTCCACGTGTCAGTCCTAAATGAAAATAGAATAGAAAGTTTTAATAACTAGAAAATTCTATCATATAATGCCAAACAAGATCATAGGAAAGAGAACAGTGGAAAATAAGACCCGGGGAAGATAGACAGTCTCGTGGCTTATTTGGGGGAAAGAAGAACATTGGAATGAAATATTGGAGGAAAAGAGGAACATTGAAATGAAATATGAGAGAGAGAGAGAGAGAGAGAGAGAGAGAGAGAGAGAGAGAGAGAGAGAGAGAGGACATTGAAATATTGGAGGGAAAGAGGAAATTGAAATTAAAGACATGAATGAGAATATTTAAATAAAAGGCGGGAGAAAAAGAGGACATGTAAACTAAAGATGGGGAAAAGAGGACATTGAAATAAAAATTAGTGAAAGAGAAAATTAAAATAAAAATTGATGAAAGAGGACATTGAAATAAGAATTGATGAAAGAGAACATTGAAATAAGAATTGGTGAAAGAGAACATTGAAATAAGAATTGATGAAAGAGAACATGGAAATAAGAATTGGTGAAAGAGAACATTGAAATAAGAATTGGTGAAAGAGAACATTGAAATAAGAATTGATGAAAGAGAACATTGAAATTTATACTGAAAAGAGACTAAATAAATCTATATTTGAAATATATTTGCTAAGTTGTGGTTCCATCTTTAACACATCTCAAATTTGGTGGTCAAAGCATGATCTCTAGATCAGGTCACAGTTTTTAACTTTGTTCTGGTCCCTAATAACTACGAGCAATTGAGCCTGTGTATCCATTCCTAAAAATGAAGTGGTTTCTCCCAGAGCTTTATTTCATACATAGAAAGGCAACTTTTAGCAGTGTGCAATGCCATGAGAGTAAGCCTACTCCACTCTGGTAAAAATGAAATTGTTAAGTAGAAATATTGTTGGATTTCAAAAAGATAGTCTCACTTCATGTCATCTACTAGAGGTGTACCGTTGCATGCTGGTTGGTCTAATGGTCATTTTTCAGACCTTCCACATGCGGGTCATAGGCCATTATCACTTTACTGACCAAATTCGACAGTCGCCAAATTTCTCTAATGTACTTGGTGACCAACCTCATCGAAAACGTTATGAGACTTCAGAAATATGGCAACTGTGTTATAAGAAGTAGTATTACTCAGAATAGCATATCGGGTTATATTACATTATTCCAAAATGGCAGCACCCATGAAACACAGTCTCTTGGCATTGTTTATGAGTTTTAATCTTTATGGAACCTAATTTCTGGAAGGTGGGATTTTGCGATATATAGACAGTAATGTATATCCATGCCCAGCATTATAATAGTGGGATTTTGTTCTTGAAATAACTCCAGAGCTTTTAAAATGATTCGGAAAATGAAAACACTCATTATGACACATAGACAATTTCTCAATGCTGTCTAACGTGAGTTTGATTTTATACAGATTTCTCAAGACTGTGATGTTGATGTCTAAAAAATGTGTAAACACCCTTGGTAATGGGGGATCTTCTTCTTCTGTTTGTTCTCAAACTCCTGCAGATTAGCAGGATGTAGTCCGGAGAACGGAATGCGTTGTCATGGTTTACAGCCTTGCTGCAATATCTGCATCTTTCAACCTGACACATCCGGCTTCATCATGTAGTGGGGGAATAAGTGCACTCTGGATTGCTGGTGAGGTAATTTTTAACAATAGCATTATGAATATGAACATCACCTTCTCCATATGACTCCTGAGATAAACTGATGTCGCTGTTGCCATCTCCCCCAGAGCTCAATAGACTCAACCAGCTGACACCTCCATGGTTGTTGCCTGCACCTCCCTCTACACCAAAATAAATCAAGGCAAATTAAAGTTATTAACAATAATTAAGGAACAACATTGACATTGAATGAGTATAGTTAACAGTGAAATTGATTTTGAATGGTGAATACTACAAAGAAAATGTGTTAAAAATTTCAATTTAATGAGTTAATCTATTTCCCATTCTATATTTCTTATGAGAAGAACAGTGAATCAAGATCTGAGAACAATTAACCATATTTCAAACAGTATAGTACTATGTGGGGGATAAGTATGCTCTGGAGAACCTGCGCATGTGATCTCACCAATGGCTCACTAGACAAACCAACCATGCAACAGAAAACCTTAGTAGATGACATGCCTTTATATTGAGGTTATCTTCTTATAGAAGCTTCATGGCATGTCATCTATACAATCCCGCAGTCGTAACCTTCGATAACAGTTACCATGTTGTTCCGACAGGCCGACGTTGTGCTTGAACTAGTTACGGGCACGGCGTGGGTGGACGGAACAACAAAGGAACCTGTCGCAATGGCCAGAGTTGTGCCCTGAGGTCGACGTCTGTTTCTGCAGCATTAGACTCGAAACACCAAGAAGTCGGATGTCTGCTGGAACAGATGGAGGAGCACTTATGGGAATGCCCCACGTGCTGTAAGGCCAGTTTCTAATCAAGAAGTACTATGTCTAAAGGTCTTCTGCATTTATTCTCACATTCCTGATGGTCAACAGGATATAGCCCAGAGAATAGAAATGCGTTGTGTCATGGTTTAGTTTGGACGTGACATCTGTGCCTTTTGGCTTACCTTTGAACTATAGTATGGAACTGTCAACCCTCTCCCACCCCTTATGATATTAGTGTTGCTATTCTTTACTCCCCTTTTTGACCCCCCCCCCACAACACATGAGCATGTACAGAAAGTGACATTTGAACACTCACTCTGTGGTAAGCTGCAGTGTTTTATCAGTATGTGCTGCCTCAGGCTAGCCTTGTTTGCATAATGCTTTTCACATTTTTCCATTGGGCAGTGGTAAACAATTGTCTTGCCAGACTCATCATGTTTCTTCAAGTGTACATACAAACTACTCTTGGCTGTAAAGGTGTTGCCACAGCCTAGATAGAAAATATCTGTTGTTTAAAATGTTGAATAATTATTTTTAAAGAATTGTCGTGTCACATCTGAAGCAACCTTGTTTATGTGTTATTTATGTTTACAAGTAGACCTAACTGTCCCTTGTAACACATTGTCGATATTCAGTCATCATCATCATGTGCTGTTTTGGCTGGTGTATCTGACCATGAATCTCCACAGCTCCCTATCACTAGTACTATGTATTAGGCTTGTTGTTAACTCTATGCCACGCCAAAACTGTCCAATATTTTCTCATGTTGTCGTCCTCTGTCTATCTTGCCTGTTGTAACTATGTTCCCCAAACCTCCCTATTTCATAACGTGACCAAAAAATGAAGATTGTCTTTGCCTTATAGTCTCGCATTTGATTATTATCAACACCACATTAATTTTTCTGGCAGTCCATGGAATTCTCAGCGTTCGTCTATAGAACCACATCTCTACTGCCTCTAATTTCTCACTATATTGTTTGTTTATTGTCCAAGACTTGCATCCATATGTTAGTATTGGAGTAATGTAGCACTGCAGAGCTCTCTTTTCTCAAATCTAATGCTAGGGTCATATTACACAATCCAATTTTTCATTTTTCTAAATGCTATTTTTGCCTGCCATGATAGCCCCCACAATGAAAACGAGATAGACACCAGTATAAGTGGTAGATCTGCAACAGGGTAAACCATTTGTCCCGATATAAAGTATTGTCAAAGGCAGCAGATATAAATAGTAATTGCCCATATGGATCTGGAAAACAACGGGGAAACTACATTATTCTCACAAGAAGAAAATCATGCTGATATTTATCGTAGTTTGGGAATATACATGTTGAAAGTCTTGACAAAAATCACATCTTTTTTAAAGGAATGTGGTGTGGTTGAATATTAAAAATGTGTTGGTTCAAGCTGCGAGGTGAGTAGGTGCCATCTGAGAGGGCCTGGGTCTCTGCGCATAAGGAGCATATGTAACTAGAAGCTCGTCTCGAGATAACAGAGCTTGTAGTTCCGATTTCCTTGGAACGTTTTCACTTTCTATTTGCAGTTGGCGCTGTTCTACCCTTTCATTGTACTCAGTATGAAATCTATTTGACTCTCGCCATGCATCTACCTTTTTCATTGGCTGCCCCTCCAATGTTCGGACTGGACTGACTAGCATCACTGTGTCGACTAGCAGCATGTGTTGATGCTGGTGGTGTCGGAGATATTGTCTGTCTCTTATGCAGTCAAATTTCTTTCCATTTGCTACCTCAACATTCTCGGACACGATCCCCAAATGATTTAGCCAGAATCAGCACAAGCTGCTGTATTTTTGTTTCCAGGGTGCACAGCAAAGAGGTACATTTGGGATCTTGGTTATCTGCTAACCCTGGGTCGCTGAGAGCATTGTGTTCCTTTTGCACCCCTCTTTACTGTATACTTCTTCTTGTGTGTTCGTTCTCAAACACCTGCAAATTAGAAAGCTATGCTCTGGAGAACAAAATGGGTTTTGTTATAGTTTACAGCTTATCTTCAACTTCTGTACCTTTCGGCATGACACATCAGACTTCAGCATGGTTTTGGGATCACTTTGACCCTATATGAGATGGGACAGCCAACTAAACCTCATAACCTGAGCGAACGCTGAAGAAGAAGAAGACCTCATAACCTTCATAGTTGCCTCTTACAACATGCATGGAGGGTAAACAGCATGCTATTCTTTGCTTATATTTCAGGACCCAATACACGGGGTACCTTATACTTATCTAATCCCTGGGGTTTGCAAGCTTTCACCTTTCTTCCCTGTTCCAGGTGGTTGTAGGTGCATGTCTTCTTCAGCGTGGTATTGTGTCCATATAGAGGTAGTTAGTGATGGAGGTTTGACGGTAATAGCTTTTTCCCCTGATCTTGTAATACTCTTTAATTTATATGAATTTATCCATATGTATAGCTTAAGACCACATGGACTTACCTTCAACTGGACAAATGAAAGGTCTATCTCCACTGTGAGTGATCAGGTGACCCTTGAGATGCTCAGATCTGTGAAATTGTTTTCGACAAACCTCACAAACCCACTTACGCAGGCCGGTATGTTTTGTCTGATGTCGTTTAAGTTTGCTAGCTGTGGCAAAAGCCCAACTGCAGCCCTGGTAAAAGAAAAAAAAGAAATGCCTCTTGTAATTGTTTTCCCAACTATTTCCATGAGACCTCCCCCCTCCCACCAAGTAGGAAGCTTCTTAAAATATTGTATATCACTGACAGTTGGAATCTTCTGGGTATAATATAAAGCACCTTGAGAAACCTTGCACAAAGGTATGTAAAAACTCCATTGTTCATAATTTCTGACATAAAAAACCATCTCTTTGAAATTATTGTGATAGGATTACCTGAGCTTTGACCTCAAATAAGTTATGCTCATGAGCTATGATATTAATCAAGTCCTCAGTTGAATGGGGCATGTTTCATCATTAACCCTTTATCCGCTGTAGGCGAGTTAACTAGTTGTTTTTTATTATCTATCCCATCATTACTAAAAGTGATTTTACACTGAAATTACCAAGTGCCAATGCAAAGGATATAAGCTTGAGGAGCTGAATACTTTCAAATACTTCGGATCTAGCATATGTAGCGATGGAAAATGCAAAGAAGAGCTAAAAATATGGCTGGAGATGGCTTTAGCGTCTATGTCAAGGCTAACATTAATTTGAAAAAGCAATATCAGTGTTGGAGTGAAAGTCAAACTGTATAAGTCACTGGTGATTTCTGGTTGTGAAAGATGGAAACAAACTGCGGACATGGAGAGATGATTACAGGCTTTTGAGTACAAATGTTACAGATGAATTCTAGGAATTTCCTATAGAGAGCATAAAACAAATTTATATGTAATAAATAAAATAGAAATGTATCTAGGTACAAGAACCAATGTTTTCAATAGTGAAACGACGAAAACTAGCATGGTTTAGACATGTATGCAGGTATGATTCCTTGTCAAAAGAAATGCTGCAGGGAACTGTCAAAGCGGGGAGATGCAGAGGAGGGAAAATAAAGACATGGACAGACAACATCAAGGAAAGGACAAGATTAGATTTTTCCTCGCTCGTCCGCATCACTGAAGATAGAAATCGCTGGAGCACTGTGTGCTGAAGCCTTAAATGTGGTACCTCTACAACCCTGACGGACTACGGGTTTATAGATAGATGCGACAGTCATCTCATCCCCGCATTTACAATTACTATAATGCCGAAATCAGCTTGTGCTGGGCCTACAAGGCGCATAGCTGTGGCACAACGTTACAACGTTAGAATATCCGTGCTGATTATTATGGAGCGAATGCAAGACAAACAAACAATTACTATAAGCACTGATCCCTGAACTCAGAAATCATAACGGTAAAATATAAAACAAAACCTTGATATGGCAACAATTTACACAAAACTTACACGCTCATAGAGTTGAAAACAGTGTTCAAAATGAAGTAGACTACTGGAGACTGTACCTATCACATACTATTTGACGTTCAACAATTGGAGGCAATAAAATAAAAAGCAGCCTTTGATGTTAGAAAAATATTCTCAGATTGGCTATAAATGCTGCTTCTTCTATTGGAACTTCAAAGGACATATAACAAATTATTATGCCCACCCAGGCTAACCTACACACAAAAGGTTGCCCACTCCCACTCTAAGCTGATATGCACTTGTCTCTCAGCCATAGAGATGGACATAAATAAACTAAACCAAACACCCACCTGATAGTCACAAATAAATGGTTTCTCTCCAGAGTGCAGGCGTTCATGTTGCCTCAGCCGACACATCTTGGTAAACTCCTTTCCACAACCTGGTACTTTGCATTTCAACTCTTCCTGATTCTGCTGATGAACCTTCATGTGTGAACCCATGCAGCCAGATGAGAAAAATACTTTCTCGCAATCAGGTTCTGGACATCTGAACAGAAATATTCAATTAGCAAAATAAAGGATGCAACACTGAAAGATGATTTCTTACTGCTATCATAAAAAAATAGCTGTCTTACTTTCGTTCACAATGTCAGGTGAGAATGAATTTGTTTTCATATAGCTAATCAATGAATTTCCTCTCAAAAGCAATGGCAAACTACTAAGCACTTTAATTAGAAGTTTTGTGGAATACTGCAGTGTCTAATGAGTTTCCATAATGCCTCTGTATGTAATGTTGTGTAGGTTAACTACAAATTCAATTATTTTTCACACAAACTATACAATCTAGCCTCTGAATTATACTCACTGGCACCTATGTGCTTTCATTAAAACTCCACACAAACTGCACTACAATCATACCCCACATGTTTCGCATCAAAAGGTCTCATTGGATCAACAATCCCATCAACTCCTTAGGTGGAGATAGGACTTAGTCCAGCCAACAGAGGCTGGAAATGTAAGATTGGTTGGGCCATCTCCCATATCAAGCAGAAAGATAGTCCTGCCAAAGTAAGCACAGGTGCTGCAATCACATCCGGAGATAACAGGATGAGAAGTGCACCATTAACCATGGTATCATGCAACCCACCTCTGTAACATTTCTGCACGCTGAGAACAAGAAGAATCAGCAACAATGTAACAGTACAGCCCTAATATATAACATGACAATAAAGTCAGACTTTCTTCTTGTGGAAGCTCCATAGCACTTTATCTGCATATTTATGTATAAACATCATACAGGAATATGTATAAACATAATTTAAGGTTTATTTTTATTGCACACTGTTGAGAATTGAAATCTTCTAGATATGAAATAATGCTCTGGAGGACACCCCCACCCAAAAACTAAATATGTAGAAAAAACAAATATAAGATCTCTATTGTAACATTTAACACACACGCACAAAATTAGCAGCATATCCTACACAAAATGTCACTTTAATTACATTCCACACAAACTACAATTTTACATGTATCACAAACACACACACACAAAATGTCACTTTACATTCCACACAAACTACAGCTTTAGATGTATCACAAACACACACACAAAATGCCACTTTAATTACATTCCACACAAACTACAACTTTAGATGTATCACAAACACAAAATGTCACTTTAATTACATTCCACACAAACTACAACTTTAGATGTATCACAAACACACACACACACACAAAATGTCACTTTAATTACATTCCACACAAACTACAACTTTAGATGTATCACAAACACACACACGAAATGCCACTTTAATTACATTCCACACAAACTACAACTTTAGATGTATCACAAACACACACACGAAATGCCACTTTAATTACATTCCACACAAACTACAACTTTAGATGTATCACAAACACACACACGAAATGCCACTTTAATTACATTCCACACAAACTACAACTTTAGATGTATCACAAACACACACACGAAATGCCACTTTAATTACATTCCACACAAACTACAACTTTAGATGTATCACAAACACACACACGAAATGCCACTTTAATTACATTCCACACAAACTACAACTTTAGATGTATCACAAACACACACACAAAATGCCACTTTAATTACATTCCACACAAACTACAATTTTAGATGTATCACAAACACACACACGAAATGTCACTTTAATTACATTCCACACAAACTACAACTTTAGATGTATTACAAACACACACTCTTCTTCTTCTTCTGTGTTCGTTCTCAAACTCCTGCAGATTAGCAGGATGTAGTCAGGAGAACGGATTGCATTGTGTCATGGTTTACAGCATTGCTGCGATATCTGCACCTTTTGGCCTGAAACATCCGACTTCAGCATGGCTTTGGGTCAGACCCTATATGGGATGGGACAGCCAGCTCCATCCCATAACCTCCTTAGTCGCCTCTTACGACATGCATGGAAGGTAAACAGTGTTGCTATTCTTTGCTCCCCTTTCAGGCCCGGGCAACACACAGGCAATAAACACACACAAAATGTCACTTTAATTACATTCCACACAAACTACAACTTTAGATGTATTACACACACACACAAAATTGTAGCATATCACATACACACTACAACTTTAGATGTATCACATACAACAAACATTTTTAGATTGAGAATACAGCCAAAGTCAGATGTGTCTGGGCATTGGTGCAAAATAAAATGGTTACACAGTGCAATTTCATTCACTGAACTGCATTCTTCTGGAAATCTAGTGGGAGTTTCATAGCGAATACAAAATTTAAAAAATATAATTTAGAACAGGCCACAACAGATTCAAATAACATGTACAGGAAGCTTGGCAACACCGGTATGTGCCCTCGTGGACAATCTGCAGAACGGTCCACAGTACCACACTACTAGAAGTAAATGTGCCCACCTGAAACAGCTTTGATAGACAAGCTGTATGGCCCTGGTAAGGTGACCACAGTACAATCCATTGAATAAATCTATCAGTACATGACTTGTCAAGAGAACACACACATCCCCCCTCCAATTACAATCCACATACAAAAATATCACACCAGATAAAAATCAAACCTACTTAAACGTGCGATTCTCATAAGCATGCACATTTCGTAAATGTAAATCCAACTGTCTTTTTGTAGCAAACTTTTGGTTACACCCTCCTTCCGTGCATGTCTCAGTACATGGTCTATCATGGAGCTTGCGATGCGTATTCAAGTTATACACTGTTGTAAACCTGTGTCCGCAACCAGGCTTGTCACACTGAAATGAAAATCCTGGTTTACAGTATGGCAATGATGGCGTAAATAAAATATGTAGGATATATAAAAAGACATGACACATTGCTGGAAGACATTACTTGAGTCAAGGGACGGCAAGCAAGAGGCAGGCAGAGATAAAAGTTGGAGAGTATTCATCTGTGGAAACGTTGATAATGATACAGAAAAGCAGCAAATATTTCAAGCATGCTTGACCGTGGTAAGCTTTGAGCACGGTGACCAGCGTGTAAGCACGAGAATCAGTTTTCTTGTATAACTGGTTTACTTCTACAATTAAACAAACACAAATCAAAATATAATTGTGATTATTTGAAGACGTCTTTTTTAAAACAAGATGCACCAAATAATCAAAGAAATTATGCTGTAAGAAAGAGGTCTCTAAAAATCACATTTATATTTTGATTTTTCTTATTTAATGTTCATGTTTCTTGAAAAAGATCCCAGTTGGGCCAGAACATGGAAAAAAGAAGGTAATGCAGGTCTGCATCTTGAGTGACTCTATGAGTATGATTAAGAAGGTACAAGTGGGTCTAGTTCGCAAACAGTGGATTGAGGCCCTGAGAAAGGCGAGCTTGAAAGTGATTACATTTATTTTCGTGCCGGGACATGTGGGCGTTCGAGGCAATGAAAGAGCGGATCAACTGGCATCGTGCGCGATTGTGGCACAGGGCAATGGATCGCGCTGACGTTTTGAACTCTTTAAGAGATATAACACGCGAGAGTAAGACTAATGTGGATGATGATTCCTTTTCAATGGCTATGATTAAAGATCAGGGATTGAAATGCGGTGTTGCTAGAGGTGAACATTTTGGAGGATGCAGAAGAATGATGGTCCGGTACTGTCAGCAGAAGTGTAATGGCGGATACACTCAAGGAGAGATCGGAGCAACTATGGATGTGTCCAGTTTGCAGTGATGATGATCCGACGACTAACTAACTAACTAACTAACTAACTAACATGGAAAAAAGTCCTGTTCTTTTGTTTATTGCTATTTATTAATTTTTTACATTGATAGGCTTTATCAGTAACCACGATACTTTATATAGTATTTCTGCTTATTTAAATTAATTGTTGGCAAGTGTTCCCATATTTAAATTGTTCCAAGTATCACACTGCCTGCTGAGAGTACAACTCACAAACTGTAATCATTTAAATGAACTTTTGGGGAAAAAATGCACATGTGAACTATGCTTTTTCTTACGAGTCGCAGTAGTGTCGTGTTAAGTCAGTCCCCTGATGACCAGCAAACCTAGTTTTTCTAATCCATTTATTCGTGGTGTGAAATAAAAATGACTTCATCCAGCCACCAGGAAGTAGGGAAAAGAGCTCATGCTCTGATACGGTTGAGGAAGAGCGCCATGGTTACTGAGAAAGTGCGATACGCAATGCTAGTTAGGTTTCTAGTCAACCAATGACTAGGAAGTTGAGTAATTATGGGAAACTATGTTGCTATGATGCTGGTTTGCAACTTATATTACCTATAACTTACCCGTACCATGCTTTGTCTAATTTCGAACCTGCAACCTCATAAATACAAGGCAAATTGACTAACATTCTGGCATGGAGATTGCACTCCATAGAATACTACTTAGTTTTAAAGTCTCTGATTGTTTTATTTGTCACTCGTCAAGGACATAATAGAAAATATATGTAACTTTATGAACCCACCAAATAATCTTTACGTCCCTCATGAGACTCCAGGTGCCGCTTCAGTTTATTGGATGTTGTGAAGGCCCACTCGCAACCCAACAAAGAGCACTGCAACAAAAAATATAAATCAGAGTAATGTTTCTGAAAGTTTAGCTCTCACATACACGGAGTATTCTCATTCTGAATCTTCTAGACCCATGTTTTCCAACATGGTGGACAATCAAGAATTGTCAACATACCCCAATTTTGAATCAGCAACCCAAATGAAAATCAAGATGATAACTCATTAATTCTCCTTCTGAGATCAGTTTCCTATGCTCAAAAGTCTATACAAACAGGTTCGCCTCCATGAATTAAGTCATCAGCAGGAGGTCCTCATGGATGCTTCACTTCCAGATCTGTCTCTTGGGACCAGGTTTTAGCCCCCAAGTTGCCAATGAGTAGAGATGTCTGTAGATGTGTTCTGGGGGTCTCAGGACCATTTTGACATAGACATTGATCAGTTTGGAATACATCTATTTTGTGAAGATGTGCTTGTTTGTCCTACAGTGTACTGTTTGGACTACAGTGTACTGTTTGGAGCCTAAAAATGGTTGTTTGCTGTGATCTGTTTAGAGCTATGGTGGGGTCTTGTTGCTGCTTGTTCTCTGACTCCATGTATGTTTGTTTATTCTTTTGATGAGAGTTCTTGCTTCAGTCAATGATGTTCTGTGATTGCATTGTTCCATTTTTGTACCTGCTTTTGCCAGTCTGTCAACTACCTCACTCCTTGCAATTCCAGTGTGCAGGGATCCACCGCAGCACCACTTTATTGTTAGTAGACAGTTGATTTAAAAATTCTGAGCTTGTTTTTGTTAGATCTTTAGGTTCATTTTGTATGGTCAGGTGGACTTGACATGCAGTCACACAAGAAGACTATGCTCTTTTGAGTCTGTTCCTCTAGTGCCTTTGGTGCTTGTAAGATTACTTATAACTCTGCCCTGTAGTATGTTGAAAATTCGTTAGTAGTGATTGAGAGTTCTACTTTTGGTGTTTGGTATAAGTAATTGTATTCCAGTTCCTACTTTTTTCTTTTATTTCCTCTGGTGATGATCCACCTGTGAAGACATGAATCTACCATGGGCTGTATTATTGAGTGTCTAGGTGATCAAATGTTTTTTGCTTTGTGATCAGGAATTTCCAGTTATGCTGTCGATTCCTGGGTTGTGGCAGGGCTAGATTTTTTTATATTTTTCTCTCTCTGTTTTGCAACATATTGGTAATTTATTAAAAATTATAAATACCTGTATTTATAAGATAACCAACACAAGAATGTTTATGTGTTCAAGTCAAGGTATAACATGTTGAAGTCAAGGTATAACTCATGTTGAAGTCAAGGTATAACTCATGTTGAAGTCAAGGTATAACTCATGTTGAAGTCAAGGTATAACTCATGTTGAAGTCAAGGTATAACTCATGTTAAAATCAAGGTATAACATGTTCAAGTCAAGGTATAAGATAATCAACACAAGAATGTTTGTGTTCAAAGTCAAGGTATAACTCATGTTGAAGTCAAGGTATAGCTCATGTTCAAGTCAAGGTATCTCATGTTCAAGTCAAGGTATAACATGTTCAAGTCAAGGTATAACATGTTCAAGTCAAGGTATAACATGTTCAAGTCAAGGTATAACATGTTCAAGTCAAGGTATAACTCATGTTCAAGTCGAGGTATCTCATGTTCAAGACAAGGTATAGCTCATGTTCAAGTCAAGGTATCTCATGTTCAAGTCAAGGTATAACATGTTCAAGTCAAGGTATAACTCATGTTCAAGTCAAGGTATCTCATGTTCAAGTCAAGGTATCTCATGTTCAAGTCAAGGTATAACTCATGTTCAAGTCAAGGTATAACTCATGTTCAAGTCAAGGTATAACATGTTCAAGTCAAGGTATAACTCATGTTCAAGTCAAGGTATAACATGTTCAAGTCAAGGTATAACTGTAACATATTTACATCATGAACTCTTTCTTATAGCCTGTGTTTATACAAGATGATGAAAATATAAAACCAAATTGTATGTAATTATTACAAATAAACACAGAATTACAACAGAATGCCATGTTCATTGGCACAAATAAAACGGCAACAACACTTTTCTGTCTCTGGACTACTCACTGATGGAAATCTGGTAGGACTATCTTACTATAAGAGAGATCCAGTGTAAGTTTGAGAACAAATGGAAAGAAAAAAAATGGACATAGTAAAAGTAAAATGAAATTGGAACCTTGAATGGTCTTTCTCCGGTGTGCAGCATCTGATGAACTTTCAACTTGGATGTTTTCTTGAATGTTTTGCGACATCCAGGGGCAGAACACATTAACATCTTCTTAGGCTTCTAGAATACAAGTACCAGTATCACATAAAAGTTAGGTCATTGGTTTCATGCAACCAACCATACATATATCAGATACTGTCAGCTGAAACTTATAACACATCTTACACAAGGAAAGTCTGTGGATCCCATCAATGGAATACCAGACCTACCACCATGCAATAGATCTTATGACTATATGGTTGTGAAGACGTTATCCAGTTATGTTTTGTGATACCATGGTTGCTGGTGCACCTCTCAGCCTGGTATCTCCGAACTCAGCAACTGTATTTTCTTGGGCAGGACTGTGGTCCTGCTCGATGTAGAGGATAGCCCAACCAATCTTAGTTTCCAGCTTCTGATAGTTGGACTAAGCCCCATCTCCACTTCCAGGATTTGGCCTTTATAGTGGGGCTTTTCTTCCAATCAAAATCACTCAAACATTTTTAGTTATAAATGTTTCATGTTGTATGTTCTGCTGTCATCTATTCATAAGTTAAATGAATATCTTGTCTTTTCTTCTTTGTTCCTTTTCAAACTAATTGTAGTCTAGCAGAATCTAGTCCAGAAAACTGAATGTTATTGTGGTTTACAGCTTGACTGCGATTTCTGCAGCTTTCGGACTGATACATCTAACTTCATCATGGTCTCTGGGTCACTTTATCCTCTATGAAATGGAACAGAACTCCATTCCCAAAACCTCCTTAGTCACCTATTAAGCTGTATATGGCATGCAACAGTGTCACGATTCTTTGCTCCCTCTTTAGGCCCGCAAAACATTGGAGGTCTAGTCTAATTTCTTACTTTTGTCTTCTATCCAATGGATGGCGAATAGATTCAGGAGAGCAGACATCGCATCTTTGTCCTTCTGTGGTGTTATCACTTTAAAAAGAGTCAACAAAGCTGACAGAAAAAAATCATGAATTAGTTGGTCCAGAAGTATATGTTACACTCCTGGTAGAACATGATGATCATGGGATACTGTTGAACTGGATTGTCTAATTTCAGGGACTTAACATGCACCCATAAATACCCCTCTTGCACCCATAAATACCCCTAAGACAAACGTTCTTACAGCAAAAAACCTTATGATCTCAGTTGCTGCCTCTGTTACTAATTGTGGAGGACCTGTGTTTTATCAGAAAAGCTATGGGATGTCAAGAGCTGCCTGCTCACAGCTTCTTATTTTTCTACACTGAGGATTATTTTAGTCAAAATAATTATATTACTGCTACTTGGTAAACTATGAGTTTGTTTGTAATCATTATTTCCCTTCTGTCCCATACATTATTGCATAGTCTTCGAAATGTGGCACTAGCTTTCATTGCTTACCACAGTGTCAATGTTTACACTTGTGAGGGGCTGCTGCTCAGGTAGGTGAAACTATTGACTGAAACTCTTCATCCTTAATTTGGATATGGGGATGGAAATGCGGATTGTGTGGTGTATGTTGAAACCTACCACCAAATATCCCCCAAATATCATGAAACACTAATGACATACATAAACAAGTTTTGATTGATCAAATTCCAAATAGAAATAACGCATAAACCAAAAAAAATGGCTGATTCAAATTAATCATTTGAATGAAAAGAAAGCTCTTTGTCTTCTCATGGTCCATGCCATGTGATGTTGGTTATCATGTATTTCCATTCTTCTATTTCAGGTGCTGTCAAACATTTCCAATACAAATGTTCTCCCATGCCACATGACAATGTTAGGTTGTCAAGCATTTTCTCTCTTGGTCTTTCCCTACCCCTCTTGCTCTTTAACTTGATTGTTGTTATAATACCTTATATCTTTTCTTCTGAGGAATGTATTTTAATAATAAAACTTGAAAGTTGCAAACATGACTACAGCTCAGTCAGTCCTCTTTGCACCAGTTTCCATTTACCAACTTGTCAAGGTAAGTGCCATGCTAACTTGTCAAGGTAAGTGCCATGCTAACTTGTCAAGGTAAGTGCCATGCTAACTTGTCAAGGTAAGTACCATGGCAACAACCTGACATTGGGGATAAATATAACTATTCATGTTCTAAGCAGCAGCAATTATTAGGTGGGGGTGGTATCTCCCCTAACTCTTGCATCAGGTACTAATTACAGTTGAGTCGACTGGAGGAGTGGTTGTCAAGCAAGAAATCACAACCCAAATTGTATTTTTTGTCCAGATGTTTCAGACCTGGCATGCTGCAACCCGGTGATATCATGCAAGCTCACTATCACCTAGGCTACTGTGCTCCACTTGTCAAGTGACATCTTAAAAAAAATTACTGAACAAACTAAGTCATATGAATACCTTATGTATATTATCACTCTAAAGACTGGATTACATGTGTGTTCCATAGGTCTAAAGGGAAGCAAAGAACGTCAACATTGTAACCTGTGATGCAAGTTGTAAAAGATGACTACGGAGATTTGGTGGTAAAGTTGGCTGTCCCAAGGGTAAAAGTGACACAAGAGCCATGCCAATGGCAGATGTATCAAGCTGAAGGGTGCAAATGTCATAGGAAACCATAAACCATGAGATAATATATTCCATGCTCTGGATTACATCCTACAAATCTATAGGAATTTCATCTTCATTGTTCTTCAGCAGAAATAGCTTCAATGAACTGTGTAAATTGCTTCACTGCACATCCATAGAACCCATCAGGATTGGAAATATACCATTTCAGTAAGCCATATTTTTTCCCATCTTCTTGATGGAGTTGACATGCATGAAGAATGTGTTCTGCGTCTGTGGGCTCAGTCTACAGTTGGACAGGTCTGTCTCGCCAACCTTCAGCTTTCGGAACATAAACCTGACACCCTTAAGAATTATTTCCTTTAACCTCAATCTTCCTACTTAAATGTACTTATATGAGCTCTCTGAACATGTGACGTGTCAGTCTGTTGTGGGCAGCTCGTAACCTGAAGATAATGGTTTGTTCATTGTTCTGTCAACAGGAATTTGAGAACAAAGGCTGAACATGAAAAGTGACTGAGCACCAAACACATACAGGCACAAACATGAACAGCAAAGATATATAAACTCTTCTGGTAATACAACTTCTCATCTATACCAGTTCCTGTCACATGAGAAAGATCTTTAAGTCTTACCAGTGTCCTACTAGAACCTACCATCATGCAACAGTTTACATCTAGTAAATGATAGAACTTTAGAGTGAGGCGTTATCCCCCCTCCCCCAATATTCACCCTTACATTTTAAAATGTTTCATGTTGTATGTTCTGTGTTCCCCCACTCGTGGGTTAAATGCATGTCTTGCCTGGTATTTTTTAATACTTTTTTCTTCTATCAAATAATTTAAATGGATGAGGAAAAGATGCAGGCCAGTAGATGTTGCACATTTGTCCTCTGACAAGACTCCTAGGTGGTGAGGAATTTACCACAACTGAAGATGGATCAACAAAGCTGATGGATCAACAAAGCTGATGGAAGAATGATGAACTAGTTGGTCCAGTATTATATGTAATACTCCTGGTAAGCCGTGATTATCCTGGGACATGACGTAATAATGTAATGCTCCCACGTGGATCAATCATACATTTATAAACATCCTAATACAACCATGCATCCTTAAACATCCTAATACAATCATGCATGCATAAACATCCTAATACAATCATGCATGCATAAACATCCTAATACAATCATGCACGCATAAACATCCTAATACAATCATGCATCCATAAACATCCTAATACAATCATGCATGCATAAATATCCTAATACAATCATGCATCCATAAACATCCTAATACAATCATGCATCCATAAACATCCTAATACAATCATGCATCCATAAACATCCTAATACAATCATGGATCCATAACCATCCTAATACAATCATGCATCCTTAAACATCCTAATACAATCATGCATGCATACACATCCTAATACAATCATGCATCCATAAACATCCTAATACAATCATGTCTTTATATGAGTTTTGAGTATCACCTATTACTCAATTTATGAGGGCTTGTGTAGTTGTTCGACAGTTATGGATTACCAAAAAACTACCTGCTCACAGCTAAAAGAATTATTTCATCATTATCATACCAGATGTATGGAACCACATTAATACACATGAAAAGGCACACAATAATTATTACCTTTGAACTGGTGTCCCCATCTGAAATCTGGAAAGGAACGGCTTGGATAATGTTTGATGTACTGTCAACAACAGGCATCAAGACAAACCCTAAAACATGCAGATGTATAACAATATGAGATGACGTTATACATGGTGAGCCACTTAAAAAGTACCCCCACTTACATTTTGGTTGGTTGCATAGCACGAATTAAAATTGTTACTTTTGGTTTATCTTCTTTAGTATTCATTCTCATACTCCCGCTGGATCTCTCTTGCAGCAAGACCATGGTCCTACTAGACTTCCAGCAGGATGTAATCCAGAGAATAGAAATGTGTTGTCGTTTTATTTGCGATAATGGCCAGACACATCTGTCTTCGACAGGCTTTTGGTTTATGATCTAGGGTCTTTCCTACTCCGATGACCAGGTGTTTCCAAATGTGAGGTAATTTTTGGGAAAGTTCAATAATGTAGGTTACAGAATATTATTTAGAGATTTTAATAGCATACAGAGAATCGTTCTGTTGGTGTATTATTTGGTGTGTAGGTTTCATTAGTTTTATTAAGTAGGTGTACATTGTTGTTGTTAAATCACAAATGTAAATTTTGGTAACTATTTAGTTATATATATAGATAATTTGGTTAGTTAAAAGCTGAGGTTGGTTTTGGTGTATATTTTCAGATGGATTTTTATTAGAGTTAGGATTAGATTGTATCAACTGTAGAACCAGATATGGCTTGCTGAGTTAACATGTAGATTCAGCTATGGGTATATTGAAAATTATTTATTGCTGTGGCAGATACTTCTTGCACAATGACGCTTTTGAGAGCGCAATAAAATTACATTGTTAGCACTCAAAATCATGCTATATTTTCAGTTGGGAAAAATCCTGGTCATCATAGTAGGAAGTACCACATCCAGGTAACAATAAAAATTAGAAATTGTGCATTAATTTCAAACTGGTTCAATTTTTTTAGCATCTATTGCAAGTTATAAAAAAATATTCTCTCCTTCAGATTACGCATTCTATCTATATATATGGTGTGGCCATTGTTTGCCTTGCGGCATCAGGGGTACAAGAGTTTATCTGGAGATGGCCTTCATGTGTGCTGTTTGTAAGCTTGTTCCTGTGGCTTCTTTGATCCATCTTTTACATGGTCTGAATTATACATTCATGGCAGGTAATGGGGGTGCCAGCAACACACAAGCATTTCCTAGTGATAAATGTTATGTTAAATTTCCTTAGGGGGTGTTGAACATTACAACCACTCCCCCTTTCCACAGGCTTGGATGGAGAGATACACTACTAGCCCTATATCACTGACGGCACTGCAGGAATGACGAATGAATACCGGGGTATAGTATTAACAGAAATCACAAGTCTTTCAAGGATGGATAAAGAAATGGCAGTATATCATGGGCACAGTTGGATGTTCATTCGTTCTCAGACTCCTGTAGATTTGCATGATGTAGTCTGGATAATAGAAGGTCCTGTGTCATAATATACATCATGACTGCGATATATATACATACACCTGTTGGCCTGACATATCCGACTTCAGCATTATTTTTTTGGTCACATATACTCTATGGGATGCTACAGCAAACACCACCTCCAAAACATCATTAGTTGCCTCTTGTGACATGTATAGAAGGTAACAGTGTTGTTAATTCTTTCTGACCCTGGTACACACAGATACCATTTGATCTATTGCCACATTTTGTATGTAAAGCAGCTAAAGCTAGAGACCCAACAAAATATGATGGTTAGGCATCCACAGCATCTCTGTAATAATACTAATAATGCATATACAATATAACAAAACATGTTAAATGGGTGGAAATTTTACTCCCAAATAGCCCTATCAATAATATGACATGTCATAAACATAGATACATTCCTTGTAAACTTAATTTTTTTGTGCTTTCCAAGTTCATTTTCAAGTGGCCGAAGGTAATTAACCATAACAATCAGTTATATTGTAATGAAAAGATCATTTACAGTCCAAATAAATACGAAACAGGCTATAATTTTACTGAAACAGTCATCTGATTCTTCAAGCAATGAGAAATTATTGAAAACACAGACATAACTTTGATACCAATAATGATAGTAATTATTGAGCAGTGATTATTGAGAAGTTTTCCAACTCAGAGCCACAAGAATACCACAAATATGCAAGACCATCGATTTATATTGACATACACACTGTCCATAAAGTGCAGTATAGGAAAGTTATAGATTTAGTATAAATTGTCTTCATGATATGGACATTTTTAATTATGTATTTTTCAATACATTACTTCATGAGTTTATGACAATTAATTCTGTGTGAAATGATGGAGTTATTGTATTATATTAGTTTGGATAGGAAACAACATTTGCACAACACTTGCATTTTCTAGCGATGTATTCATATTATCTTTAATGTCGTCAGTCCATCGTCTTCTTGGTCTGCCCCTTCTCCTCTTCCCAGGTACTCTTCCCTCCATTATTTGTCTTTCTAAACAGTTAAGTCTCTTTATATGACCAAACAGGCGTAGTTTTCTTTTTGTTATTGTGTTTAGTAACCAACACTCTGGAATATTCAGTGTGTTTATAATATCTGAGTTTCTCTTTTTTTTTTCTTTCCATGATATTCTAAGTATCTTTCTGTAGCATTTCAGCTCGAAGGCGTTGATCTTCTTTGCCGCTGTTTTACTTAGAGTCCATGTTTCACAGCCGTATGTTGCAACCGGAAAAATAAAAGTTCGTAACATTAGCACTTTCGTTTCTATTTTGTTGTTTTTCCATATGTTTTTCAGCCGTGTTATTTTGCAATATGCCATTGCCAATCTCTTCCTTATTTCTGCCATGCAGTCTCCTGCACCGTTGATGTTTGATCCTAAGTATTCAAATTTATCCACACATTCTATCTCGGTATTGTCTATTCTGATTTTTGGTTGTTGTGTTGTTATATCTGTTGACATGATTTTTGTTTTCTGCGTGTTTAAATACAAATTTTGTGCTTCGCTATATTTCTTTGTGTTCTTGATTAGTTGTTCCAATCCCTTTATATTGTTTGAAAGAAGTACTGTGTCGTCTGCAAAGCGTAATTCCGGATTAGGAATCCACCTATGTTTAAAGCGTGGTAGTCAGTGTTGTGTATGTCTATATGTGCGTCGAGAAATTTGAGTTCTATCAACAGGAATAAGTATTTAGGAGGATTTTATCAGTGCTACCACACATTTCTCAAGTATATGTGCGTTGAGAAATTTGAGTTCTATTATAGTGATAGATATCACTATTTTAATATTTTAAACTTCACAATTTGCGACCAACGTTCATATTACACATTAAACAAAATTATAATTATATGCATTATTCACTTCTTTACTTACATGTACACAAATTATTTTAAAATCTCTAAAAACAAAAATGTTATTACATTTTCCAAAAACTCACCAAATACAATGCATCAAAACAATTGCCAGGCCCAGGGGAAAGATTGCACAATTTTATTTCAGGATCCTAAAGGTTAATAGAACTGAAGAGTACCTTATTATTATAGATATTGTCAGTCAATAACTTAGAAAGATTGCCACATAAATAATTCAGTTTTTTTAACAAGACTTAGGCCTTTATGAATACTGTTACAAAAACTAATATTGAAAGAGTGGTTCTAAAATGAGAAAAAAAGTTCACCCAAGATGCTGATGGATAGGCCTACAGGAAATTTTTTAGGACTTCCTAAATAAATTTGACAATGGGGAGAAAACGGTTGGCACAGAATCAAGAGTTTTTCAGAATGGAACTTAGTTCAATGTTCAGCAAACAGCACAACACATAGAAGAATCGATAAAATGCACTTACTGCACAAAACTTAAATCCAACAGGTAGATCCAGGAATAGGATAATAATGTTTTGCTAGATAGAGACAAACATAATAACACACACAAATCAACATTTCGACCAAAAGGCCTTTATTAAGACAACAATTAAAACATAAAACGAACAGTAATGACATCGACAGTCACATTGGTATGCGTAATATGGATCACCATGCGATCAATAGTTTCTGTTTGTTTCGTGTCACATAGAAGAATCACAAGTTTAATGATTAGGTCTATCAAGAATAAAATTATGTCAATAACTTTGTACAATTAGGCCTAAATATCAGCTTATTTTTTACAGTAGGTTAATAATTGTAATTCTCTCACAATTGTTTCATTTCTTACCTGGAATTCCAGATGTCGCTAGTGCATTCTGTGAGCCTATTTGCTGTGATGCCATGGTGATGTTTTCAGTACCAGACTCCAGCGTGTTAATACTAAATGTGTTACTTCCATGATTCAGATCCGATGCTTTTATAACAAACATATTGCCTTGGTTTAAATTTCCATTTTGAGTTTTATTTAAGTCTGCTGTATTGATGACATACATTTGTTGCTGACCTTGATGGGTGTCTACTAATATCTTTGTTGAATTTTCTTCATCATTGGATATTGATATTGTTGTAACACTAACATTTTGATTTTTTAATTGAGCTCTGTCGATGCCTTTCAAGATATGCTCCTGCAAGCTTTCTGTGCTGGATACTACTTGACTTTTCAATGAAAGAGGTTGAGAATTTCCATCTAAAATGTTAACTGAACTACTTTCAAAAAAGCTACGATTTGTAGAGGCGGTGTTTTCCAATCCTAGAAAGTTTGGTAAACTGTTCAAGCTAAAATCATTTGAGTTGTCATGCAAGTTAGGAAGAGCAACTTGGTCAGCCATTGCTCCAACAAATGATAGCGGTAAACGTTTCATATCCGATGTTGTTGAAATTGTGTTAAAACTACCAGAAGATTCCTCTGAGCATAGTAAATGTCTATCAACGGCAAAGTTCAAGGTATCGGAATACTGCATGATTTCAACTTTATTTATATCTTGTGAGATATTGTCAAACAGAATGCTGTTTAAGTCGCTGGTGCTACATGATATAGTATTTGCACTATTTACTGACTCCTCCATGGCATCATCTGGAAATGCTACATTTACATATGATTCGGTGCTGCTAGCAAGCAGACTCAATGCTGAATTTTGAACATTGATAGATGGTCCTGAAGCCCATGCCATGTGCGGAGTATTAACAACTGTAGTGTATTCTCCACTCTCCAACACTTCAAAATAGTTACTATCAACATTTGGTTTACCCATTGTGTTGTCTGGTAGATGTGTTGCAAACACAAAATCGTTCACACTTTCGGAAAACTCAGATGTTGTACTCATCATTTGTAATGACGACGTTGAAACTTTCGTTTCAATTTCAAGGATGTCCAAATCATCCGAATGAACATTAGATTTAAGCCATTCTAAACTTTGATTGCTTAAGTTTATGGTTTGAATTTCTTCCTCACCCAAAGAACCATCGACTTGAACACTTGGAACTTTCGTGAGGTATGAATTTGAAGTATTTTGCAGACTTGATCCCGATGTTGATACATTAATCTCACAATTAGAGAAAATATGTCCCGAGTCGCCATCATGATTCTGCCGAACTGTGGGGGTGGCTCTGTGATTCCCAACAAAAGAATGATCTCCCAGGAATTTATCTTGGTCTTTATGTTTGTTATATAAATCTGATCGCAGCTCCGAGGTTTCATGAATTGTTTCATGGGCGCCGCCATCTTTAGGTTGGTTAGAATCCCCCGTTTTCAACATGCCAATCATCCCCGGAGATCACTTATTAGGGGACGCCATTATTGATGCAGAGTGTACCAAAGGACTGACGTCAATGCAAGATGGCGTCGGCATCTTCCGTGAAAGGACAACTTATCTCTACGCCAGGGGCTCCCACATTTGCCGATATCGACCCCTAGTGGGCACAACGAAATCTCAGTAGGTAGAACATCACCTGCTGACAGTGAGAATTATTAATGCAAAATCATATCAGTAATTCTCAATGTCTCGTTTCATTACAATGCATTTGTCATCACCATAAGGCAGGTAGCATATCCTGAACAGGATGTAGCAGTCATCACATCATTTCGAAACTCGTCTATCTTGAGCCATTCCTCCTGCTTCTGTTACTGTCGGTTCAGGTAGTCTTTCATGTCTTGCATCCATCTTCTTCTTGGTCTGCCTCTTGTTCGTTCCCCTGTCATCATCCCCTCCATTATAGTCTTCTCTAGGCTGTCAAGACGGTTGATATGCCCCCCCCCCCCAAAAAAAAAAAATTGTAGTTTTCTGGAAAGAACCATAACGTTTAGCCAGTTTTCTTTTACATTAATTTCTCTCACAATGGTTACATTGGTGATCTTTTGGTCCATTGTATTCTGAGGATTTTTCTGTAACATTTTGTTTCAAATGCTATTTTATTTTTCACTTTGTTGGTGATTGAACAGGTTTCACACCCATACATTGCACTTGCAGTATGCAAGCTCTTATGAATGTTAGTTTTAATGTTTTGCAGCAGCTCAACCAGATGTTTTTCATTTGTATCAGCTTCTTTGATGCAATAACCAACCTCCTTCTGACGTCTTCATGGCAATCCCCATTATTGTTGATAAGAGAACCAAGGTATTCAAAACTGGTGACTCTTTCTAAGTTGCTGATACTGATTGAGAACTTGCTGGTGGTCTTGTTGCTTTTCATAATCTTGTTAACTCTTAATCTTGTATTTGTCAACTCAGGCTAATTTGTTTCTCTAATTATTAGTATTAGTTGTGACTTGAGTTTTTTCTCACTACTTTATTGAGCAAAAATAAAATCGGTTGTTATACAAATCATGAATTTAGAAACTATCAATTTATGAGACCATAGTCGCATGCACTGGAAAATACTACATAATAAAAAACATCCTCTACACAAAAATAGCAAGAAGAAGAAAGAGTATATATCAGAAGAAACTATGAACATTATCCAAGAAAGAAGACACATTAAAAACAGTAGTAAAAACAGAACAAATTATAGAAGCCTGTCAATAGATATTCAAAGAAGAATAAGGCAAGATAAGCAAAACCACATACACAAAATATGCCTTGAAATAGAGGGGCAGAAAAGTCAAGGTAACAGTAAAATGATGTTCGAAAATGTACGACACCTAAGAGACAACAAACTTCAACCATTTTTAAAAGTGCTGAAAGATAAACAAAGAAACATACTAACAGAAGGGAAGCATATCTTACATAGATGGAAGAAATGCTGCAGAGAGATGTATAATTACCAAAGAAAAACAAAAAAACCAATCAATAAACGAATATGAAAAAGAGCCCGAGCCCACAAAGGAAGAAGTAAGATACGCAATATAAAGTTTAAAGAAAGGTAAAGCCCCAGGCAATGATGGCTTAACAACTGAAATGATACACGCAGAGGGCGAGGCCTGAATCAAGATTTACCACAAACTCTGCTGCAACGTATGGGAAAGTGGCACATGGCCTGAGAAATGAAAAAAAAATCATTGTATATATACACCCCCCCCCCCCAATAAAAAGGCGACCTTCAGATTTGCTCTAACTACCGAACTATAGCCCTTATAAGTCAAGCAAGTAAAATAATGTTAAACATCTAAATGCAAAGAATCAAACAGAAATTAGAGATGGAGATAAACGAAACATATGCTGGCTTCAGATCGGGCAGATGAACAAGAGATCACATTCTTAACATGAGACTGATCATAGACAAGTGTAGCGAGTTCTCAACTGACCTGCACATGTGCTTCATAGATTACTCAAAAGCGTTCGACTGTGTCCAACACCAGGAACTAAGAGAGATAATGAACAACATGGCTTTCCCAAGAAATATGATTCATCTAATAGAGGAACTTTACCAAGATCAAAAGCTGTAGTGAAGTTAGAGGGTGATCTCTCAGAGTGGTTTAAGGTACAGAATGGAGTACGGCAGGGATGTACACTCTCCCCATAACTGTTCAACATCTACGCAGAAAGTATGAAGAATGTGAGAGAAGACATACACAACGCTGACTACCACGCTTTAAATATCGGTGGATTAGAAATCCCTGAACTACGCTACGCAGACGACACAGTGCTTCTTTCAAATGATATAAATGGATTGGAACAACTAATCAAGAACACAAAGAAATATAGCGAATCACAAAACTTTTATCTAAACACGCACACACACACAAAATCCAAAAAAAATCATGTCAACAGAAAAAAACAACCAACAATCAAATAATCAGAATAGACAATACCGAGATAGAATGTGTAGATAAATTTGAATACTTAGGAGTAAACATCAACGGTGCAGAAGACTGCATGGCAGAAATAAGGAAGAGATTGGCAATAGCATATTGTAAAATAAAACGGTAGAAAAACATATGGAAAAACAACAAAATAGAAACGAAAGTGCTAATGTTACGAACTTTTATTTTTCCGGTTGCAACATACGGCTGTGAAACATAGACCCTAAGTAAAACAGCAGCTAAGAGGATCAACGCATTTGAGATGAAATGCTACAGAAAGATACTTAGAATATCATGGAAAGAAAAAAAAAAAGAGAAACTCAGATATTATAAACACATTGAAGATTCCAGAGTGTTGGTTACTAAACACAATAACAAAAAGAAAACTACACTGGTTTAGTCATATAAAGAGACACAACTGTTTAGAAATACAAACACCTGGGAGGAGAAGAAAGGGCAAGCAAAGAAGACGATGAACTGACGACAATAAAGATAACATGAATAAATCGTTGAAAAATGCAAGCCGCATCGCCCAAAACAGAGAGGGGTTCTGAGAATTCATTGGGAAGACAACGTTCTGGACATAATACATCACATGACACAATAACAGCAACACTACCAACATTTCGTCAGAGCCGTTCAAAAAGGAACTGGGTGGCACAAGAATTTGTGTGCACAATTGTAATAATGCCGGGATACCGTCATTGTTATGAGAGAGAGAGAGAGAGGAGAGAGAGCCACATGATTTAATCATTCGGCATTTCTACCAATGAAAAGAGTGTCAATCTTTTAATGGTCTGCCAAGGACAGCGTTTGTGTTGAATATGTTATCACGTACTAACAACAATAACGTTGTCATGTCATTGACTTAAATTAGCTGTAAAGTGAAGGGGTATACAATGATGTGAAGAAAGTACTTAGGACAGACTTCGTACTTTAGCTGCATCACTTGTGCGACTCGTAGAAAAAAAATTCCCAAGAAGAATATGCATTTGCTAAATCAGTCGGGGTACTCTTATTTCAAAAAGTGTGGAACCTCTGTAGGATAGACGTTTCTACCATAATTTTAAGAACACAAGGCTGTGATGTCTTCTACTCGTCGTGTGATATGTTGGGATTTTTTTTAGAAAGAAAGGTCGTTTCACCTGCACTTTCCCGTGTCTTCTTATTCTTCTGCGTTCATTCTCAAACGCATGTAGATTAGCAAGATATAGTCCGGGGAATAGAATGAGTTGTGTCATGGTTTCCATCAATGCTGCGATATATGCGCCTTTCAGCCTGACACATTTCTACTCCAGCATGGGTTTTGGTTATATATGGGATGGGACAGCCAACTCCACCCAATAACCTCCTTAGTTGTCTATTATGACATACATGGAGGGTATACAATGTTGTTATTGTGTGCTCCTCTCGTGGATCCTTGCACCACACGAGCGATATGCTTAGAATGATGTGTAAAATGTCATTATTCTGTGTCTTAAATTTTCGCTAGTCGGATTGTAGCTGTACTGTTATTCTACATATTAACTATAAAACATACAGTTTTCAAATTCTAGTAGTTGACCAAATATTAAAGCCCTTGAATATCATCTGTAATTCTTCTTCTTTCGTTTGCAAATAATGTCTATAAATGCAGTGATTATTCCTGTATAAAGTGGACAGTGTTTACCATTTCTTGTTTTGTATCATAGAGTTTAACATTCATATGCGTGTCATGCAAGGAAAACTCATTTTTGTATGTGGAGACTTCAATAGCTACTCATAGAGCTGGAGTTATGATCACATAGAGAAGAGAGAGAGAGAGAGAGAGAGAGAGAGAGGAGAAACTATAAAACTGGTAGGATAAACATGAACGTATCGTGATCAACCAACCAATTGACCTCCCAACCTTCTACTCCAGATTATGGCATACTACCCCTACACCAGACTTGGTACCACCCACCAAATTTGGAGTGGAACATCAGTCGTGTTGTTTGAAAACAATTTGGAGGCAGCGACCACCGACCAGTCTTTCTGACTGTAGACAGTGAATATATTAAAGAAAGAGCCCTATCTCTTTAGGTGGAACTACAAAAAGGCCAACTGGACAATGTACCGACACTACACGAGTGTACTAGTCAGAAACCTACCTACGGACAAAGATATCAATAAGGAAGTGAATGAATTCTGTAGATGTATATTACAAGCTGCTCGTAAAACCACCTTTAGAGGAGCCGTAAACACTACAAACGTTATTGGAGTAGTGAACTGGAACTACTGCAATATGAAGGGAAAACAACTCGACAACAGTTAGAGACGAGACCATGTCAAGAGCGTCACAATAAATATCAACAAACTACTGCCCAATTTCAGAGAGGCAAGCTACAAACCAGGCGGAGTAGCTCGAAAGATAAAACAGAATCATCGAACATTGAGAGCGATACCAGGAAACTGTAGAATTTGGTAAAATAACTAAACGATGAGAGTACTGAGAGAAATAAAAAAAAAAGTCACATTACAAAAATATGTAAACATCATCGTGGGAAAACAGACAGCTGACTACTTTGCAAAGGAACAAACCATCATCTTCAGACTACGAACTAGCCACACCAGACTAAGTCACATGTTCCGAAAGCTGAAGATTGACGAGACAGACCTGTGCAACTGTGGACTGAGCCCAGAGACTGCAGAACACATTCTTCATGCCTGTCAACTCTACCAAGAAGAGAGGGAGAACATATTGCCTACTGAGACAGCACTACTTCCAGACCTGAGTGATTCCATGGATGACCTGAAGTGAATCACACAATTCATTGACGTTATTGGTGCTGTAACCTGATATCTTACTGAAGAACGACAATGAAGAAAAAAACTACTTTGCAGACTCATTTGCTGAAGGCAATAGCATCAAAACTGAGGCCATCAAGACAGTCATAGGCAGTCATAGACAGTCATAGACAGTCATAGACAGTCATACACCAACAGTTTGATCTCATGGAACAAAACTCATCAGACATAGTCATTTTTACAAACCCTATGTCAGTTTTGGAAGCACTTAAACATAGAGAACATCATGGAAAGAGAAGAAAACAAATAAAGAGATACTAAAAAACACTTAATATGAAGAAAGAACTACTAAGAGAAATTAAGATCAGGCAAATAAAATACGTTGGACACATTAAAAGACATGACACCTTATTGAAGACCTTACTTGAGGGTAAAGTCAAAGGGAAGAGAGCAAGAGGTAGGCAGAGATACAAGTGGGAGAGTAACATCACAAGACGGAAATGTTACAGTCTAGCAGAGTGCACCACCAAGACAAGAGACAGGAGATGGAGATACGTTGCGGAGACGGCACTTAATGATGATGATGATGAAACATACCCCATATGAAAATCAAGATATTCCCCACATAGTAAGAAGGCTGATACTCTGTACATAGCAAGAACAGAGTGCACAATCTTATTTTCGCATATCCAATCAGTGTGACCATGCAATGGATCCATGGGGGTAACGATATAGTAGAAAACGAAATAGCCAATGACAAAGACTTGCAAAAAAAGAGGCGCCTCAAAACAACAAAAGCAAATACCTTGTAGTTTGGGACAATCAAACAGATTCTCAGAAACAACTCCAGGGAAATCTGGCTGAACAAATGAGCAAATGGGCTGACTGGTCGAAATGTATTTAATGAAATGACACGACCAATTGACAATGACAGCATAAACAAACTCTGCAAGAGAAACCAATCCTTTATTTTTCAGTTTCGAACAGGACATGCTAGGACGAATAGCCATTTAAACCGTATCAAACTCCAGCAATTACCCACTTGTAAACACTGCTCCCATCCCAATGAAACAGTGGAACACCTCCTTATTGACTGTTCTTACCTTTCAACTGTCAGAAAAAAACCTTCTACAGACACCCTTAACAGTCACTAACTTACTGTATGGATGGATCACTAATTCAACTTCAGAACGCCCGTGTGTTGCCGGGACCCGAAATGGGAGCAAAGAATAGCAACACTGTTTACCTTCAATGCATGTTGTAAGAGGCGACTAAGGAGGTTATATGATGGAGTTGGCTATCCCGTCCCATATAGGGTCAGTGACCCAAAGCCATGCGGAAGTCGGATTGTCAGGCCGTAAGGCGCAGATATCGCATCAATACTGTAAACTATGACAACGCATTCCGTTCTCCGGACTACTATTCTACAGATGTTTCAGAACGAAAGCAGAAGAAGAAGATAGGTATGTACAAAGTTACATATGTCTGCCGGTTGCTTTTCATCTTTCCAGACGATAGTATAATTGTTGTGCTGTAAGGAATATAATCTATCATCCATGGCGACGATGACGAAGAGCTCACATCTGACGTAGTAGACAAATTTCCGTTTTCCCAGATGATATTATTTTTATTATTGTTCTAACATAAATATAATATACGACCCAAGACAATGACGATGTAATCCACAATACCAATCTGAGCACAAAGAGTCTTCCACCGAATGTACACGGAGCCACATGATATTGATCAAAGACATAGTAAAGTATACAACTGTGAAAGCTATGTTTTTAGGAGCTGGAAAAGTGTCTGTTTTAAAATAGATTAATAAGGCTGTCAAGGACTAGGGAAGCCTACCCGAATTAAAGGCATGACGAAAACGGATGTGCTGGACCTCGGATGTCCTGACCACAAGTGGCCAACCGGGGTGCAAATAATCACAGTTCTACTGTGGAACTTGCAGCACAACGTACTTCACGCTTCCCGGCGGAAATCACACGAAATATTCGTTGTGGTTATTTGAGAGCGAACGCTGACGAAGAAGAAGAAGAAGAAATAGATTAATATAGAAACTGTTTGGCTGTTAGAGTCATCAGGCAAGAAGCAAAACAAGAATATGTATCTACATAAATTAGAAGTCATCGCTGGAATTACATCGGACACGCGCTGCGATTGAATACCAAAAGACACCTCTGTCAAACTTTGATGTGGCCATCAAGGGGTAAGAGAAAACAAGGAAGACCAAGAGAGACCTTATGTAGAACTATTACAAGTGAACGTTTCACCATTGGTATCAGAAACAATGAAGATCTAAGACAAATTGCAATAAAACGCGAGACATGGAAATCTATGACATCCGCCCTATTTGCCGTCTTTGGCCCTAGAGGCATAACCAACCAACCAACCAACCAACTCTTACTCTCGCTTACTCTCTAAACCGCTTACCATAAATTGCCAACAATATTTTACCCCTTTTCCCCTGTCCACAACTGTCACAAATTCATGAAGCACACCCCCCCCCCTTGTTTTTTCTCTCCAAATTAATCGTGTCAAATAACCTTCCCCTCACTAGTATTTTTCAGCAGAAAAGGTACGAAAAAAAACCAAAACAACCAACAACAAAGGCCTACTTCTTTTGTTTACATTTTTAGACAAATATTTCAAATCCCCAAAATTTAATTAGTGTATAAATTACAGTATTGTTGACGTAAACTTCCTTGTCAACAAATGTCAAACTTTTTCCTTCCCTCTCTTCCTCCTACCAAACTGGTGAAAAGGAAATGGAGTGAGGATATAGAGGGTTGTCCATAAATTACATCAAAATTTACTGATAATCCGGTCTCATTCACAATTTTCGAATTTTGGATTGGTTAAGTAAAGTGTACATCTTATGGCGATGTACGAACTTTTAACAGAGGAATAGTTAATTCACAGTGTTACCACTGACGTTTTAGAAATAACCCCTTATCGAAATTAAAATAACAAATCTTCAGATAACCACTGACTATATAATTCAATATAAATAAGACAATAGAGGTAGAATATATAAAGAAGGCCATTCGTCCATTTTCCTGCGTAATTCGTCGTCTTCATGCCACTTTTGGTTACCTTCTGCAGAAAATCTGCAGAATTTACGAATATTTTGGATAAATTCAAAGAATTTTCTCACGCAACTCCAGATTAAAGCTAATTTTGTCAAATTAACCCCAGCACCCCAAACACAGTGGCCAAAATCCCCTGACATAGTGAAAGAAATTCAATTGTGGCAGCGATGTTAGTCCAATTTAGTTATATCAGATCTCTACAACTAAAAGAAAATTGGAAGTTGTGGTTCTTGTAACTAAATAGTTTTCTCATTAATATCTATAATAAATTATTGTCTTATTTTTAAAATAAAACCAACCAACATGAAATCAACATGAAATCTGCGGAGTTTCCACTATGTTTCAATATTCTGACGACAAATCTATATTTGAAAAAAAACAAACAAACAACAACAACTATTTGTTCTTATAACGTTCCGCTTGATTTCCAAGAAATAGTTACATTCCATCTTTGAGTTGTTATGGAAGATAATCCTAAAAAAATTGAAAGTTTTGCTAGAAGTTAAGTCCCCTTGTCAGGATTACGTTTGTTTGTCAGGTTGGCTTAATTCCTTCATTGCATACTTGTCCCCTCAAATTTTGTAATTGCCAGTACATCATAAGTCCGAGTTTCGTGTTGTGGTTAGGACGTTGCAATAAGCAAATCGTTAAAGTGATGGCGTAGTATTGGAACCTGAAGTAGGCAAGTGGCTAAATTTATGGCGTAGTCAAGCTATTGGAACGAACACTGAAGTAAGCATTTGTTTAGAGTAATGGAGTAGTCCAGTTATTAGAACACTGATGTAGGCAAGTGGCTATAATGATTGTGTAGTGAAGTTTTTGAAGCACGGAAGTAGCAGTTAGATATAACTATGGTGTTGTGAAGTTTTGGAACACTGAAGTCGACACATTTTTAGGGCAAGGGTAACAAAATATTGTCCATGGATCACATCTGGTCCATTATATCATATTTAGTGACCAGTGAAGCTGATATGGACCAGAAATAAACATACAAGATAACGGCAAGGGTCCATCAATACTCACAGCAGAAGTCAGGGAGGCACTAAGACACATAAAATATATTACAAAACCCCAGGTCCAGACAGTATCACATTAGAGGAATTGTTTAAATTTACATTTTTGTTTCTACAAGTAAATTTAAGTAGGAAGCCAGAAGACAATTTTTAAAATTCTTGAGACTAACGGGAATTGAACCATCCGTTCTACGGCACCAAATCGCCTAGCAACAATTGCACACGCGTTTTTCCGTACTTGACTAACCGCATCTCCAAAAAAAGATGCGATTTCATCAAGCCATTGAAATCGTGCACACAAAGTCACCCGAACGGACCAATCGAGACAAGGACCATTACAACAACAACAAACATCCCGTACAGGTATTGAAATATCCTCAGTAACAACAAACACATAACATAATTTCCGTATTAGTTATACAAGGGCCGATAGGTCTTCTTGTAAACATGGATAACATATATAGACATGTATATATACGGGATGTTTGTTGTTGTTGTAATAGTCCTTGTCTCGATTGGTCCGTTCGGGTGACTTTGTGTGCACGATTTGAATGGCTTGATGAAATCGCATCTTTTTTTGGAGATGCGGTTAGTCAAGTACGGAAAAACGCGTGTGCAGTTGTTGCTAGGCGATTTGGTGCCGTAGAACGGACTGGTTCAATTCCCGTTAGTCTCAAGCATTTTTGTTTCTGAAGATTGGTGTCATTTGTCCTAGTTCTTGGTATGCTTTACTACATCTATTGTGTATTTCTTTACTGCTCTTGCCGTTTGTTGTTTTATTGCTTCCTAGGTATGTGAATTCTGTAACTTGTTTAAGTCTGTTGTTTCCAATATATATATATATATATATATATATATATATATATATATATATATATATATATATATATATATATATATATATATATATATATATATATATATATATATATATATATATATATATATATATATATTGGTGTTGCTTTCTGTTCTTCTTATCTTTATTACTTCGGTCTTTTCTATGTTTATCTTAATGTTAAAGGTTTGGCATGTGTGATGTAATCTGTTCATTTGTCTTTGTTGTTGCTCGTCTGATCATGCCACTAGTGCTTGATCGTCTGTAAATAGCAATTCGTTTGAGTTATCCTTCAGATTGTTTTCTTCTGTTGTATTTGCTACTTTGTACATGTGATCCACGTATGTTATAAACAATAGGGGGGATAGTACACATCTCTGTCTCACTCCTGAGTGGATTTGAAAATAATCGGATATTCCTGTGCTCGTTCTTACTGCGCATTGACTATTGATATATATGCTCTGACATAGGCGTATCTGATGTTGTGGAACTCCATATGTCTGTAATGCTATTCATAATTGTGCTCTATCGACTCTGTCAAAAGCTTTCTCTTGGTCTACGAAAGCCAAATATAAATCTTGGTTTTGTTCCATCGCTCTTTCTGCAAGTTGTTTGAGGGTGAAGATTAAATCTGTACAGCTTTTATTTTTTCGAAAGCCCATTTGCGTGTTATTGAGCTGTGATTCTATATATGCGCGCATCCTTCTTTCTAGTATCTTGCTAAACATTTTTTCTATGTGGCTTAAGAGTGATGTGACTCTATACTTAGTGCAGTCCCTCTTACTGCCTTTTTTCTTCCATATGGGAACAATCAACGCTGTATTGCACTCATGTGGTGTCTCTTGTATCTTTCATATCACATTGAACAGTCTGTGTAGCCACTTTATATACTGTCACTGTTAGCATTTTTATTAGTTCTATATGTATGCCGTCTATTCCTGGTGCTTTGTTATTTAGTGCATGTTTTAACTGTGTCTTCAATTTCGGATTTCAAGATGTATGGTTCTACATCGTCTTCTATTGTATTTATTGTTGTAATCACTTCTCCTTCCTTTAGGTTTAACAGTTGATTGAAGTAATTTTTCCATCTTTCCATGATTTTTGGGGCCTTTTTCAGTATGTTGCCGTGTTCATCATTGATTATTTCTGTCGGTTCATAGCTGTATTTTTTACTTCTCATGTTGTGTACTTTCTTGTAGAACATCTTTAGTGTGTTTTGTCTATCTTTGTTAAGCATTTCTCCATATTCTTGCCATGACTTAATTTGTGCAGATTTAATGATTTTCTTGGTGTTAATCTTTGCTGTCTTGTATATTAAGTAATCTTTTTGCGTTTTGCTTGTTTCCCATTTATTGTATTTTGTTTAATCATTCTTTGCGTTCTGTACCTCTTCTGTCAACCAAGCTGTTATTTTTTGTTTCGTGCCTTTATGGTTTTTATATCCGTATATGTTTCCTGCTGCTTGAATGTTGGTATTTTTGAAATATTTCCATTCTTCTTCTATGTGCTGGGTGTTTTCAGGTAGCTTTGCAAATTTTGCATTAACTTCCAGGATATATTTTTCGCGCAGGTTTAGTCTTCTAATTTCTGTATATCTAGTTGCCCCTGGCACTTTGTGCTTTTCTAGTGCTTGCTATTTTTCGCTCTGTTTGTTGTGACAGTTATTATTACTGCCTTATGGCTAGTGTCTGCACACAGGTTTGGTATTACTCGTGAGTCTGTTATTTTTCGTCTATTGTTTCTTTTTGTGGGTATAAAAAGAAACACCAAACTGACCAATCATCAATCTTATTAGACAAGAAAAACATTATAGTGTCATTAGTAATATACTTCTATATAGTGTCATTAGTATTATTCAGCCATGTAAAGTGTCATTAGCAATATACTGCCATGTAAAGTGTCATTAGCAATCCCGCAATCCCTGTTGTTGTAGGTGCACACAGTTACAAACAACCAGATATCACATTGATTTTTTTCACATATTTTGCACATACTTCTAAAATTATTTAATAGTAAAACTCAATTATGCTATTTTCTTGTTCCGGATTAAAGTTTTACATGTTTATAGCCCCCCCCCCGCCCTTCCCACTCATCCAGGCTCCATCAAAACTCAGTTCAATGACCATTAGTAATATAAATATTTGTTTGTTTCTAGCTTTTGTATTTCTCTTTAATCTCCCCTCAAACAGAAATATTCTGGTACACAAAAGCATAATTCTTTCCTGGCAACGAGAGCAAGGTATTCATCCAAATTTAGGTCACTTTGTTGCTTCCTTGTTCTAGGAGACGGGTAGAATGAAGCCTTTTATTTTTTTGCCTCTGCCGGTGCTTCCTCTATTATACAGATTTCAGCACGATCAATAGTCGAATGCAAACAATACAAGAACGCTTTCACTGGTTATTGAAGCGTGTCTTATTTTGCCACATCTGTAACAACTAGCGGGAAATAAAAGTCAAAGCCAGCTCAATTTTCAAGCCAATCTTATTTTTCCTCCACTTGGTTTGCAAATGCTATCTGGTAAAACGTTAAGCGCTGATCAGAGTTGTCAATGGCCAGATGAAAACCAGCAATAGCGACTAAGCAGTGAATTCTGGGATTACTTCTAAGGACTGTTACTTTGTGAGTAGCTTTGTACATGTCAATTTGGACATTATTAAGAATAACTTAATCTGGGAATTGATACTTTTCTTCTTCAGCGTTCATGCTCAAACTCCCGTTGGATCTTTCTTGTAGCAGGACCATGGTCATATTAGATTTCCAGCAGGATGTAGTCCAGAGAATGGGTTGTGTTGCCGTTTTACTTGCGCCAATGGCCCAACACATCCATCTTCGGCGGAGAAAGTGATATAAATTGAGATCATTTTTGAGAATGCTTAACAATATTTATTGGAAAGTTGCTATATTGTTTTAGATAGACTGTTGTCTATTGTCTTTCCCGAGGTGAATGTTGGTTGATCGTATCCATAATTGCCGTAAAATGCAGGTGTGGAGTTTCAGTTATCATTCCAAGGCTAGATGTCTCGTCATGGTTGCATTGAGTCCAAGTTTTTTGAAGGTTCTCTTGATGTTATCTATCTATTCACCTTTTTCTTGGTCTACCTTTTGCTTCATAAATGGATGAACCCAAAGTGTCAAGAGACAACATAACGTACTGAAGATGTAAGGGTTCTTAAGTGGTATTATCATTGTTGGACTGTGGTTTAGGTTTACTTACTCTGTCGCAAACACAGGTGGATAAATTGGAGAGAGTTCAAATCAAAGCCATGAGAGCTGTCCTAGGACGCATAAAAGAGATACATCTATCGCGATCATGATGTTTCTCCTAGACATACCGAGCATCAAATCAAGACATAAAATAGCTCAGGTTAAATAATACTTCAAGGTTGTCAATAATGTTGATCACCTCTTACACCAATCTCTAGACAACACACAAGGAAGTCTTATCAAGAGAGGAAGGACTTGGATGGCAGAAGCAGAAGACACTCTATTCAGAGTTTGTGAGATGGAGGAAGTTGAAAAAGGCTGTAAATGTGTGGCATTTAGCAAAGATAGTTGGTTATTTGACAACAGTTGTGATACAGATGGGAAGAGAGTGCCGACACTGGGCTGCCAACAGAACAGAGGGAATGATCAAAGAACTCATTTTGCTGCTCTCGGAGCCACACGATACAATAATTTACACAGACGGCTCAGTAACACAAGAAACATACAGATGTGGTTGGGGTTTCGTGGCCTATCAAAATGGCAAGAAATTAGATGAGAAGTCAGCTGCATACCATACTACAACATCGAGTATGAGAATGGAAATAGAAGCGTTGACAGCAGCTCTTACTTAGCTGGCGACGCAACCACCAACAGATGTTTTGATTCTATCGGAATCTCAAAGTATGCTGCGCAAGATAGAAAAGTGTATGATCAGGACTGAATGAGTCACTCTTCTCAACAATGCAAAGAGCATTACATGGGCCTACTGTCCGGGTCATGTTGGGGTCAGGGGAAATGAAAGAGCCGATGTGTTAGCTGGTAAAGCTTTGGTGAACGGCACCGAGATAAGAAAAGACGGAATAGAATTGATTAGTCATGGATACCCTACGAGAAGATGAGGAGGAAGTCGAACGTGACAATGTACATATTCAGATAATGGTAGAAATGCGAGTGACTAGAGGCGATGGGAGAAAGTGCTCCCTGCCCGGAAAGATCAGAAGAACGCGTAATCAGCAACTGACGGAGACAGAGCTTATACACTTTTAGATGGCTTACGGAACAGCAAGCAGAGCATATATGGGAATGCCCCCAGTGCTGTGACGCATGTTCCTAATCAAGAATCAAGATGTGGGGCTGGTTTTAATAATGAGAAAAAATCAGAAATAGGTATGAATATGACACAATAACAACCCCGATTTCGTTCGTGTTTCCCATGAGTGCTTACCGACGTATTTTGTGGTTAATTGATCTAAATATTATATCAATAAATGATCAATAATTAATTGAAATATTTATTTTTGTAGGGTTAGGGTTAGTTATGTTTTATATAAATAATCCTAACCCTAATCCTAAATATAATTATATTTAAATTAATAAATGATAAACTTAAGCTGATAAACATAAGCAAGGGAAATAATCAAACAGGTGGACACTAATTGAGGCAATGGGTGTTGGACTGCGATCATAGTACCAGAAAATATTAACAATTATCTTTAATGAGTAAGGTAGACTTAATTATACTGATATAACAATATTGATGACTCCGTCTTGTGCTTTCAATGTGGATTTTGTTTTGGTCTTTCATTACTGCGTTGTAACCCCACCTAATAGTTGCTGCAGCTCAGTACATCTTCGTCTTCTCGTTCGGAGTTTGACATGTCTACACAGCAAGTCCTGTTTTCTAAATAAATGCTGCTGTATTTGAAAGCTCCTCAGTGTTCCCATACATCTTTCTGTGGATATCCATCTCTGTGGTCCAGTGTGTCAACTATTCGGGTTGCATGATACGATGGATGCTAGTGCGACTCTCGGCCTGGCATCTCTGACTTCAGCACCTGTGCTTGCTTGGGCAGGACTGTCGCCATGCTCGATATTTGGCTGGCCCGATCAATCTTAGTTTCCAGCCTCTGTTGGCTGGACTAAGCCCTATCTCCACATCAAGGAGTTGGCCTCGATGGGGCTAAGTAAATTAAGAATTATCTTCATCCCCGACGGCAGGTTGCTGCCATGGGACATACCTTTACCTTTTTACTGCGTTGTATCTGGTGTATTGACCGTTTCCCCGTCTGTTAACACAATCTAACATCTATGGCTTACATTGTACTCAGCCCTATTCTCTCTCTCTCTCTCTCTCTCTCTCTCTTGTTTGTTTAGTTATATATCACTCCGGTTTCTTGCCGTAGTCTTCTATACCTCTTCATAATGCACACTTTTGTTATGGTGCGCACTATTTTATTCTTGAACATACTGCACAATTTGTGCAATTTCCTTCCGTCTTTCGCCATGCTTCTACGGGGTCTGTTTATTTTCATTTAAAGATGTTTTAAGTTAATATTTTTTCAGTACTATTCGTATTTTTAAATATTTTTATGGTATGTTCTGACGAAGATCTTAGTTCGATACGTCAATCATTTTCGTCCTTAGTAATTTTATTGCTATAAAATTAGAATGCAGACTTTTTCCTTGTTACTAATGGCAACTATTTCTGATCTGTTTATAATTTGGTAGTTATTTTGTGATAGAGTTGGCTTTCTAGTTGCATTGATCATCTGCTTATTTTCATGTTACGTTTTGATGGTGCAGCAATTCTTCAGTTGCCATCTTGATTACCTAGATTTCTGTTTCGTAATTGTTCTTCGACCACCACATTGCACAGAGGTAACATGAGCTAATCCCTCCTAATTCATAGGAATCAAAACAATAGTTGCAGCATAAACATCACCAACAACACCACCAACAGCATCATCAACAACATCATAAACAACAAAATCAACATCACCAACAACACCATCAACAACATCATCAACACAACCATCAACAGCATCATTAACAACACCATCAACAACATCATCAACACAACCATCAACAGAATCATTAACAACACCATCAACAACATCATAAACAACAAAATCAACATCACCAACAACACCATCAACAACACAACCATCAACAGCATCATTAACAACACCATCAACAACATCATAAACAACAAAATCAACATCACCAACAACACCATCAACAACACAACCATCAACAGCATCAACAACATCACCAACAATACCATCAACAACATCACCAACAACATCATCAACAACATCACCAACAATAAAACAACAACATAACCAGCAACATCACCAACAAATCACCAACAACATCATCAACAACATAACCAGCAACATCACCAACAACATCATCAACAACATAACCAACAATAAAACAACAACATAACCAGCAACATCACCAACAACAATGCCAAGAACCGCAGCAGTATCAAAAGTAACATTAGCAGCAATTGTAAAAACAGTAACAACACAAACAATAACAACTTCACAAAGAACAGCAACATCAACAATAATAACACAAATAACACCAACAGTAACAACAACACTAAGAACATGAACACTAACAATATTAACAACAACCGTAATATCAACAATAATAATAACAGCACTGAACAACAATAACAACAACATCAAAAACAGCACCATCACCAGCAATAGCAATAGTAATAATAACAATAATAACAACTATTAGAATTATAATAGTAACAAAAATATTAATAATAGTCGAAGCAGCAAGAATAACAATAACATAACACTGATAACACTATTAAAATAATAATAATAATAATAATAATGATAATAATAGTAATAATAATAATAATAACAGTTTCAACATTAGGAACATCAACAACTTTATGAGACAATGTCCATTTTGCACTCTTTTTTATCCAAGAATTTTTAAAAGCCCGTTTTCCATTTCTTATTGTCCGTTTTACTGTAACTTGCATAACAGAGAGAGAGAGAGAGAGAGAGAGAGAGAGAGAGAGAGAGAGAGAGAGAGCTGTTATTTAATTAACTTCACATTAACTTTTTCTTTGAAAATTCAGAACCAAATTTTGTATTGAGTTGTGTAAGAACATGGTTGCCAGATAGTTGAAACATCCAAACGTTAGGTTACAGAAAGCTAAATGGACAAATTCCTATATTACAAAAATTACTGAATAATAATTAAATAAGCTTGAATTCACTGAAACCCGACTAGAACAGATTTAATCATTGTTTTTTTTACCAAAAATGTGAGCATGCGGTGTTTACTAAAAGAGTAGCCAATAATTTTAGTGTTACCATAATCCATCATCACCAAATCACCCACCCACGCAAGCATGCACGCGCACACACGTACACATATTTAACATATACACAATTCATTACTTCCAACACAGTTATAAAAATGTTCATATTTGATTTATGCCTTTTAAAAAGTTCCTTGTTTCCATAGTAATCGTTATTTCTCCATCAACCCAACTATGTGTACACAACGCTCCTTCTAGATAGTGTTTTCCAACCAATGCTCCATCTAGATAATGTTTCCCAACCAATGCACAATCTAGATCTTTCTAAAACTCTGACACTCCTCCATGTAACATATACATATTTTTTAAAATTCAAACATTGTATCTTACCCCTCCCCCCTGAATTGCCCGTGAACAACCAAATCCCCCTCCCCACGAGCAATTAAATTGCCCTCCTGTTGGGCGTGGACCCCACGTTGGGAAACACTGGTATAGATTCTATAAGGTTGAATCCAAGTCTCAGCACACATAGTCCTTTAAGAAAAATTCTTTCAATTCATCGTATGCTCGTCTGACACGATCAATTTTTTCATCAATTTTCTTTTTCAATTATTGAATCATTTGAAAAAAAATGACCTATCTGACAGAAATAAATGTCAATTTTCTATATCAATGAGAAAAAAGAGCTTGTATACATGTGTGTATATACTTGTAGGGAAACTTCTTCTGTTCAAGCAGAGTCTAAGCCGAGGGGGAATATAGTCACTTTTCAAATTTATCAGCAGTGTCTCTTGAAAAGGAGTATTTAATTTCATACTGCCAACACTTGGAGGTTCTCCGTGCTGATTTCAATGAGCGATTCAAGGATATTCTAAACATGAATATACCAAATTGTGTTGAAGCTTCTTTCTGAAATGTACACGCAGCAGAATCATCAAATTTAAAAGAGGAGCTCATAGAACTCACAACAAATGAACAACTAAAAAGAAAATTCAAAAGTGGATATCAAAAGTACTGGCTTCAGAAATCAATACCGACACTGTACCTTGGATAATCGGAAATAGTGCAGCAATTATTCATTGCGTTTCCACCTTCTTATTTGATGAGAGTGGGTTTAGTGATGTAGCAAATTTACTATCTAAGAACCGCTTGCATAAAATCATATAATCAAATTAACTGTGGCGATTTACAACTGTTTTTAACGAAAGCTAAACCCGATATTAACAAACTTTTAAAAATGCAGAGTTAATTTATAATTGTACTTTATAAGTCAGAGATAAACAATTTTGTAATATATTTTATGGTGGTTTAATTATTACAATAATATTCTTACTAAAGTGATACAGTCATTTAATATTTATTCCGAATATTCATATTTAAACCATTGCGTGACACTGAAGGTATAATGGCTACGGAAACAAATCCAGTATGGGCACTGCCCTCAAAGAACGAAACCGCAACGTAATGTGAGTATTAATGCAACGAAAAGATAATAATTTTGTTATCGTAAACAACGTGAAGGGGAGTTCAAGAACTGTCTCATTCGGTATGGAGCCGCAGGTGCACTCAGACCGCCATCTGGCTACTACAGCCAACACAAAAAATAAACCTATAGTTATTTGAACATGTAATATGATAATTCTCGTGTAAATTGGAAACTGGAAAACATCAAGAATGAAATTAAAAGAATGAGTGCCAACATCTTAGAATTATGCGAAACAAGACCAATCTGTCTGGTGCAGGTGAAATATACTCGAACGAATATAGAAAAATTTACTCAGGCGGACTGAAACACGGAAAGGTGTATGTTGGATATAGAAAGAATAAAACAGTGATAGGATATGGTTTTGTTAGTCAGACTAAATAGTAAAATAGTAGATATTAATATCATATAAGTCTATACACCAACTGCAGACAGTACAGAACAAGAAAGTGATACTTTTCTAAAAGCAGCTTAATATGGCTCTAGCAAAATGCAATAGACGGGACGTAACTATGGTACTAGAATATTTTAACGCCAAGGTTGGAGAAGAAAGAAATCTCACCGGTGGATATAGGCTTGGATAGAGAAATGGTAGCAGAGACAAACTTATGGAGCCGGCAAGGGTACAAAACATGATCATTGGAAGAACCATTGGAAAAACATGCAGCAGATTGCATTTGTGGCTATGCCCTTTGACGCATTTATTATAATGCTGGGAAGTCTGTGGATTTCGACCCATCCGGACCAGAGCCAGAAAATAACTATCACACCATCAGGAAATAAATTTTTTTTTCTACGCACTGTTTCGAACCGCTGCAGTCAAGAAAGGGCTCACAATGCTCATTCCTCGCCACCAATTGTCTACTAGTTATGTCGAACTTTTCAATAGCACCAGACAGGCAACAAAATTATCACGGCCAAAGACTTGTCATGTTCTGAGTCATTGTGCTTATTTGATGATTTTCAGCTCATTGAAAAACAGTGCAGTCAGCCCCCCCCCCCCGCCACTGCTGCACAGTACATCTCTGGCTCCCTCCCAACCACAAAGGGTGTATGAATATATACAAATAATGCACACAAAAAACCCACAAAATGCAATAAAACAAGAAAAAGCACAATTGTATAAATGTTGACATGCTACAAAGCTTCCATAAGAGAGGCTCAATATAACGGCATGTCATCAACTAATGTTTTCTGTTGCATGGTTGGTTTGTCTAGTGAGTCATTAGTGAGACACACAGACGCAACCACATGCGTCATAATTGTGCCATTTACGTGTAATATTTCAACTTGAAATATGTTACAATTGAGAAGCGGAGGGGGGGGGTTGCGTTACAACATTAATGTCTTGCAACGTGAACAGTAGCCCGAAAAAGTGTGGAAAGCTATGGCTTATTCGAAATTAACAATAGTTGTGAGATATGGTTAATGTATTCGAAGCTAACAGTAGTTGTGAGATATGGTTAATGTATTCGAAGCTAACAATAGTTGTGAGATATGGTTAATGTATTCGAAGCTAACAATAGTTGTGAGATATGGTTAATGTATTCGAAGCTAACAGTAGTTGTGAGATATGGTTAATGTATTCGAAGCTAACAATAGTTGTGAGATATGGTTAATGTATTCGAAGCTAATATATAGTTTTTAGAAGTGGTTGGTGTATTTGAAGCTAATATATAGTTTTTAGAAGTGGTTGGTGTATTCGAAGCTAATATATAGTTTTTAGAAGTGGTTGATGTATTCGAAGCTAATATATAGTTTTTAGAAGTGGTTGATGTATTCGAAGCTAACATATAGTCTTTAGAAGTGGTTGATGTATTCGAAGCTAATATATAGTTTTTAGAAATGGTTGATGTATTCGAAGCTAACATATAGTCTTTAGAAATGGTTGATGTATTCGAAGCTAACATATAGTCTTTAGAAGTGGTTGATGTATTCGAAGCTAATATATAGTTTTTAGAAGTGGTTGATGTATTCGAAGCTAACATATAGTCTTTAGAAGTGGTTGATGTATTCGAAGCTAATATATAGTTTTTAGAAAGTGGTTGGTGTATTCGGAGCTAAGATATAGTTTCTAGAAGTGGTTGGTGTATTTGAAGTTAACATATAGTGGTGAGACGGGCGCAATTATATCCGCAATGGAAAAGGAAATATTGGCATTCAAAATGAAATGTTATAGAAATGTCAAGAATATCATGGACAGAAATATGAATACGTCCGCAAAGACCTAAGCATGGAAGGATATTGGCTCCTTAATAAACTATGAAAAATCGCAAGCGAACATATTTCTGACATATAATAATACACAATGGTTTAGAAAGATTAATCATGGAGGAAAATGTTATAGGAAAGAGAAGAAGAAGCAGACCAAGAAGTATGATATCGAAGACGTAACGTGACACTGGAAGAGGCTGAGTAGCTGGCACAGAACCAAGAGACTTACAGAGGACAACATTTTGTACAAGACACGTCACATACATAGATTATTTCATGCTTAGAACTAGACATAGGCTATGTTATTGTTCTACTTCTTCTTTCTGTCTTCATGTACCTTTCGGTGTTGAGGGGGGAGTGAGTGTACGGTATTTTGCCCTTCTATTTGCCTCTCCCGCTGTTATATTTCCGAGTGTCTCTAATACACTATCTATCCACCATTTACGAGGGCGTCCTATAGGTCGACTGTTTGCGTATCGTTTGTTAAGTGTTTTTTGGATAATACTTTGCTCTTTCTGTCTGGTTATGTGGTCGTACCATTTAACTTGTTGTTACTGGATGTATTCTATTGTTGACTTGATCCCTAACTGTTTCCCTAGTGCTTCAATCCTGATTGTGTCTCTCAAGATAACTCCAATCATACATCTCACATATTTCATTTCAGTGGTGTTAATCTTATGTATTGTTCTAGAATCTAATGTCCAAGTTTGACACTGATAACACAATGTTGGTAAGAAAATGTGTTGAATAGCGTTTCTTTGTTTCTAGTGTAATATCTTAGTAAAGGTGTTAATTGACCAATGACCTGACATGCCTTATTACATCTTGCGTTTATTTGTGTTGTGCCTTCCTCTCCATTTAAGTTTCTTATGTCGATGTCGATGTGCTAGGTCAGTCACAGGTTAAGGGCTGTGTAATAAGGTTAAATGTTACCGTTAGAATATATAATTTCCAAGTGATCATTCATAACATAAGATCGATAGATGGGAAGTGATCATTCATAACATAAGATCGATAGATGGGAAGTGATCATTCATAACATAAGATCGATAGATGGGAAGTGATCATTCATAACATAAGATCGATAGATGGGAAGTGATCATTCATAAAATAAGATCGATAGATGGGAAGTGATCATTCATAACATAAGATCGATAGATGGGAAGTGATCATTCATAACATAAGATCGATAGATGGGAAGTGATCATTCATAACATAAGATCGATAGATGGGAAGTGATCATTCATAACATAAGATCGATAGATGGAAAGTGATCATTCATAACATAAGATCGATAGATGGAAAGTGATCATTCATAACATAAGATCGATAGATGGGAAGTGATCATTCATAAAATAAGATCGATAGATGAGAAGTGATCATTCATAACATAAGATCGATAGATTGGAAGTGATCATACATAAAATAAGATCGATATATGGGAAGTGATCATTCATAACATAAGATCGATAGATGGGAAGTGATAATTCATAACATAAGATCGATAGATGGGAAGTGATCATTCATAACATAAGATCGATAGATGGGAAGTGATAATTCATAACATAAGATCGATATATGGGAAGTGATCGTTCATAACATAAGATCGATATAAAGTCATTTTTATAATTTTGAGATATTTTGGTAATAAAACTAAATAATAACTAACAAAAATAAGTACAAATCAACAAAACTCTGCATGATTGCTATGAAGTTGTACAAAAATATTTTAATAGGGTTTTTATTGTGTTTGTTCCCACATAATCTCTTTTATGGCAGGACACAAGTCCTACAATAGTTTAGCACGGTGTAGTCTAGAGAACGTAACTCAGTTGTGTCTCAATTTTATTTGCTCCACTCTCCCGGTACATCAATTGCAGTGTTAAACGGCATTTATTCCATGTATATTTGTTGTAAATAAAGTACTGGGGTTTTTTCTAGGGTTTCAAGGGTTTTTCTCGTCAACACAATCTGGGATTATTTCTAAAACGTAAGTGGTAACCGTGACTACTTCTCACTGAGCCGTACTCTTTATCGTGTCATTTTAGATAAAGCTGGTATTTCAGGGAATTACCGATTTACTGATGATACTTTGCGATTCGTCTAAATAATAGACACCTCTCATCCAATTTGTTACCAATAATACATTGTCGATTATGAATTCATTTGAAGTCAGTTTTCCCACTGGCTGGATAGCTTTGTTACGGCAACTGATTCAATACATGTGACAATCTAAAACCCAGTAGGGTGTTCTGAAACAGGATATCTGGCGTCGAAATTGATGATTGTTTTCAAGCAATTAATATAACTGAAAATATGACAGGGCGTGTTTTCATAGATTTTTGTCCACGATATAATGATCAGTGGAGACTGTACACGACCTGATGTAATGTGATCTTAACAGTTTTCACCATTTGACAAGCGCGGTGACTCATTCAAATTGATGTCACATGATAGTGATTTTATGTTTGTACTTTGTGTATTTTGGCGGAGCACAAAACTATTTGTGCTGTGCTGTATTTGAAAGTAGCAGGGAGAAATTTGAACTTACATTATCATCGGTAATATCATAATCTTCGTATTCATCATCATCATTATCATAACGATTATCATCTTATCATTCTTCTGAATCATCACCACAACCGTCACCATCATTATTGTCACAACTACCATCATCTTTATTACCACCACCATCATCCTTACTACCACTACCTTAGTAGATGACGTGCCGTTATGGCTCTTTTATGGAAGCTTTGTAGCATGTCATCTATACAATTATAGACTATCTCTGAGCAGAAAGCTCTTTCAATAGGTATTGCATTAAGCCGAAAGCTGGTTTCTTGGTTATTAAAAAAATCTCAGAAAAGTCACCCCATTGCACATATGAAGTAAAAGCTAATCACTCGCAATTCCTGGGGTTCTCAATCAATCAAACAACAACAATATATTTTATTTTCCACAAATACCGTTAGGCGTCGTGGGGAGTTGAATTTTTCTGTCTTTGGCCATCTTTGTTGTGTTTGTCATGGTTAGGCTGCAATTTTTAACAATCTAATTGAATCTTCCTAACATGCTATTGGTCTTCCTATTGCTGTGCAGCGGTTCTTTCTGCTGTTGTACGCAATGATGGCTGGTTGTGATGGTTCCATTCTCTTAAGGTGCCCGAACCAGTTGATCTGCTGCCTCTCTCTATATAATTTGTTTGCTATGGTCTTTACTATCTTTCTGATGTCTGCATTCCACATTCAGTCACTTTTGGCGAAGTTTATAGTCTTTCTTAGGCATTTTATCCAACATCTTTCCGATGTCTGCATTCCACATTCAGTCACTTTTGGCGTAGTTTATAGTCTTTCTTAGGCATTTCACCCAACATCTTTCTCGTGAGTGTTTTTATCTTGGGTCATGTCTGACACTGCTAACATAACGTTGGAGTAAAGATAATATTTATTATCTGTCGTTTGGTCGCCATGTTGATCGCTTGATATTTAAGCAGTGGTGCCAGTTCGCATGTTGTGCAGCGTTTGCTTTTTGGCACATTATCTCAATTTCTTTATCAATTTTGCCGTCTTCTATAAAAATTGTTTCCTACGTATTTCCTAATTATGATGTCTGTTTCAGTTTTATGTCAGTCACCATAAAGATAACAAAGAGCAGACCAACTGGCGTTTTGCGCGATTGTGGCATAGGGCAATGGATCGAGCTGACGTTCTGAACTCAATAAAAGATATAGCACGCGAGAATGAGACCAGTGTGGATGATGATTCCTTTTCAATGGCCAGAAATAAAGATCAGAGTTTGAAATTCGGTGTTCCTAAAAGTGAAGATTTTGAATTGGGTAGAAGAATTATGGTCAACCAGCAGAGAACCGGTACTGTCAGCAGAAGTATAATGGCGGAAACATTCAGGGAGAGATCGGAGCAACTATGGACATGCCCAATTTGCAGTGATGATGATCCGACGATTAATTAACTAAAGAAACCTTAAAAAGACACGGTCTGACCATGGCAAATGCGACCAAAATGACCAAAGATAGACAGGTCCAACTTCATCCACGCTCTACGACATATAACGGCAAAAACGGAAACGACAATAGATGAATGATGGATGGATGGATGGATGGATGGATGGATGGATGGATGCACAGATGGACGGATGGATAGACATCTATGGACGTGTCCTAACTAACTAACTAACTAACGAACTAACTAACTACCTAACTAACTAACTAACTAACTAACTAACTAACTAACTAACTAACTAACTAACTAACTAACTAACTAACTAACTAACTAACTAACCAACCAACCTTCCTACTAACTAACTAACTAACTAACCAACCAACCAAGCAACCAACCAACCAACCAACCAACTAACTAACTAACTAACTAACTAGCTAACTAACTAACTAACGAACTAACTAACTACCTAACTAACTAACTAAATAACTAACTAACTAACTAACTAACTAACTAACTAACTAACTAACTAACTAACTAACTAACTAACTAACTAACCAACCAACCTTCCTACTAACTAACTAACTAACTAACCAACCAACCAACCAACCAACCAACCAACCAACCAACCAACCAACCAACCAACCAACTAACTAACTAACTAACTAACTAACTATCTAACTAACTAACTAACAAGGTTACACAATGTGACAATGAAAATCATGGATAAAATAAAGCAACATCACTTTTGAAGGATGAAAGCCGACGAGAACACAGGACTGTATAATTGACGGGGACTCACTCTAATATTGTGTGAATTTTCTTTTCTCGGGGGAGGGGGTGGTGGTGGAGAAGATTGGATCGTTATTGCACATGAAGCAATTATTAAAAATTAACAACGTTTTAACTTCCTTTTAGGATATGTATATTGCAATTGTTTTGACCACGATGACATCGCTACGACTACTTTCTGTTACGTATCTGTGTTGATTAAGTTGTGTCAGGTTAATTTAAGCATCACAACGAATTCATTTGGAAAGACGATTTTCTGGTCAAAATTGTGCAACAACGTTTTGGCAGTGCAAATTTTCAGTTACAATTATGTGAAACTGCATTCCTGATATTTTATGAAAGTAAAGAAATTCTTGATGTAGGTGATTTCAGTGTTTCCTCCATGATGTTCAGGAGCAATGAATATCGAACTGTATTGAATTGGAAATTGCCCTGTTAACTGTGAAACTATATTTCTGCTCTTTTCAAAGTGTTCTTGTTTAGGGTTCAAATGCGATGAGGACTGACTGCACTACTGTCTCTATCGCCCGTGTGTTGCTGGGGCCCGATAGGAGAGCAAAGAATTGCAACACTGTTTACCTTCCACGCATGTCGTAAAAGGCGACTAAGGAGGTTATGGGATGGAGGTTGGCTGTCCCATATAGGGTCAGCGACCCAAAGCCATGCTGAAGTCGGATGTGTCTGGCCGAAAGGCGCATAATTCACAGCAATGGTGTAAACCATGACACAACGCATTCCGTTCTCTGGACTACATATTGCTAATCTGCAGGAGTTTGAGAATGAACGCAGAAGAAGAAGACTACTGCCTCGACTTTTATGTCCCCGCTATCTGCTGAGATGTTCCTATCAGGTTTTATTTTTCAGAGCCAGAATTTTACTGACAGCCATGAAGTGCAAAATGGTGCCGCATTGATCACGGCGGACACAGGGTTAGTAGATAGCATAGAACACAAAAAGTACATACCCACGGTGCATCCTGGAAACAGAAATACAGCTGCTCGTGCTGATTCTGGTTAAAATATTTGGGGATCGAGTCCGTGAATGTGGAGGTAGCAGACGGAAAGAGATTTGACTGCAAAAAGACAGGCAATATCTCCGACACCTCTGCGCCAACATATGCAGCAGCACTGTCGACACACAGTGAGGCTAGTATGTTCGGTGAAAGCATTGGAGGGACGGCCAATGCAGATGCTATGAAGTGTGCAGATGTTATGATAAATATTAAGAATTGATGCGTCAGTCACCATAAAGATAACATGATTTGTACATTAATTGATTCTTGATTAGAAACTGGCCTCACCGCACGTGGGACATTCCCATAAGTGCTACGTCCTCTGTTCCAGCAGCTATTCGACTCAATGGTGTTTCGAGTCTAATACTGCCGAAACAGACGTCGACATCAGGGCACAACTCTGGCCCTTGCGACAGATTTCTTTGCTGTTCCGCCCACCCACGATATGCCCATAACTAGTTCAAGCACAACGTCGGCCTGTCGGAACGACACATTGAGAAGGAAGCACAGCGCTATAGGGCATAGTCACGTGCATAGAGATTGAAACATGTTTCTAGGAAAAAATTAAAAGGATTTTTCTAGAAATCGCCGCATCCACGTAACAGAGGTTTTCATATCGGTGTTGGTCTGTTGACAACCATTACATAAATACATGGAAGAGATTGTGTATTATGAATGATGAATGACCGCGTTATCGGTGAAATGTTTTTCTGTCTTTTGACGTCTTGTTGTTATTATGTTGTTTATACTTATATCCTTGTTTATACTTATATCCTTGTATCTATAAATTTGTCATATGTTGCCCCTAACTTGTGCAAATCTAGTATATCTGTTTGTTGTCAGACCCTTGTGATGTATCTCTCAAATTCAGTCCTTTATGGTTAGGGACCAAACCCGAAATAAAGGAAAGATGAAAACGGATGTGCTGGACCTCGGACGTCCTGACCACAAGTGGCCAACCGGGGTGCACATAATCACAGTTTTGATGTGGAACTTGCAGCACAACGTACTTCACGCTCCCTGGCGGAAATCACACGAAATATTCGTTGTGGTTATTTGAGAGCGAACGCTGAAGAAGAAGAAGAAGAGTCATTTATCGGAAGACGATGCACAAAATATAGCTGCATGACGGTCTCCACTAAATAAAAAAGTTGCAGCATCTTAAATACACATTTATACACATTTATATAAATACACATTTATACACATTTATATAAATACACATTTTTTGAGCATTTTCACAAGGTATATTTAAAAAATTAGTTTCATTTTCGTTTTCTAACATGAAATATTCAGTATTTATATCATTTTAGTTTTCTAACATGAAATATTCAGTATTTATATCATTTTAGTTTTCTAACATGAAATATTCAGTATTTATATCATTTTAGTTTTCTAACATGAAATATTCAGTATTTATATCATTTTAGTTTTCTAACATGAAATATTCAGTATTTATATCATTTTAGTTTTCTAACATGAAATATTCAGTAGTTATATCATTTTAGTTTTCTAACATGAAATATTCAGTATTTATATCATTTTAGTTTTCTAACATGAAATATTCAGTATTTATATCATTTTAGTTTTCTAACATGAAATATTCAGTATTTATATCATTTTAGTTTTCTAACATGAAATATTCAGTATTTATATCATTTTAGTTTTCTAACATGAAATATTCAGTATTTATATCATTTTAGTTTTCTAACATGAAATATTCAGTATTTATATCATTTTAGTTTTCTAACATGAAATATTCAGTAGTTATATCATTTTAGTTTTCTAACATGAAATATTCAGTATTTATATCATTTTAGTTTTCTAACATGAAATATTCAGTATTTATATCATTTTAGTTTTCTAACATGAAATATTCAGTATTTATATCATTTTAGTTTTCTAACATGAAATATTCAGTATTTATATCATTTTAGTTTTCTAACATGAAATATTCAGTATTTATATCATTTTAGTTTTCTAACATGAAATATTCAGTATTTATATCATTTTAGTTTTCTAACATGAAATATTCAGTAGTTATATCATTTTAGTTTTCTAACATTAAATATTCAGTATTTATATCATTTTAGTTTTCTAACATGAAATATTCAGTATTTATATCATTTTAGTTTTCTAACATGAAATATTCAGTATTTATATCATTTTAGTTTTCTAACATGAAATATTCAGTAGTTATATCATTTTAGTTTTCTAACATGAAATATTCAGTATTTATATCATTTTAGTTTTCTAACATGAAATATTCAGTATTTATATCATTTTAGTTTTATAACATGAAATATTCAGTAGTTAAAACATTTTAGTTTTATATTGCATTTAGTTTTTGGTCAAGAAAACGTCTTCCTCTTCAAACCACATATTACAAAACTTCACTTGTCGAACACCCTCACTGAAATTCTTTGAAATATATCAAGATGTACAAAAACGGAGCTACATGGCGATGTGCAGTCACAAAAACGGAGCTACATGGCGATGTGCAGTCACAAAAACGGAGCTACATGGCGATGTGCAGTCACAAAAACGGAGCTACATGGCGATGTGCAGCCACAAAAACGGAGCTACATGGCGATGTGCAGTCACAAAAACGGGGCTACATGGCGATGTGCAGCCGCAAAAACGGCGCTACATGGCGATGTGCAGTCACAAAAAACGGAGCTACATGGCGATGTGCAGTCACAAAAACGGAGCTACATGGCGATGTGCAGCCACAAAAATGGAGCTACATGGCAATGTGCAGCCACAAAAACGGAGCTACATGGCGATGTGCAGTCACAAAAACGGAGCTACATGGCGATGTGCAGTCACAAAAAGGCGCAGCATTTTGTGAAAAGGACTGTAGCAGCTCAACAGTAGAGAGTAGTTAGAAAGTAACGTGTAGATCAGAAAGAATATACCGTGGTCATCCCGTGTTCGAACTTTTCAAAGACATTTGCGACAAGAATAGATCTTAATGTCAACTATGACAACAGTCAAGGACATAACTCTAGCTGTATTCCTAAAGGGGATGTAACAAATGGTCATCATCATCATCATGTGATTGTTGAACAACACCACAAGTCTCTCAAATGGTTGTATTGTTCATCCCCGGTCACCAGCTTCATATGGAGGCGAAAGTTGCAAAGCAACATCAAACTTAGAACAAATACTAAAAGACTAAACAACTTTGACAACAAATGTCTTAGACGACTACTGAACATCCATTGGTCGGACTTTAAATCAAACACAGTTGTCAGGTAAGAAGCAAAACAAAAAATATGTATCCATCTATATTAGAAAGCGTCGTTGGAATTACATCGGACACGCGCTGCGAATGGATACCAAAAGACTCCCCTGTCAAACTTTGATATGGTCACCAAGGGGCAAGAGAAAACGAGGAAGACCAAAAGAAACTTTACGTAGACCTATTACAAGAGAACATTTCACCATCGGTATCAGAAACACTGAAGTACTAAAACAAATTGCAACGAAACGCGAGACATGAAAATCTATGACATCCGGCCTATGTGCCGTCTTTGGCCCTAGAAGAATAACTAACTAAAGTTATCAGCTTAGGAAAATAGTGGTAACATTTAGTTAAAAAAATAAATTTGTGAAATGAGGGTAATCTCAATTTCCAACTCCATAAACGGTTTTCCAAAAGAAAAAATTAACAATCTCTCCATCCCAAATCTTAAAGGTAAATCATTATTTTTTTTTTTGGGGGGGGGGATTTCAATAAAATAAAAATAACAATAAAATAAGGAATAACAATAAAATTAAATTAAGAATAAAATTAATTTTTATTTTATTTAAAAATACAATTAAAAAAAATTTACAAATGAAAAATCACGAAACACGAGATTTACAGCTTTAGATGACAATCACTTTTGATAGTGACAGACCTTTGTAGGCGTCTTACATACATAAATAATCTATAGAAATCTAATATCAATTGTGATTCTCCCCAATCAACTTTTTCCGTAATAGCGCGTATCGAATCCTCTACCACGAAGGTAAACAGTTGGAATCCCCCTTTTCGTAAAGATAAAATCAATTTGGTTATGTTCAGTCTACAAAACCTTGTATAGATCATCGATGCAACAAAATGTCATGTTTTGTCCACATGGTAATCTCATGAATGAGAATGAGCAGATATTGTTGTATTGTATCGATTTCTGGCCAATTCAATAATCTATGAAAGAATACAGCGTGTTGATCAGAGAAAATGGAAGGTTAAATCTTTCATGAATAATTTGTCCACCTTATAGTGACGTGTTAGGCTATTGATGTATGTCTACAGGAGTTGTGTGTATATATATATGTATCTTGGAACAAATCGTATGTAGCTTTGTTTACATATTTCTCTAGTCTTCTCATATAAAAGAACATATAAAACAACCCGTAATTTACATAAGTGTAGGTAGCAACAAGTGGGAGAGTAACATCGCGAGTTGGAGTCTAGCAGAGTGCACCACCATGACAATAGACTGGGTGTTTTGGAGGTCTGTTGCAGCCAACCTTCGTTGCGGAGACGGGTGACCGTTTAGCTGTATAGAAAAGCTGTTCGCGAAATTGAGTTGGACAAGTAACATTCGTTACGTGTTTTGATTATTGTTTGGATTTCACTTGGTTACTATTTATATACTTAGAATCACATGTCAAAAATAGCCACGACGATTCCACGTATATACATAGTAACCAACTGAAACCCAAACAATAATCAAAACACGTAACGCATGGGGCCCAACTTCATTTAGCAAACAGGTCTTCTTCTTCTTCTTCTTCAGCGTACATTCTCAAACTCCTGCTGAATTCTCTTGTAGCAGGACATGTCCTACTAGATTTCCAGCAGAATATAGTCCAGAGAATGGAATTGCGTTGTGTCGCCGTTTTATTTGCGCCAATGGCCCGACACACCCGTCTTCGGCAGAAAACAGGTCTTCTAAAACCGCGGACAATCTCGGGGGGAGACGGCACTGAATGACGATGCGGTAACAACGTTAATGACCACGCTGTGTAACCATTGATACGCTATTTACTAGTACTGCTTACTAACTTTCAAAGTATTAATTTGTCTTGGGACTAGTATTCAGAATGTAGTGATTTGTACTCGTTGTACATTTGCAGAATATAGTAATTCATACTCGTATAATTTGTTTAAATCAATATTTTAATATATATATATATATATATATATATATATATATATATATATATATATATATATATATATATATATATATATATATATATATATATATATATATATATATATATATATATATATATATATATATATATATATATATATATATATATATATATATATATATATATATATATATATATATATATATATATATATATATATATATATATATATATATATATATATATGTATATATATATATATATATATATATATATATATATATATATATATAACGAATTATTTTGCATACTTAGATATATAGTATGTGGGTCTCGCCCGTGTGTTTCCGGGGCCTGAAAGGGGAGCAAAGAATAGCAACACTGTTTACCTTCCATGCATGTCGTAAAAGGCGACTAAGGAGGTTATGGGATGGAGTTGGCTGTCCCATCCCATATAGGGTCAGTGACCCAAAGCCATGCTGAAGTCGGATGTGTCAGGCAGAAAGGCGCAGATATCGCAGCAATGCTGTAAACTATGATACAACGCATTCCGCTCTCTGGACTACATCCTGATAATCTGCAGAAGTTTGAGAACGAAAGCAGCAGAAGAAGAACAAGAAGATAGAATGTGGCAAGTGGAGTGTGTGTGGCAAGTGCAGTGTGTGTGGCAAGTGGAGTGTGTGTGGCAAGTGGAGTGTGTGTGACAAGTGCAGTGTGTGTGACAAGTGCAGTGTGTGTAGCAAGTGCACAATATGCGACATCACACATCCCTGTCTAACTCCTGTTTTTTGTGATGATATGTGTGTGTTTACACAAATTGACATCGCGCGACGCTTTCCCTGCTCGGCTAACGTTTATGATAGTTATAATATTTAAATATTTATTTTACGTTTATTTCCATCCATTGTTTTACGTGTATTTCCACCCATTGTTTTACGTTTATTTCCATCCATCCATAAGCACATAAACTGTCGCGGTCCTAGTGGTACCACATTGGATGCATCTATACACATAGTCTCGGTCCTAGTGGTACCACATTGGATGCATCCATACACAGTCACGGTCCTAGTGGTACCACATTGGATACATCCATACACATAGTCCTCCACCGATTTATATCTTTATGCGGATGAGTGTGGAAAAGTCCCGATTTGTCCTGTCCTTGATTTTCTTTGTCCTCTTCTGTTTTTCCCACCTTCGAAAGTATACTGTTCCGCAGTATCGTTTTAGAAAGGAATCATGTCGGCATACATGTCCAAACCATTCTAGTGTTAGTCGTTTCACGTTTGAAAGTAGTGGTTCTTGTGAACCTGTATACATCTCTATTTTAGTTCTTACGTACACATTTTGTTTTATGTTCTCTATAGAAGACACAGAATTAGAAACGATGTCATAAGAGAAAGAGTTGGTGTCAAATCAATTCTACAATACATACAAAACCAACAGATACAATGGTTTGGTCATCTGGAAAGAATGCCGTGTGATTCATTAGTTTATAAATCATATATAAAGAGAGGAGAAGCAGAAAGAAGAGCCAAGGGTAGACCTAGAGTACGCTGGATCGACAACATCAAAGAGACATTACACGAACACCAAATAACATTATCTGAAGCTGCCAGAAAAGCGAGAACAAGAACATTGTATCTCCCTCGACACCCGTAAAGGGTAAAAGAGGAAGGAAAGAAGAAGGACAGTGTGTGAAGTTTTCAAACTCATCAGGATGATAGTGATGTGTGGAGATATTTCTGCATCAAATGTCTCAATGTAACAGCCCTACGACCCTGATGGGATATACATTTTATTATTATATAGCAAATTTTGTCACGGACTTCACGGGAAGTCTGTGGTTCGTGATTGATACTCTTCTTCTTCTGCGTTCGCTCTCAAACTCGTGCAAATTAACAGGATGTAATTCGTAGAACGAAATGCGTTATGTTCCTGTGTACATCTTTGCTGAAATATTTGCGCCTTCCGTCCTGACACGTCCGAATTCAGTATGACTTCTGGGTTTCTTAAATGCTTTGATCTTCCTTAGTCGCATCTTACGATATGCATGTAGGTAAACCATTTTGCTATTATTCGCTCTCCTTTTCGAACCCGACAGTACACGGTTGGAATGAGATTGAATCAAATATATATGCTTAACGCTGTAACAAGCAGATTACGTCACTGTAATCACGTGGCTTCTATCTAGTCACGCTACTCAACTAAATGCAGGTTAGTCCAGACCCTCATGTTTAAACAGTCCTGTGAAATCAGCGGTTTCATCCGTCAAAAGTGACGCTATTTACTTTTTCGGTGATTTTCATTAGTCACTTTGTATCGATAGAAAATGAAACTCAAGAGACAGTCAAATAGCGTCATAGTAACTCAAAATGAGGTAAAAAGGTTACTAAAACACTTACCTAGCCTATTAATAAAAATATATTTTTAAGAAAAAAAAACAAAAAACATACAATAAAACTAAACAGGACAATTCTCAACGTATCGGCTCAAATTGAACCTTTTTCAAGAGACAAACAACAGAAAACGACAAAATAAAAAAATAAATAGATGTCTATATTTCATCAAGCCCTCGTCTCCATAATAGCGCAGGGATGGCAACGCATCTAGTAAAAGTGAAAATGCGTGCATTCATTATAAACAAACCGAAAGTGGGAAATTAGAGACACTATAGATGAGTGCAAGTATAATAAAAGAAAAAGATAAGAAAAATACCCCTTTTGTCACTCTATCAGACAGGCAGGTTTTAAGAACATAGTCACAACAGGCACGACTGAAGGGAACAGAGACAGATGGGGACGTGAGAAAATATTCATGTGACAACCTAGCAAGGCTTGGAAACAACGATCCTGATAACAATACTGTGAACAGAGAACCATGGTCACCTACGCCAACAAGAATGGCATATGACAATGATAGATGAGTAATGATGAGGTTGTGTGGTGGTGGGGTGAGTGGGTTTGGGGAAGGAAGGATAGAAGAAGAATCAACATTTGAAAACGCATGGAATGAATGTGAAACCAAATATAGACATAAACATATATATATAAAACCAAACCTAAACATACATAGAAATGTAAACACACACCAAGAGTCAAGAAATAAACACATAACAAGATGGACACAGATGTGTGAAGGATAACCACACAAAATGCACAGGCATGTAAATGTATCCACACACAGGAAAGGGCTCACACCAGAATAGGTATACACATTGACACAGAATGGAGATACGTGCATTAACATAAAAAAGCGCTCACATAAATATACATATATATATGTATACACAAATATGAACATTCATGCACATAAACACTTTCTCGTATAAATAATAACATGAACATTCATACACATAGAAACATATACATATATTTATGTAAATATAAACGTTCGTTCACATAAAGATAATGCTATAACAACTGCATATGTATACATACAAATGTGCGGCCCAAAGTAATTGTGTGGATACATAGAACCATGTAAAACGAAATGCATATACAAATAACTATATATGTGTGGGCACCCATCGAAGAGACAACTGCAATAAAAACGAGGAAATCAAAATCTAAATATGTAAATGATTTAACAATAACAAAATGGCAGAGTACAAAATAATCACATATTGACATACACAAACGAAAAAAGACATAAAGGAATTATATAGAAGAACGGCAAACACAAAAATAATAATTATTCACGAAAGTGTACAAAGACAAATAATTACAAGAATCAGTGCAATACGGGAGTAGAGGGTATAAAGAAAAGGTGGGTAACTCAAACAAAACGGTGATTAATGTTCATTCCGTTTGGTTGCAAGACTCCCATATGACAAATGAGACGATATTCCAAGGACTGACGTTGCCGGTCACCGGTATAACAACGTAACAAACCGGTTACAGAGACATCAGAGCTACCATGATGTGACGGGCTGTTAAAATGATTAGCCACTGGGGAGTCACGATGATTCGTGATATCTCTCAAATGTTCGGCGAATCTATCAGCTAAACGTCTTCCAGTCTCACCAATATACTTCATATCACAACGCTTACATATGATAGAGTATATTAAGTTACGGGACACACATGAAAAAGAATCAGAATCATTCAAATAGCGTCATGTTTGAGGAATTTACCCGATGAGTTCACGAGACTGTATGAATGGACCAGGTATCCAAATCAGTAATCTCGTCATGTTAGAAGTTTTTTGGGTTTTTTTTTTCTCTCTCGATTTCACGGTATATTCCCACACCAGTCTGGAAAAAGTCAACAGTGGACTGTAGATAATCACAATAAGTTCTTCTTCGTCTTCTTTCGTTGACTTGAAACATGTCTATATCTGTAATTCTGTCTCCTTACTGTTTTTTGTAGTTCATACAGTGGCCCATACAGCTTTCATTCCAGTGTTGTTTCCTCTGGTCAATATGTCTGTTACAGCGTTTCATGCTCAGAACACTCTTGAAGTATGTGTTTGGCACTCTGTGCTGCCTGTCCACGTGTACACATGGCCGTGTTCCCAATCTTGAACTTTGTATACATGTGACTGCGGAGTCGGTTGTGTCCTGTTCTGAGACGTAGAATTATAACTTGTTCTGGTCTGTTCATAATATGATAGTCATTTTGTGTTGGTGTTTGTGGCATTCTTATTGACTTGATCATCTGTTTTTTTCTGATGGTAGGTGATTGGTATATCTGGTTGGTCTTCAGCAGCACCATCCTTAGCCAGTTGGTCTGCTTTTTCATTTCCTGGTATTCCACAGTGAGAGGGTATCCACTGCATGGTTACCCTATACTGGTAAGACTATTCGCGAAGTAGTTTTTTCAAGTCTGTTAGTTTTCCAGACTGGAGAGCTTGAAACACTGACCTTGCATCTGTCAGGAATACCACAGGCTGTAGGTCAGAGTTGGAGTTCAGCAGTTTTTTAGCTGCCACACTAATTGCCTGGATTTCAGCATCATAATTATTGCAGAATTTTCCTGTTGGTGTTCTGATTGTATCTCTAGGCTTGTGTGGATATTCTATATAGGGTCTGTCAACTTATGGTAGGTCTGTAAGTTGTCTGCGGAGTCGTTTAGCTTGATGGATAAAGCTGCTTCTTTTCAGTCGCCCCATTGCTAGATTTTGGAATCTTTCCTTCATTGGATGACTTGGCATACACTGAAACTTTTCTGCCTGAATTAGTACTTTTGTGTCTCTGCGTTCGCCAAGTGTTTTCATTCTTCCCATTTTCTGCATCTCTGCTATGGGTGTTGATTTCATTGCTCCCAACATTATTCTAAGTGCCTGGTTTTGCACTTTATCTAGATCTTGTAATGTGGTGTTTGATGCAGAACACCATGCAGCTGAAACATATTCCAGGTGTGGTCTTATGCCTTGCTAGTAAACTTTACTGAGTATATTTCCACTGGCTCCCCATGTGGTTCCACTTAGTTTACTCAGAATAGCTAACTTCCTCCTGGCTTTTGTTGTTGCTTTGTTTATGTGCTGCTTCCATATAAGTTTATCATCAAAAGTAACTCCGAGGTATGTGGGTTGTTTGTCTTCTTTCAAGAGTTCTCCATCTATTTTGATATGACCGGCTTTTTGTTTTGGTGAGAGGGTAAAAGTGTAGTGCTGCACTTATCTGTGTTATGCTGACGCACCATCTATTAGCCCATAAGGTTAGGGCATCGATAGCTCTTTGTATTTGTTTAGTGGCCACTGTTGCATGTTCTTCCGTGCACCAGATCACCAGGTCGTCAGCATACATTGCCACTTTGATCCCATGTGGTAGTTCAGCAACTAGGTCATTGATGTAAACCAAGAAAAGTGTAGATGACAGGACTCCTCCCTGGGATACTCCATGACACAGTAGAACTTTCTTGCTCTTGCGACCATCTAATTGTACCCTGGCTCTTCTACGAGGCGTGTTCAAATGAAAACGGGACTTGTTACATCACGCGTGATAGAGCGCACTGATATTGATGACATTTTGCACTAGTAATGAGTATCCAATAATTTACATACGGTCACGTGTTCATCTTCCCAGCATGCATATGTGCTGCAGAAGACTGTTAACAATATGGCGGGTGTGATTCCGAACCCGTCCAAAGTGAATCAGCGTGCTGTGATCCAGTTTCTTTCATTTGAAGGATGTCAAGCAGTAGACATTCATCGGAGAATGAAGGCAGCATATGGTGACAAATATTTGTCGAGGACCAGAGTGATGGAGTGGGTTCGTATGTTTAAAGACGGACGTGAGTTAACGGCAGATCTTGCACGGCCAGGTCAGGCGCATATTGTTGCAACAGAAGAAGCCATAGCCGTGCTTGATAAAGCAGTACTGACTGACCGTCGTCGGAGCATTCGTTCGCTTGCAGAAGAATTCCATATGTCAATTGGGACAGCCCACATGGTTGTTCGGAAGAAATTGAACTATCGGAAGGTGTGTTCACAGTGGGTCCCACGGATGTTGACTGACCACCATAAGGAAGAACGGATGGGGTGGAGTTTGAACCACCTGATGCGTTACAGGGCAGAGGGTGATGCATTTCTGTTGAGCATTGTGGCAGGTGATGAATCGTGGTGCCACCACTATGAACCGAGCAGCAAAATTGACAGCATGCAATGGAAACATCCAGGTTCACCAAAACCCAAAAAATTCAAGACACAGGTTTCTGCTGGGAAGGTTATGGTGACTGCATTTTTTGACCATGAAGGGCTTTTGTTGACTGATTTTAAGGAACCTGGTGTCTTTATAATGCCGCCCATTATAAAGACACTTTAGACAAGCTGCATAAGGCCATCAAGGCTAAGCGACCAGGCAGACTTTCTCAAGGTGTGATTCTTCTCCACGACAACGCTCGTCCGCACGTCGCAAAAATTGTGCAGGAAACATTGGCAAAGAAGAATTGGGAAGTTCTTCATCACCCAGCCTATAGTCCCGATTTATCCCCGTGTGATTTCCATTTGTTCGGACCGTTGAAGAAAGCACTAAAGGGACAGCGATTCAACAGCGACGCAGACGTGAAGACAGCGGTGACCACATGGTTCAGAGAACAGCCACGCAACTTTTTCTCGGACGGCATTCGACGTCTACCTAAACAGTGGGATGCTTGCCTAAATGCATACGGAGATTTTTTCTGATGAACCCAGGTGCATTCTTATTCACAAGTGGTTGCTTTGTTCAATTCCGTTGAAAATATTAAATTGCGTATGATACTTTTTAAATAAATCCACAAGTCCCGTTTTCATTTGAACACGCCTCGTATTATGCAGGTATGCTTTTACCCATTTGTACATTCTTGAGCTAACCCTGCAATTTCGCAATTTCTTTAGGAGCCCTTCTTTCCAGACCTTATCAAATGCTTTTCTGAGGTCTATCCATGCTGCTAGTACCAGTTTCTTATCTTGTAAGGCATCCTCAATCTCTTGGGAGAGGTAAGTTGCCTGATCTTCAGTAGAGTAGCACTGTCTGAAACCTGCTTGCTGTGATACCAGAAGGTTTTCACTCTCAAGGTACCACTGCATCCTAAGATTCATAATGCGTTCCATTGTTTTGCATAGACAGCTTGTGAGGCTGATGGGCCTGTAGTTGGAGACTGTGTTGCCATCTTTTCCTGATTTGAGGAGTGGTATCATTATTGCTTCTCTCCATGCCTGTGGTACATTACCTGTAGACCAGCTTGTGTTAAAGATATGCAGTAGCTTTGCTCTTGCTGCAATTCCCAGGTTTCTAATCATTTCATTGGACACTCCATCAGCTCCAGGGGACTTTTTCATTTTCAATTTGGATATTGCATGCTCCAGTTCTCTCATTGTGATTGGCGCCTACATGACTTCAGGTATAGGTTCGCCTTGTCCAATGTTTTGCTGGTTCTCTCGAACCTCCTGTTGTTTGTCTGGGCTGACTTTGATGTTATTGTCTTCTGCAAAGGAATCTGCAAAATAATCAGCTGCATGTTTACCTGTTAAAATGTTTTTATCTTTGTAAAGTGTGGTCCTGGTATTTCTCCCTGTACCTTCATCATTTAGTTGTTTTACAAGTTTCCATAATTTCCTAGTATCTCTTTCGAGGTTCAGCGACTCTGTTTTTTTCTTTCCAGCTGCTCCGTCTGGCTTGTAACTTGGCTCTTTGAAATTTAGCCTTTGTTTGCTGATATTTGTTGTGATGTTTTTGGCTAGGTCTGTTCTCAGCCTGCTGTCTAGATGTTTCCATCTCATTTTGCAGCTTTTCCAGTTCATTATTCCAGTAGGGTTTGTAGTTCTTGCGTGCCCCCCTGGGTATGGTTTTATTAGCAGCATGTAGTATACATCTATTAAATTCACTCACTGCTCTATTGATGTCTTTGTCCAAGTTCATGTCCTTAGCTAGAACACTGGTTAAATGCTGGTACATTGTCCAGTCTGCCCTCTTATAGTTCCACCTAGTGAGCATGCTGCTGTCCTTGGTAAATTCATTGTGGATTTCCAGAAATACTGGTCTGTGGTCACTACCCCGAAGCTGCTTTCCAACGACACATGTGATGTTCCATTCCAGGACTGGTGAGTGGAATGCCAGATCTGGTGTAGAGGTGGTGTGCCATGCTCTCGAGTAGAAGGTTGGTGAGTCTGCTGGCTGGTTAATAAGGATGAGATTATTTTCATCCTGCCAGCTCTCAAGTTCCTCACCTCTCTTGTCGATATGATCATAGCCCCAGCTCTGAGAGTGGCTGTTGAAGTCACCACACACCATAAGTTTCTCTTTATCTGGAATTGTGTCTAGTGCCAATGGTTTATCATTTGGGCAGTAGTAGTTCAGGAGATGGAATTCTGCACTTCGGTTTATCATCTTCGGTTTATGCGACCGGTCTCATTTCCCAACACCTGGCCTACAAGGTACTTGTCGTTGTGGTTGTGACCTTGGTCCATCTTCCGTCACATTTTATTGGGACCTCTGCTACACCGACCTCCTCTTACTACGACACTGTGGACAGATGACCCTTACTTTGTCACCTACGACGCTACGACCCTCCACTTCCTCACATGCTTTGGCTGTAACTCCGGGTCTGCCTCCTCCAGCCATGGTCTTCTTTTCCTGTCTCCTTATTCTCTATCTTCTCTGGTTCCCTTATCTCCGGCACCCTCTTCTTATGTCTCGCTATATCAGCCAGATACCATCTCACGACGTGCTTCCCCGTGATAGTCCCATACCCTCCCTTGTTGTACCCTCCCTGTGTCCTCTGGGCTCCCTTCCACCCGCACTTCACTTTCTTGCGTGACGTATCTCCGTCTAGGGGATTTCGTCGATCCATCACGTCCCTTTTTTTTTTTACCTCTGCATTTGTCTTATACTCTGTCATCTTTCTCTATGGCTATTTACTTACGCCCCTTTACTCTCATCAGTTGTATGCGCTGTGACCAAGCCAGGATATTGTCTTTTCCATTGTTCCACCTTTCGCGGGTGTGTTTTCTTTTCACTTCGGCGCCTCGGGTACCGTCTATTACTGTGTCATGTCTTTATTTTTCTAACCTGTACAAATACGTGCTATCATGACCCTTGATAGAAATCTGACTTTCACTGTCCATTCTTTACTTTGTTGCCATTATGCGTGTGCTCATTCACATGGGAGGACCATAGACTAGTCGCTGCATCAGTTAAGTTATTTTACTACTATTTTATTCTCATATATCACCATTATATTCTCTTCCTGCTGTTTGCTCATTCTCTTCTGTTCCTGCCGTTTTTGGCCTCTTTCTCTCTCCCACCTGATTCCCTCTCATTTTGCTCTTCCCTTACATCATGATTGCTTGTCTGTAGCATTCATTCTCTGTTGCCACTTTTGAGTATTTTTATTTTATTTTAATGTAATTTACTTGCTACCATATCTTTTCCTTTGCTCATCTCACATTCTTCAGTCTACTTTCTCCTCCCTACTTACTACTAACTTCTCCCCATACGTTTTTCTCACCTGTCATGCTTCCACATCTTTTCTTCCCTCATTACCTATCTGCTATTGTCCTCATTATAACCCTATTTATCTCCATGTAATACTTGTTTTATTGTGGTTATTTGTTTGTCCTGATGAAGGCTTTATAGTCGAAACGTCGTCTGTCTCTGTATCTCGTTGTTAAGTTGTTTTATGTTTCATTTTGGTAACACACCTACCTATTTTTGTATTTCTTGACATTTAGACCTAGAGTACGCTGGATCGACAACATCAAAAAGACATTACACGAACACCAAATAACATTATCTGAAGCTGCCAGAAAAGCGAATACAAGAACATTATATCTTCCTCGACACCCGTAAAGGGTAAAAGAGGAACGAAAGAAGAAGAAGTGCTCTATAGAACACTTTCAGAATTCGACTGTAATATTTGTATTCGAATGCATGTTATCGTCTCTCCATATTTGAAGTGAGTGCCCAGCTCTCATAACCATAGAAAAAATAATCATATGTGTAATTAAGAAGGATGGGTTCCCTATTCTTGATTAGAAACTGGCCTCACAGCACGTGGGGCATTCCCATAAGTGTTCCGCCCTCTGTTCCAGCAGCCATTAGACTCGATGGTGTTTCGGGTATAATATTGTTGAAACAGACGTCGACATCAGGGCACAACTCTAGCCCTTGCGACAGGTTTCTTTGTTGTTCCACCCACCCACGCCGTGCCCATAACTAGTTCAAGCACAACGTCGGCCTGTCGGAACAATATGGCAACTGTTATCGAAGGTTACGACTACGGGATTGAAAAGATGACATGCCATGAAGCTTCTATAAGATAGCCTCAATATAAAGGCATGTCATCTGCTAAGGTTTTCTGTTGCATGGTTGGTTTGTCTAGTGAGCCATTGATGAGACCCACAGACGCAACAGCATGGGCAAAGGATGAGTTTCCAATAGCTAGTAGGTCTTAAAGCGCTACAAGGACTCGTTAAAGAACTCACTGAAAGCCTTTGAAATAGACCACGATACATGGGAAGAACTTGCACAAAATAGATCTACATGGCGTTCTAAAATAAAAAAGAGCGCATCATCTTGTGAAAAGAAGAGAAATTCAGCAGCTCAACAGCAGAGAGCAGCTAGAAAGTCACGGATAGACCAAGATCCGTCTACAGTCGTCATTCCATGTCCAAACTGTCCAAGGACATTTACAGCTCGAATAGGGCTCATTAGCCATCTACGAACTCATAATCAAGGACATAACTAAAATTAAATTTTCACAAGTGGATGTAACAAATGGTCATCATCACTTGTGATGGACGAACAACAACAGTAGGTCTTATACTGTAGAAGACATGACCGATCATAAAATTAGTTTCGTATAAAACATTTTTATGTTTAGAGCAAAGTGAAAAGATGTTGAATCGGGACGTCATTGTGATAGTCAGTTTCGAACAACAGTCAAAATGTTTTCACAACAAAAAAGGAGTCAGACAGGGATGTGTGTTGTCGCTTAGTCTATTCAACATGTACATAGACAGAATTATAAAAGAAACACAAAATTAAATATATAACAAAATAACAGAGAATGAACAACTTAACAGCGAACTTAATGAACTGCTTTTCTGCTGACGATCAAAGCATCATATACGAAGATAAACTGGAAACTCACATCAACTCACTATCAAGAATATTCGAAAAATGCAACACGCGGATTAACAAACACAAGACAGAAACTATGCAAATAACGAGATTAACAGATCATTTAAACACCCAAATAGATAATACAAATATAAAACAAGTCAGAGTTCACGTACCTAGAAAGTATCGTCACAGAAGACGGACGACTCGTTAGAGAGAGAAAAACAAGATGTTAAAAGGCAAATGCTGTGACATACCAACTATCACATTTGCTATTGCACCCAAAAATCAATATGGAAGTAAAGAAACAAATTATTAAGAGTATCTTTATACCAACACTATGCTACCAATGCCAGACTTGGCAATTGACATCTACACATAAGAGTAGGATCAAAAATTGCGAAATGACATGTCTAAGGAAGGATATTAGAGTCACCAGACTCGACAAAATGCGCAGCGAAAACATCAGAAAGATAAACATCGAAAATATAAAGAATAAGCAAATAAAATGGTTTGGGCATCGAATGAAAATGAGTGATCAACTTCCCATAAGAGCTTATAACAAAATGGAATCAGGATACAGATCCAAAGACAGACTCAGGAAAAGGTGGATAGACAACATCAAGACCATCCTGAATAAACATGACTATACCTCAACCAGAGCAATACACCTGGCTCTAGAACACAGACTACATCTTCTTCACAAACCCCTACGCTCAGCGACAAGTGTTGAATCTAGGACAGCACTACCTGGGGATAGACAATAGACAATAGATAATAGACAATAGACAATAGAGAATAGACAATAGACAATAGACAATAGACAATAGACAATAGAGAATAGTCAAAATGTTCCATAGTCTCGATTTTTGACTCTTGATTTTATGAATTTTAGAAGCCAAAATCAGAACACATGTACCATTCCCAGAAGTGCTCCACTCTCTGCTCCAGTACTCATCCAATAGTATGGTGTATTCTATGTAGTTATAGTACTTATTCAGTTGCTACTGTCCGCCGAATACGGATGTGTCGGACCATTGGCGCAAATAAAACGGCGACACAACACATTTCCATTCTCTGGACTACATTCTACTGGAAATCTAGAATGGATCATAGTCCTGCTACAAGAGAAATCCAGCGGGAGTTTGAGAATGAACGCTGAAGACGAAGAAGTTGCTACTTGATGTCTACACATTCAACGAAGTCTTAAGTATGTACTCTACTTTTCTTTAGAGTTCTTCTTTTGTTCCATATATCTTTGTTTGCAGGGATGAAGCCGTTGGGCTCGTATGTTTCTCTCAATTGTTCATACTGGATATAGTTCTGCAGAATATGTTCAGAGGTCTTTTCATCTGTTCTACAAGTACACATTGATGTGGCGCACAGTCTCATCATCTGCATATGTTTATTCAGACTGTTATATTCAAATTATATGTCCCAATTTTAATGTCTGTGTGTTCATATTTTGATAAAGATTTTTTAGTCGAAATATGAAATTGTTGTTTTGTATTCATTTATAAACATAAACATTGTGTACATTGTCCCGGCTGTAGTAAAGTGTTGTGAGCACACTGCCTGGACTGCGTGGACAAAAGTGTCTTTTTATTATCAAGATATCTCGAGATTGCAAGACAGTCACCGAAAAGTACTTTCTGGAGTTGAAGACTGCACAGGACGTGGCATTGCACGATATAGTCATGCTGAGCTAACCAGTTATATGGGATTTGTAGAACCCCCGGACGACGTTTTCATTAAAGAAACAGAACGATAGGGGCGTATTCAGTTTATAAATGAAAGTTTAACTCCAACAACTTTTTTCACAATCATCATCTTCATCACCATCGGCATCATCATCATTACCATTATTATTATTGCCACTAGTTTCAAAATCATCATCACCATCATCATCAAAACCCTATCATAATCATCGTCATCACCATTTTCATCATCATCATTAAAACCACCACCACCATTATCATCACTGCCGCAGTGGTTATAGTAATAGCCACCGCCCACCTTCACTTTATCGTGTCAAAGAGTTCGAACACTTATAGTATACCACTTCAAAGATGTCCTTTCACTGTTTAATAAGACATCCTTGCGGATTAAGTCAAGTCAGTCGTCTGATCATGTACTTCTGTTTAACCGTGTCCCAACCGTTTCTTTCAAGCAAGTACAATTCTCAGCCCATATATCCGAGTATGCCTGTCCAATGGCGGTGGTGTATTAATTCTCTTTCACCGTCGTTCCTTGTCGATGTTATTTGAGCATATAAGTGAATTAACTGATTAACAGACCAACTTTAAGAAATATCACTATATATTATTCTCCGTTTGCTCGGAAAATATAATCATGGAGAGAATTTATACAAAAACCTAACGTCTGCGAAACGAAACTTCATTAAATGAAGTGATGATTTAAATCCAAAACAAGCGGAAAATGACACGGTGAAGAAGATTAGGAGATGACAAATGAACATTGTGTGGAATGAAGTCAGATAAAGGTCCTGCAAGGTTATAACATACATCATCATACATCTTGGTTGATTCCACTTTTCATTGTTTAGTGACACAAATTATATACAAATTAACAAATGAAAATCAACATTCGCCTCAGCCAAGATGAGTGGCGTTTTATCTGATTAGCTGGAAGGAGTGAAGTTATTATTCAGAATCCTGTGGGCGATGTATTAGTGTACTATTACTTTTGACTATGTGAGAAGATAATTAAAATAATTCAAACGTTTTGAGTGGACTTGAACTCATGCCACTTAGTAGTGGTAGGAAAGCACACATTCAATTCCATTATGTTATATTGAAATTTTAAATAGATGATGTTATTCCTTTTATCCTTTTTCTGTTCATGTTTTCTTGTTTGGTGGCGGCATAAATTTGACGTAATTAAACAGATAGATTCCTGACAGCTATTGCCAAGAATGGATGAAGGAGGTCAAAAATTGACAAAAAATATTCTTGATATAATTTTAAGACAGCAATTTTTTTGTCTATGTGAAAGTCTGTCTGTGTGTCTGTCTGTGTGCCTTTGTCTGTTTATTTGTCGTACTGTATGTCATTTTGTCTTTCTGCATACCTATATCTTTCTGTCAGCGTGTCTATCTGTCTTCTTCCTCTTCTGCGTTCGTTGACACACTCCTTCAAATGAACAGGGTGTAGTCCGGAGATTATAATGCGCTGTATCATGTTTTACAGCTGTGCTGCGATATCTACACTTTTCAGTTTTACAAATGCGAATTTAGCATGGCTTCTTGGTCACTTTGACCATATATAGAATGTGAGAGCCTACTCCACCTCATTTAGTCGGCACTTTCGACATGCATAGAATGAAACAGTGTTGCTATTGTTTACTTCTCTTTTGGGTCCCGGCAACGTCTGTCCTAAGATAATATTATCTAACCTGTATATCTGTTCGTTCTATTTTATCTATATCCTCATCACGTCCTTCGTCTATCTGCGTGTCCTAGCCATACTGAAGCCATGCAGCCAATATTCATACTTAAGCATTGCAATCATTAGTCATACTAAAACGATGCACTCATTAATTATATTGAAGCCATGCTGTGATTAGCCATACTGAAGCTATGCAGCCATTAGTCATGCTGAAGCCATGCATTCATTAATCATAATGAAGCCATTTAGTCATTAGTAATCCTGAAGCTATGCAGACATTAATCATACTGATGTGATGCAGTCATTATTTATACTGAAGGCATGCAGTCATTAGCCATACTGAAGCCATACACCCATGAACCATATTTCTAGCAGAATATAGCCAGTGACAGGAAATGTGTTGGTGTCGCCATTATATTTGCGCCAATGGATATAGCCATTGACATATGGATATAGTCAATGGATATAGCCAATGGATATAGTCAATGGATATAGCCAGAATATAGCCAGTGAAAGGAAATTTCTAGCAGAATATAGCCAGTGACAGAAAATGTGTTGGTGTCGCCATTATATTTGCGCCAATGGCCCGACATAACTGTCTACGACGGATAATGAGTGGGATGCTCCGACTAAAAGATTTGCACACTGATAATATTGGAATTGTTCTGGGTATCAATGATGTCCCTGGAGGAATGCCCCATTGCACACAGAAAACATGAGCTCCAATATTCATAATTCAAGAAGATCAAAATAAACAAACAAATTAATAAACAAACACATTAATAAACAAACACATTAATAAACAAACAAATTAATAAACAAACAAATTAGATTAAGCAAAGAAAACAAAAACAAGAAAGTTTTAAAAAACACAAACGAACAAATAAATCAATAAACAAAAACAAAATCATTAAACAAAGAAATTTAAACATACAAAGAAAGAATGAAAGACACTAAACATCCCACATTTACTAAATCTATCTACATAACTAACTAAACCGACTGTCTGTCCAGGACCGAGAAATGGGAGTAACGAATAGCAACACTAATTACCTTCCATGAATGTCAAATGGTGACTAATTGGATTTTGGGGTGAAGTTAGCAGTAACGTTCTATATAGGGTAAAAGTGACGCAGAAGCCATGCCAATGTCGGATGTGTCAGACCGAAAGGCGTAGATATCCAGATAAGCTGTAAACTATGACAAAACTCTTTACGTTTTCGAGATTATGTCCTGCTAATCTGCAGGAGTTTGAGAACCAACGCAGAACAAGATGAGGAAGCTACTTTAATTGGTCATCAAATCAAGGACATCTACTCACGTGTACCTTCCGGTTGTTTAAAATGACTTCTGGTAAAAAAATGGCGTATGATAATAGCTTTGTTTTTCTGTGGCCATTTCATTGTAGGAGTATCGGAGAGGAGACGGACATCACCTTTGTAAAACAAGCTCTCACTGAACTGTCATTTGCAGACATTAAATATGATTTTTAAGTTAATTAACCTCGTAATTTTTGATTTCCTTAATTTTGATTTCAAGTTTTGAACTCTTTAAGAGATATAGTACACGAGAGAGAGTGAGACTAATGTGGATGATGATTCATTTTCAATGGACAGGATTAAAGATCAGGGATTGAAATGCGGTGTTGCTAGAGGTGAACATTTTGGAGATTGCAGAAGAATGATGGTCAACCAGCATAGGACCGGTACTGTCAGCAGAAGTGTAATGGTGGATACACTCAAGGAGAGATCGGAGCAACTATGGACGTGTTTGCAGTTATGATGATCCGACGACTAACCAACTAACTAACTAACTAAACTAAACTAAACTAAACTAAACTAAACTAAACTAAACTAAACTAAACTAAACTAAACTAAACTAACTAACTAACTAACTAACTAACTAACTAGCTAACTAACTAACTAACTAACTAACCTCGTAAAGTCAGGTGACACAGACACGTGACGAGACATTCCTCGTTGACAAAAGATGTATTTGAAGGTACGGTGGAGGGTGTAGGTAGACGAGTTTGCAAGCAGTGGATTAGCGGGGGGAGGCGGAGGTGTGGACTGCACCGGGCGGCATCATCGGGAGGGCGGCAAATTTATTTTCGTCTAGTCTTTCTCAATCACCGACATATTTTTAAATTATGATTCCGCCCCGGGCGCCATTGACCCATGCTACGCCACTGGCACGAAGAAGATATGGCTGGATAATATCAAGGGTTGCAAGGTTTTTGAAGTTTCCAAACTCATCAGGATGGTTGACGATAGATATATGTGCAGATCTGTTTACAGCAACTGTCTCAATGTGACACCACTACGACCCGGACTGGTCTGGGTTTTATTATTATTATTACCTCCCACATCTACTCACGTGTACCTTCCGGTTGTTTAAAATGACTTCTGGTAAAAAAATGGCGTATGATAATAGCTTTGTTTTTCTGTGGCCATTTCATTGTAGGAGTATCGGAGAGGAGTCGGACACCACCTTTGTAAAACAATCTCTCACTGAACTGTCATTTGCAGACATTAAATATGATTTTTAAGTTAATTAACCTCGTAATTTTTGATTTCCTTAATTTTGATTTCAAGTTTTGAACTCTTTAAGAGATATAGTACACGAGAGTGAGACTAATGTGGATGATGATTCCTTTTCAATGGACAGGATTAAAGATCAGGGATTGAAATGTGGTGTTGCTAGAGGTGAACATTTTGGGGGGGGGGGAGCAGAAGAATGATGGTCAACCAGCATAGGACCGGTACTGTCAGCAGAAGTGTAATGGTGGATACACTCAAGGAGAGATCGGAGCAACTATGGACGTGTTTGCAGTTATGATGATCTGACGACTTACCAACTAACTAAACTAAACTAAACTAAACTAAACTAAACTAAACTAAACTAAACTAAACTAAACTAAACTAAACTAAACTAAACTAAACTAAACTAACTAACTAACTAACTAACTAACCTCGTAAAGTCAGGTGACACAGACACGTGACGAAACATTCCTCGTTGACAAAAGATGTATTTGAAGGTACGGTGGAGGGTGTAAGTAGACGAGTTTGCAAGCAGTGACGTAGCGGGGGGAGGCGGAGGTGTGGACTGCACCGGGCGGCATCATCGGGAGGGCGGCAAATTTATTTTCGTCTAGTCTTTCTCAATCACCGACATATTTTTAAATTTTGATTCCGCCCTGGGCGCCATTGACCCATGCTACGCCACTGGCACGACGAAGATATGGCTGGATAATATCAAGGGTTGCAAGGGTTGTGAAGTTTCCAAACTCATCAGGATGGTTGACGATAGATATATGTGCAGATCTGTTTACAGGAACTGTCTCAATGTGACACCACTACGACCCGGACTGGTCTGGGTTTTATTATTATTATTACCTCCCGCATCCCATTCTCCCTGTCCTTCCTCGCTCTGTGCCACTACATCATTCTCTCGTCTCTGTTTACACATCTAATTTTTTATCTACCCGTTTCACTGCCATCCTATCTATTTGTATGTGTATAACTTCCCGTCCTCCTGTTTTTATACTGCCTGTCTTTCTGTTTTCTTGTTTGCTTAACCAACCAAATGTCTACATTATCTGTCTACCAGACTGCAATTCTAATTATATGTTAGTCGATCAATCAATCTGTCTGTCTTTGTGTACCTCTCTGCCTATCAACATCACATTTTTGTATTTATCTATTCAACAATATACCCGTATCCGTCTAACATCTAGTTTATAGTTTAAAGTTTATATTATAAATTGGAGTGCACGGCTGGATATTTACAGCTATAGCACACTCGATTATTTAAATCAAGGGTTATCAACTTTGGTAATGTGGGTCCCCCAGAGACTTGAATGGAGACAATGAAGAAAAAAAAAAAGGACACATTTTGGCCACGGACCGCGACTCTCGCCAATGTGATACCTACGAGCAGCATCAAACAAAGCTTCTTACACGACATTTTATATTACTATTGTCCCCATAAGACAGATGTTTCGGGCCATTGGTGCAGATAAAACGACACAAAGCATTTCCATTCTCTGGACTACATCCTGCTGGAAATCTAGTAGGACTATTGTCGTGCCACAAAAGAGGTCCAGCGGGAGTTTGAGAATGAACGCCGAAGAAGAAGATTATTTTCGTGTTTTCTTTGGTCACTATGCGTGTACCTTGTGTTTCCTGCCAACGATGAATAAGAATGAAATTCGCATAAATAATTGAAAACATGACATATAAAGGATTGTTTTGATTCTGCACGACCATCTTCTCAACAGCAATCTAGTTTTTTAACAAACAAGAATTATACCTACATAGATTAAACAGCCTTACTGACTTGAAAAAACGGCACGATATAATCAAAATAAACTCCCATCTTTGGTTGAAAGGTCCGTGCGTGGGAGATACTTATATCCCATATTAACCCCCCCCCTCCCCTCTAAATGACTATGTTATTTTCTTTTTTATTTTAAGGCGCTAAGGATGCTAACGGAAGAAAAATTTGTCCAAATAGGAGTCAGGGGACAAAAATGTTTGAGAACCACTCTTTGTAATCTCTATCGTAACTATCCCATGCATGAATTTCTAATTTCTCGAGTCGTCAGTCAAACAAATTAACCATTTAATCTCATTTATTATTTCTATTCAGAGGGGGCACCTGCAAGAGAACGAGATTGATGGTAGTGTAGTAACTAGAGGGCATCTGACCATGGTTTGTTCATTCAAGCAGAGTTGTCAAAGAGCTAGAAACGACTTCTCTAAGGTACTAGGGTGGGGGTGTTTCCTATAAAAAAAATGGTTTCATGTTAGTCTCAGTGCCATTTTTTGCTGGCTAATATATCTACATCAAAAGAATAGATAATAATACATTTGACAGACTAGGTAAAACTGTAGGAGTTGAACAAGAGAAGGTTGTAAAACTGTAGGAGTTGAACAAGAGAATGATGTAAAACTGTAGGAGTTGAACATGAGAAGGTTGTAAAACTGTAGGAGTTGAACAAGAGAGTGATGTAAAACTGTAGGAGTTGAACATGAGAAGGTTGTAAAACTGTAGGAGTTGAACATAAGAAGGTTGTAAAACTGTAGGAGTTGAACAAGAGAATGATGTAAAACTGTAGGAGTTGAACAAGAGAAGGTTGTAAAACTGTAGGAGTTGAACAAGAGAGTGATGTAAAACTGTAGGAGTTGAACATGAGAAGGTTGTAAAACTGTAGGAGTTGAACAAGAGAATGATGTAAAACTGTAGGAGTTGAACAAGAGAAGGATGTAAAACTGTAGGAGTTGAATAAGAGAAGGTTGTAAAACTGTAGGAGTTGAACAAGAGAATGATGTAAAACTGTAGGAGTTGAACAAGAGAATGATGTAAAACTGTAGGAGTTGAACAAGAGGAGGTTGTAAAGGCTTGGAGAATTGACAACAGTTTACTAGCGTTTTCCCAATTTTTCCTTCCGTCATTCTCAACGAAGAGGTACGCAGTTTTACCGAAAGTAGACCCCTATTATTAATATTATTTCACGCCCTCAGCTTCAATGGATAATCCTTAGGAATCTACAAATAAATTCACTGTGTAAGCAAGACATCACGATCTAGCGTCTAACTCCCAACCTCTTGAACACAGGAAGAACGGTTAAACCACTACACCAGGAAGATGAAACTACCCACCCCTCCTCCCATCCCTCAATAAAAAAGAATTTAGTGGACAGGGAAGAGAAATACAAATATAGTAGGTTTTACAACTCGTGACGTCATATTTCACCCACTATCTCAAGACCGCTTGCACAAATCATAATGAACGTTTGCATATGGTTTTATACTTTTCATCACGTTCGAATTTTATAATTCAAAATTATACAAATACTGTCAGTTAAACTTTCACCTTATCTTTCTCGGCAAAATAATGATTAAAACCATAAAAATACAGCTTACTATCATTATTATAAATTGACTTATTAAGAGTCTAGGTTGGACATGCCTGGGCGTATCTCCAGTTGTTATTAGTTACTTTATAGATATGTGTCTCAAATATTTTGTTTGAATAACGTTTGTCTTGTATCTTTAACAAAAAGAAAGAAAGAAATTGACGAGTCAGATAACAGTATGGGATTGAAATTATGTGAACCAGAGAAATAAGTTTAACTTTGAAATTCTGTGAACCAGAGAAATAAGTTTTACTTTGAAATTCTGTGAACCAGAGAAATAAGTTTAACTTTGAAATTCTGTGAACCAGAGAAATAAGTTTAACTTTGAAATTCTGTGAACCAGAGAAATAAGTTTAACTTTGGAATTCTGTGAACCAGAGAAATAAGTTTAACTTTGAAATTCTGTGAACCAGAGATATAAGTTTAACTTTGGAATTCTGTGAACCAGAGAAATAAGTTTAACTTTGAAATTCTGTGAACCAGAGAAATAAGTTTAACATTGAAATTCTGTGAAACAGAGAAATAAATTCAATTGTGAAATTTTTAGTCTAATAATGAGCTCGCACAAGTCCGTAAATAATGGCGAGGGTTGCGGAGGGGGTAGGGGGTTAGCAAACTAGAGCATGCTGCTTAGAACTAGGAATTTTGCTAAAATATGCGTTACAACATCATCGTCTCAAATAAAAGCCTCCCAACGGAATCCACTAGAATCTCAGTCGTTACGCTTTATGATTATTGTTGGGTTTCGGTTGGTCATTATTTACATATTTGGAATCGCATGCCAAAAATAGCAAATGCGACTCCAAGTATATAAATAATGACCAACGGGAACCACGATATTAATCTAAAACATCAGGAATGGGGTCCTAATTAATTCTGGTGGAAGGTACTCTATATCCCCGATGGTTTTGGTTATAAACATCCTCCAGATTTTTCAGAGAACCGTCATCAGATTTTTCACAGAACCGTCATCAGATTTTTCAGAGAGTCATCAGATTTTTCAGAGAAAGGTCATTAGATTTTTCACAGAAAGGTCATCAGATTTTTCACAGAACGGTCATCAGATATTTTATTTTTTTAAAAGGCGGAAGGGAGGGGGTGTAAATTATGCACGAAAACGGGCGGCTGATCGTTTACTTTAAATAACATCCACCCTCCACTCCCTTAATGGCGTCACCCCTCTAAAGGGGAACAAAGTATAAGAACACTGTTACCAGTCGGGAATGTGGTCAGCGGTGACTAAGAAGGTTTGGTGATGGAGTTGTCTATTCCATCCTATAGAGGGCCTATGTTGCTAATAGATCATGCTGAAGTCGGAAAGGTACATATATCACAGCTATGCTGTAAACCATGACATGCTACTACATTTCACTAGTTTGCAGAAGTTTGAGAATGAACACAGAAGAAGAAATATTGCACTAAATTAGTGTAATAGTCGGGTTGTTGAAAAATATGAGTACAATCGGGTTGTGGAAAAATATGAGTACAATTGGGTTGTGGAAAAATATTTGAGTACAATCGGGTTGTGGAAAAATATTTGAGTACAATCGGGTTGTTGAAAAATATGAGTACAATTGGGTTGTGGAAAAATATTTGAGTACAATCGGGTTGTTGAAAAATATGAGTACAATTGGGTTGTGGAAAAATATTTGAGTACAATCGGGTTGTGGAAAAATATGAGTACAATAGGGTTATTGGAAGACATAGTATATCGTGTGATATGGCGTTTGAAAGAATGGACAATAATATACGGGGTTAAAAAAAGAAGAGAAAAATGAGTGGAAAGAGAGAATGGGTAAACAAAACAACTCTGATAAAAAAGTGAGATGGACTAGCGGCCTCATAAATAGTACATGCTCGAGACCCACTGCACGAAGGTGGCTTACAGTCCTGACAATAAGTCCTTGCATTTATGAAAGATATGAAGGTGGGGCCGGTGAATAAAAAACACGTAAATAGACAAGTTGTTTGATCTGTGAGTTTATTGCCACGAATCTGGTTGGAAAGATATGTCAGTGAGACTAGATGCAACGTGAGAGCTTGTTTGGTACTGATCGTAAGTTGTGCTTGAAAAATTACCTTAGTGGAAACATTGGTAAAGTTTGTTAAAATGTATTTGTCTTTTGTGGACAGAACAACATGACGCGGATAATAATTCGGAGTGAATATTTGTGAATGTGTGGGTTTACTCTATAAGTTGTACATATTTTACCGTTATTAACTTTCCGAAATTTGGTCTCCTGGAGCGGGTTAGTAGTAAAAGCAATATTTTCTTGTTTAAGGTGTTGTTTACATGTGTAGTTTCTGTGAGAAGTTACGATGAAACTTTCAGTAGTCAAACAACTCTCGGGAGAAATTTTTTAATCGAATGTTTTTGTAAAATTTAATGAATAATGTTTCGTTTTTGCTGATTAAATCAGTCGTTTTTTTTTATTCATGATTTTTAAATTATAAATATTATACTATTTTGGGTGAATTATTATTTTGTGTTTTTAAAAGTAATTTTTAAACAAGTTTGTTCAATTGTTCTCCATATTACGTCATAACTACTCAATAAATTTTTGTGTGGGTGTGGAAGGTAATGAACGGGCCGATACACTGGCGAGCATGATCCAGGTGTCAATAGGTACATCAATTGAATCATTATGACACAATTAATTCGTTGAGAGACATTGCCCGCTGAAATAATTTTCAAAAGTGTGAATCATTGTCGCTCTTAAGACTGCGTGAGTGTCCGTAAAGAGACAAGTCGTGATGGGATTGTCTAATATCTTTCCACATGTGGATAATGGTTTATATTATCCACACTTGCTGTTAAGCGTAAGTGTGGCAGTGGCAGTCTCAGTTTTTGTTTCAATGTCAGATGTATCGCCTAGGTTGTGTCGAGTCCATGTTTGTTGAAGGTTACCTTGCTGTTTTATATCCACCATTTTCGTGGTCTACCTTTGACTTTATGTCCAGATATTCTTCTGTTATATGCCAATATTAGTACTTAGTTTGACTTTATTCTCATAAGGTGACCGAACCATTTTACTTGTTGTCTTTCGATATTTTCAATACATGATATTATACCTACTCTTTTCACAATTTATTAGTTTCTTATTTTATCTAGTTTAGTAACCATTGCCACTTTTCTTAGACATTTCATTTCAAATGTAACGACTTTTCTGTGCCGCGAGACTATTGGAGACTATGCTTGACAGGTAGGAGAGTGTTGGTTAAAAATTGTAGATAGTATCTGTCCTTTGATTTCCATCTTGATCTTTGGACGAATAAGTAATTGTGAAAGTCTGTCTTTGCTTTCTGATACATTGCTTCTATTTCTCTGTCTAGTCTTCCATTTTCGGAAATAATGCTGCCTTAATATTTAAATTCTTTAGTTTATTTCACGTTGATGTTGATTATTATTATATCCATTTGTATTACACTTGCTGACTTTCATAACTTCTGTTTTTGTTTACAATTTAGATGGTAATGCTGAAATACGTCTGGTCAAATTATGATGCATTAATTGTGTTCTGTCTCTCTCATGTCAAAATTTTAATTCACACAAAAATAGTATTTTAGACACGTATACCCGCCATCTTTTATTTCAAGACTATACTATAAATCAGCACTGGAGTATTTTTTTATGGGGGGGGGGGGGTTACAGCTTTGCCAAAATTCATGATGGTTATATCATGCAAATAAATTGGTAGAATATACTATTAAGGACGTAGACATAAACCCAGATATTTTTCTGCTGAATTGATTTTCTAGGTAATATAAATACATTCAGTAGTTGGCCATTGCTTTGGAAGGCCCGGATGCACAATTACTTGCGTCAGGATTTGCATCCGGTACCTCGCCGCCATAGATCCGGACCAAATAATGATTATACAATTTAAAAATAAAGTTGCTTGGTAGGTAGGTACGTGATGAGTTCACCCCTCCATTAGAGAGGCGCGCCAATTTCAACCAGCGGACAATGTTCAAGTAGTCCATATCAGGACGCACAACCAAAAAGTACTAGAGGTCACAAGGACCCTTAAAAGGAAGAGGTAAAGACCCCGCGATAAAGGTGTTTTCCTTTGGTTCACAATTGAAGAACAGAACTTTCATTTACGGAATCCACGCATTGGGAACACGTTAACCTATTTCCGTGAATACTTGTTGCCGTGATTATTCTTTGTATTGGTAACTTATCACGTCATATTACAGGAGATACTTAGCCAATATTTAAATGTATTAAGCAGAGACAGTTTTTACTATATTAATTAAGATAACGGAACTTGGTTGAAATTAGTACCTACATATTTGCTAGTTCCCTGGCTATGTTTATTAGTTTATTTGGATCATTTATTAATTGAAATATACATATATTTAGGTTTATGATTAATTATGTAAAATATAAATAACACGTAAACTAACCCTAAAAATTGAATATTTAAATTCATTGTTGATATAATATTTAGACTAATTAACCATAAAATACGTAGGTAGGCAATACTTGCAAACCAGAACCAAGATAACATAACTTAGCCCTTTTAGAGGTTTCTGTATCTTTGTGAACTCTAATATTTTTTGGTAGTACGCCCTGATATACTATACTTGGACATTGTTCGCTGGTTGAAAGGGTCGAGCCTTTCCACGGGAAAGACAACCTCATCACCTACCTACCTACCTACCTACCTACCATAACGTAATCCTAAAAAAATGAAAAAAAATTAAACTTTAGGAGTTTGTGGTTACTGGATTACGGCGGCCTCCACTATTTTTTATGGTTAAAAACTCTGATTTAGCCAATTTAGACTGTCTGTCCGGGGTTGAAAGGAGCGTACCTCGCCATAAGAGGTACATTTTATTAAACCAAAAAACATAACTTAGACTTTGTCCACTGGTTGAAGGAAGTGCGCCTCTCAAAAAGAGGTAACCTCATCACCTGCCACCTATCTATATCTTATTACAATTTTTTAATATTTTTTTTGTACAAAAGATTTGTAGAAGAGAAATGTATGCGTGTAAATGTTGGCAAGAAAATGTACAACTGATAAATTGTATGTACACTACATAACATTATAAATAAATCTAACTATACACTGTTGACCTTGTTTGCCTTGCGGCGTCAGGGGTGGAAGAGTTCTCTGGAGATGGCCTTCGCGTGTGATATTTGTAAGCGTGTTCCTGTGGCTTCTTTGATTTCTGTGATCCATCTTTTACATTGTCTGCCTTTTACATTATTAATGATATCACTAAGAATGTTGTAATCAAACATCGATTCTTGTTTTGGAATGCGCTTCTCCTTTTGCTTATTTTAGGGAAAATTAATCTCAATTTTATATCAACAGGTAATCAATAATTAATTAAAATATTAATTTTGTAAGGTTAGGAGAGTTGTATAACCCTAACCCTAAATAAATTGATACTTAAATTTGTAAGTGATAAACATAAATTGATAAACACAGCCAAGGAAATACTCAAATAGGTGGACTTGCATTCCATATAAAAAAATCCACATATCTAATTATTGATATATTTACTTTTATATGGCATTATGTAAGAAGACCATGGACTGTCATAATGTTACTGTTGATAATCAGGACATCACGGTGAATCCATCACTGATGGAACATTAAGGGCAATTCATCACTGAAAGAACATTACGGGGAATCCATCACTGAAAGAACATCACGGGGAATCCATCACTGAAAATGACGGTTGTGAGACAAACGCTCTTTAACCTCTCGGCCACGCGCTACAGATAGGATTCACTAATGCATTTTACATAACGAATATGTCAGAAAATTTGCTTCATATGTCAATGAAATGTTGTATTTATGAGATCTATCCTTCATATGTCAATGAAACATTGTATTTATGAGAACTATCCAGTTTACTAAAATTTTTTATGAGTTTTGCTGTTATTAATATCAGAAAGACTCAAAAGTCCAAAACACGAAGAGCGGTGAATTAATTTTACTTGAATTAACAATATGTACTTAGCTCTTTTCAACGAAGGGGCACGTCGCCTGCCGAAGGTAACATTAATAACACTATACTTCGTAACTCCAACAGATAATATCCAGGGCCAGGGACCTCTGAAAATACATACAGGTACTTTATTTAAAAAAGACGTCGTCAAATTATCTACAATAGAATAAAAAAATTATAGACCTACAACTAAAACAGTTTATAATTATCTACAATAGGATAAGAGATTATTGAATTCCAACTAGAAAAGGTTAGAATTATCTACAATAAAAAAATGGATTGAAAAGTTTAAAAGGTGTAAAGAATTGACTTCAATATACTCGAGTTACCTCTTATGTATTCCCTTGCTCCTAACGAAGCGTACGCCGTCTGCTGAAAGTACCACTCATAGCACGTAACTCCGTAGCTTCAAGTGATACTCCATAGGGATCTCCGAAAAATTCCATTTTATAAACACTACGACACGAGTGGGATTCGAACCCATTGTAGTATTATTTGTATTGCAGTGCTAAATACCAATCATTTCCCAATCATTCTTCCTCAGTAGCTACGGACTTGACCATACCGTACATAGGAAGGTAACATTATACACAATAACTAAATTAATCAATGTTTGCCATAGTCAAGTTAGCAACAGATAACATTACAGAATATAATTATTAGGAGTGTTGCATTGCATCAAGACGCGTTTATTTATTTCTTATTTTTAATATGTTACTTCATATCTTTAACTCAATTTTTATTTTTACTTTGATAGTTCTTCAAATAATCGCTCAACTTTCATCAGTCGAACATTTGTACTTTTTTATTTGACAATTTTTCACATTTGTACGTGTTTACTGAACAATATTTTACGTGTTTACGCTTGTATTGGATAATATTTTAAATTTTGATGTTTTGAATTGGACAACGTACATTTGTACGTTTTCATCTGACAATTGTTCATATTCTTACTTGTTTGACAGCGTTTGACATTTTTGCGTTTGTATTTGACACTATTCTATATCTTTAAAGTTTTTAAACTAATTGTATACTTTTACAATTTTGACAGTATTTTACATTTTTATGTGTTTTGACAACCTTTACGTTTTTATTTAATAATATTTTACTTCTCTGTGATCTCAAGCAGATACGCATATGGTTGTGTCTGTGGGTCACACCAATGACCCACTAGACAAACCACTCATGCAACAGAAAACTGTAGTAGATTACATGCCGTTATATTGAGGCTCTGTTATAAAAACTTTGTAGCATGTCATCTATACAATTATAAATCCCCTCTGAGTAGAAGGCTCATTCAATAGGCATTGCCTTACGTCGAAAGTTGAAGTCACCTGGGTATGAAAGAAAGCTCAGAAAAACCACCAAACTATACATAGGAAATAAGAGCTAATCGCGCGCAATTCCTGGGGTTGTCAAACAAACAAACAAACACACAAACAAACAAACAAACATCTCAAGGAGAACATAAATTAAATGGCCTAACTTGTCAAATAAATCTCTGGACCCCATATAGATGATCAGTCAACTGGAAACTAACAAAAAAAAGGACATAGTTTTCATTGAATTTTATTGTAAGAAATAAATGTAAGAAATACTCACCATTTAATGTGATAGTTTGTTCCTTTCGTGCCGCAAGCGACACATAGGGCAAAGGTTTTGGTTCTCCATATGATGCGGTCCGCTGCCTGCAGCTTTAGTTCCTGGATGGTCTTACAGCCTATTAATTTCCCTTCAATGATAATAATCTGATAGACAAACAATAACATGAAAAGGTACTTAGTCTTTAGCCGTGGGGAATATAAGAAAGAGTGAAAGCCAGTAACTCCCCGGAAATTTCATAAGTGAGCTTGTTGGGGAGAGTAAGCGGATCTCTCTCTCTCTCTCTCTCTCTCGATATATATATATATATATATATATATCCAAAATATGTTAAACGACGGTGATAGAAAGTGAACAAAAAAGTCTTATTTTAAACATAAAAAAACAGAGACAATGATAATATCAAGAAATAGTACCCCACCAAATAGTAAAATAGTATTAAATGAGAAAAACTTAAAGCAGGTGGATAGTGTCAAATATTTAGGAACATTAATAACATCAGATGGTAAATGCAAGACCGAAATTATAAGCAGAACAGGACAAGCAAAAGCAGATTTCCATAAAATGACAAATATTCTGTGCAACAAGTCCACATTGATGGATACTAGAAAACGTGTCCTCAAATGCTACATTGAACCAGTGTTACTCTGTGAAAGTGAAGCATGGACAATAAATATGACATCACAAAAATCATTGGAGGCAGCGGCGATGTGGTTTATTCGAAGAATGTTACGTATTCCTTGGACAGCAAAGATTACTAATGAAGAATGTCTTAGAAGGATGGATGCGAAAAGATACATTATTGATAATAAAAGAAAAATACAGTCAACATTTATTGCGCACATAATGAGAAGAGGAGGCATTGAGAATATAGTGACAACAGGAAAGATAGAAGGGAAAAGATCAAGTGAAAGACAGAGAAAAGCTATTGGACAGTTTGACTAAATGGCTTCGATTGACGACGCCAAAAGAGAAGATGACATATATGAGAGATCGATGTTCATGGAGAAATATCATCACCAACGTCATTCGACACGGCACTTGATGATGATATATATATATATAACGTTTACAATTATTTTCTTAATAATGTTTCATGATGTCAAAAATTTAACCCCCGCCCCCTCCCAATAATATTTTTAGCTGTAAAAGTAGGAAAATAGCTCCCATAATTTCTTGTTATGCATCTTTAGAAATGTGTTACGACTTCAAACAATGTAATCAGCATATGAAAATATTATGTTACAACATCAAACAATGTAACCGGTTCATGAAAATGTGTGTTACAACATCAAACAATGTAACCGGTATATGAAAGCAATATTGTTGACGCTAGGCTGTGTCAATCCTTTCTCCCCTTATCATTAACATTTTGAGACTCCCCTCCCCTTTTCCATAGCTTATCTCTCCCCCCCCCCAAATAAATATATAAAAATCAAGCGTCCAAACGTGCCTTAACCGGGAACAACGATCCTCATTCATCCAGCGACTTCAAAGAGTAAAATCAGAGAATAGACAATTAATCGTTGTGTCAACAATCTTGAATGTAATGAATTCGATGATTTGCAACTGTGAAATGTGATCAGGGTAGGTAGGTAGTAAATGAGCTTGACTCTATTTTGGAGAGGCGTGTCTCTTTCAGAGATGAGATGTCTGAGAAAAAGTACAGAAGTGAGCAGAAGACACAGAATTAGAAACGAGGTCATAAGAGAAAGAGTGGGTATCATATCAATTCTACAATATATATACACAATCAACAGATACAATGGTTCGGTCATCTCGAAAGAATGATGTGGATTCATTAGTTTACAAAGCATATATGAAAAGAGGAGAAGCAGAAAGAAGAGCCAGGGGTAAACATAGAGTACGCTGGATCGACAACATCAAAGAGACATTACACGAACACCAAATAACATTATCTGAAGCTGCCAGAACAAGAACATTGTATCTCTCTCGACACCCGTAAAGGGTAAAAGAGAAAGGAAAGAAGAAGTGCATCAACCAGCAGACAACAATTAGGTTATATCAGGAAACATTATCATAAAATATTGGAGGTAACAAAGACCCCATCTTATATAAATATGTTATACTTTCTCAGTGATTTTATAAAGATTTTGAAGGGAATGAACTCTGCTAGCGCGATTTTGATAACATATGAGTTATCCTGTTCCATTAATTTTTAAAAATCTTCTTTGAGTTGATAATTCTATTGCTAGTTCTTCCTTGACAAATGTTTATAATCCTCGAACATGCACAGATATTTATCAGACATTTGGGAGATTCTACAGGTTTATTCTTCATTATTTTGAGTGGTTGATAGGGACATTTAAAAAACAATAGGGTAAGATATTGATGATTCATCAATTTGGATATCGCTCTCACACGATGCCAGCCTGCGATCTTGGTGTACCAAGCTGAGCGATCAAGGGTTCTAGTCTCCCAGGTGCTAGGATCAAAATTCTCAGGAACAGTTCTCGTGGGTCAAGCTAGACACACATATTTATCATAGACTCTAGAAAAAAAACATTGAAAGAATAATTTTTCTATATAATTTTTCAATATAATTTTTCAATATAATTTTTCAATATAATTTTTCTATATAATTTTTCTATATAATTTTTCAATATAATTTTTCAATATAATTTTTCAATATAATTTTTCAATATAATTTTTCAATATAATTTTTCAATATAATTTTTCAATATAATTTTTCAATATAATTTTTCAATATAATTTTTCAATATAATTTTTCAATATAATTTTTCAATATAATAATATGAGAATATACAAACTTTAAGACATATATGAGGAGAACCCTGTTGTTGTGCCCATTGACATAGTAAATTTAAAACAAAATTTATGGGATATTTGTAAATTTAAAATAGCATTTGTGGGATATTTGTAAATTTAAAATAGCATTTGTGGGATATTTGTAAATTTAAAATAGCATTTGTGGGATATTTGTAAATTTAAAATAGCATTTGTGGGATATTTGTAAATTGAAAATAGCATTTGTGGGACATTTGTAAATTTAAAATAGCATTTGTGGGGTATTTGTAAATTTAAAACAGCATTCGCGGGACATTTGTAAATTTATAACAGCATTTGTGTGATATTTGTAAATTTATAACAGCAGTTGTAGGACATTTGTAAATTTATAACAGCAGTTGTAGGACATTTGTAAATTTATAACAGCAGTTGTAGGACATTTGTAAATTTATAACAGCAGTTGTAGGACATTTGTAAATTTATAACAGCAGTTGTAGGACATTTGTAAATTGATAACAGCATTTGCAGGTGATTTGTAAATTTATATATTCATTTCGGGACATTCGTAAATTATAATTACATTCGCTTTCGTTGAAATACTTCACAACAAGAAATACTTCACAACGAGAAATACTTCACAACGAGAAATACTTCACAACGAGAAATACTTCACAACGAGAAATACTTCACAACGAGAAATACTTCACAACGAGAAATACTTCACAACGAGAAATACTTCACAACGAGTAATACTTCACAACGAGAAATACTTCACAACGAGTAATACTTCACAACGAGAAATACTTCACAACGAGAAATACTTCACAACGAGAAATACTTCACAACGAGAAATACTTCACAACGAGTAATGAAAGAAACCCTGAGTTATGAAAAGTAAAAACAGTAGGAACGACGTAACTGAACGAACACAGGACCGTAGATAGGTCCTTTATAAAGGCGGGGGCGGGGTGGGGTAACTTAAATATTGTTCGTTTGCTTCGTGTGTCGGTCATACTTTTGATAATCTTTTTATGAAAATAGGCAAGAAGGAATGGTACCTTTTGGCCCGTCCATTGGCAAAATTCCTATTACTAAAAGTCATGTTCCGATTTATTATGGGGAAGGGGTTTGAACCCCAACCCTCTTGTATATACGAGACTGAAAGAACAGAGCTCTGTTTAAATTCTGGTCTACGTTAGTTGAAACAAACAAGACACTCTAGGATAGAGGTTCCTAAATAATTGGTCGCGACCGCACATCAAATCGCGAATTGTTTTTGTGTGTGTGTGTGGAGTAAGTCAAGCTTAAGCAGTAAATTACAAAAAATATATTTATTTTTAAATAACTTATATTACCATTGACCATAACTGATCATTTTGGAGTTTTGTGTTATCCTTAAATTACCATTGTTCCATAACTGATCATTTTGGAGTTTTGTGTTATCCTTAAATTACCATTGTTCCATAACTGATCATTTTGGAGTTTTGTGTTATCCTTAAATTACCATTGTTCCATAACTGATCATTTTGGAGTTTTGTGTTATCATTAAATTACCATTGTTCCATAACTGATCATTTTGGAGTTTTGTGTTATCCTTAAATTACCATTGTTCACATAACTGATCATCTCCAACGTTTCTGTTATTCTATGTGACTTCTTCTTCTTCTGCGTTCGTTCTCAAACTTCTGCAGATTAGCAGGATGTAGTCCTGTGTCATAGTGTTGTGTCATAGTTTACAGCATTGCGTTGTGTCATAGTTTACAGCATTGCTGCGATATCTGCGCTTTTCGGCCTGACACATCCGATTTCAGCATGGCGTTGGGTCACTGACCCTATATGGGATGGGACAGCCAACTCCATCCCATAACCTCCTTAGTCGCCTTTTACGACATGCGTGGAAGGTAAACAGTGTTGCTATTATTTGCTCCCCTTTCGGGCCCCGACAACACACGGGCAATTCTATATGACGAATTGCAGTTTAGGAAAGTTCTGTGTTGATACATGTATATTTGCATACGGGGTGTGTATGATACACGCGTTGATATTGGAAGCAAGAGAGATATATTTGCGTGTCTATAGGTCAAGTTTGTTGTATGAAAGTGAATCTTGGACACTCAGCAGATCAGTGAAAAATTATATTGAGGCAGCAGAGATCTGACTTTATAGAATATTGTTAAGAATACCAGAGTAGTATATTCCTGTAATACTTTGGATAGCTGGGTTGTTCAGTAACGTAACCCATTATTTTCTTCAAATACATCTTTCTATATTACGTAACATGCTTTGGGAGTCAGAGAATATCACCGTGTGTTGCTATGTCAGTCATCAACTGAGTACCGCATTCACCGATACTATTTACATTTTTCATGCACGATAATAGACAGATAACAAGCGTAATGAAGATATTTTGAAAGTAATTAAAAAAGAGAGCTGCTTAGCCACATCAGAAAGGAACAATCTACATGTTTTGGACACATCATGAGAAGAAGAACGATGGAATGCACTGTAGCAACATGTAATTGGAAGAACAAGAGAGGTAGGAGAAGACAAAGACAGAATATGCTTGATAACATAACATTGTGGCATGGAAAAACATCGGTATCCGAAATGATTGACAGCACACGAAATAGGAGGCTCTTGAAAGACGATAACCAACGCCACAAGGCATGGACCATACGAAGAAGAATAGACATAGACCTCTATATAGTGAGTTGCAGAATGGCATACTCCCTCAAGATGGTTAAAAGAAGTTCTACAAAGACTCGCTAAAGAATTCAAAAATTCTTGCAAATAGACAAAGATACATGGGAAGAACTTGCACAGAATAGAGTTACACCAGTCTCTGCAGTTGAAAAAAGGCGCCACATTTTGTGAAAACGTTTAGAAATGCACGAACTCTACAGCAAAGAGTAAGTAAAAAGTCACGGGTAGATATAAACCCCCCCCCCCCACATATAGTGGTCATCCCATGTCCAATTTATCAAGGACATTTGCACAGACATTTCCACGAACTCATAGTCAAGGTCATAATAAACTGAATTTCAAAAGTGGATGTAATTAAAGTGTCATCATTACTCTTGTGATGGTCGAACAACTATATATATATATATATATATATATATATAAATTGATATATAAATGTATACATATAACTGCATGCATATGGTTTTGTTGTAAAAGTTCCAAAACTCTGAAATATCATTTATATATATATATAACTCATCTAAATGATATTTCAGAGTTTTGCAATGTTTACAATAAAACTATATGCATGCAGTTGCGTCTGTGAGTCACACAAATGGCCACTAAATAAACCACCCATGCAAAGGAAAAACTTAACAGATGATATGCTGTTATACTGAGGCTCTCTTATATAAGCTTTGTAGCATGTCATTTATATAATTATAGACCCCCTCTGAGTAGAGGGCTCCTTCAATAGGCATTGCACTAATCCGAAAGCTGAAGTTCCTGGGTATGAATGACAGTTCATAAAAACCACACACTGCACATATAAGGTAAGAGCTAATCTCTAGTAAATCCTGGGATTCTCAAATACATTTTAAAAAAAACATACGAACAACAAAACCATTTGTTATAGTCTATTTAAATGTTTAGTTTATATGTTATTTGTTTCATCTTCTTCTTCTGCGTTCATTCTCAAACTCTTGCAGATTAGCAGGATGTAGTCCGGAGAACGGAATGCGTTGTGTCATGGTTTACAGCCTTGCTGCGATATCTGCGATTTTGATCTGACACATCCGACTTGAGCATGGCTTTGGGTCACTGATCCTATATGGGATGGGACAGCCAACTCCATCCCATAACCTCCTTAGTCGCATTTTACGACATGCGTGGAAGGTAAACAGTGTTGCTATTCTTTGCTTCCCTTTCGGGCCCCGGCAACACACGGGCGATTTGTTTCATTTGTCAGTACTATTTCCATTTCTAGCGTTTGTAGAATCGGTTTGTATGTTGAGAAAAGTGTAAAATATACCGAAACATCAGTTAGATGTCTATCCATCCGTCCATGTGTGCATCCATCCATCCATCCATCCATCATTCATCCATTGTCATTTCCGCTTTTGTCGTTAAGTGTCGTAGAGCGTGGAGGGAGTTGGACCTGTCTATCTTTGGCCATTTTGGTCGCATTGGGCTTGATTAGGCGGTGTATTTTTAAGGTTTCTTTAGTTAGTTAGTTAGTCGTCGGATCATCATCGCTGCAAACTGGACACGTCTATAGTTGCTCCGATCTCTCTTTGAGTGTATACGCCATTACACTTCTGCTGACAGTACCGGTCCTATGCTGGTTGACCATCATTCTTCTGCGCCCTCCAAAATGTTCACTTCTTGCAACACCGCATTTCAATCCCTGATCTTTAATCCTGTCCATTGAAAAAGGAATCATCATCCACATTAGTCTCACTCTCGCGTGTTATATCTCTTAAGGAGTTCAAAATGTCATCGCGATCCATTGCCCCATCGCCCTGTGCCACAATCGCACATGACGCCAGTTGATCTGCTCTTTCACTGCATCGAACACCCACATGTCCAGATACGAAAATAAATGTAACCATTTTCAGCCTCTCCTTTCTCAAGGCCTCAATCCATTGTTTGCAAATGAGACCCATTTGTACCTTCCTAATTATACTCAAAGAGTCACTCAAGATACACATCTGCGTTACCTTCTGTGTTCATACCCACTCAAATGCCCTGGTCACTGCCATAGTCTCCATGGTCACACTACTCGTAGTGACCGCAAAGGCAACACTCTCTCCCATATAGTTTTACCTGCGCACTGAGCTGTGAAGACCCAAGCACTGCAAACATTTCTTTGATTGTCTACACTCATCTAGTTCTTTGTCTTTCTCATGCCTTATAACCCAATCTTCGGCTGTTGTACGCACGAAGAGCTGGTTCCGTTGGTTCCATTTTCATGAATGAAATTCTATGAATTGGTAAATAGCTAACTTTACAAGTTAGATGTATGCAGACTACATGTGGTTCTCAATTTATTATGTGGTCGTGGAATTTTTGGCATATATTCTCCCCCTCCCTTCCCAGATGCCTTAGTGAAAGATGTTCTTGATTTTTTTGGTAAGTCACCACAGTTTTTGTAACCTTTATCGCCATTAATTCTGTTGTTATTTGTTTAAAAAGTTATCTTAGTGTTGTCTTTCTGGACAGGTCTGTTACCCATATTATTTCACATTGTTACTTATTGCCTTTCCTTTCAAATTTCTGTGGACCTTCCATGGGGGATATACGACCCACTGTGAGACACGCTGTACGCGATTAGAAACAGTGAGTGTATACAGAACAGAAATCTACTTTGCATGTCCCTGCTAACGATATTGAAAATAATATATCTCATAATTTCATTTCAGATCATATTTAACAATGACGCGTTCAACGGTCACTCTAACCTTGGCACTATTAATATCTCACTTGTCTGCAGTTGTGGACAGTTCCCAGAATGCATTGCAGGTAATGAGAGAAAAGTAACAGAATACAACAAAAGTAACAGTTTGGTAAAAATCGAATATTTGAAAATAATAATATTTTGTTATTTGTTAGTATTCATTCTGAAAATAGTTAAAGTACGGCATCAAGAAGGTTTGGGCAATTGTTTACCACTAACTCCTTGTTAACAACCTGTCAAGAAATCAATTGTTTACCACGAACTCCTTGTTAACAACCTGTCAAGAAATCAATTGTTTACCACTAGCTCCTTGTTAACAACCTGTCAAGAAATCAATTGTTTACCACTAACTCCTTGTTAACAACCTGTCAAGAAATCAATTGTTTACCACTAACTCCTTGTTAACAACCTGTCAAGAAATCAATTGTTTACCACTAACTCCTTGTTAACAACCTGTCAAGAAATCAATTGTTTACCACTAACTCCTTGTTAACAACCTGTCAAGAAATCAATTGTTTACCACTAACTCCTTGTTAACAACCTGTCAAGAAATCAATTGTTTACCACTAACTCCTTGTTAACAACCTGTCAAGAAATCAATTGTTTACTACTAACTCCTTGTTAACAACCTGTCAAGAAATCAAATGTTTACCCCCCGCCCAACTCCCTGTCAATAACTTGTCAAGAAATCAAAGACGCCTCCTTACTTAATTATGTCAGTAATGTGTTTAACACTCTCACCCCCTATATTTTGTTAACACAAAAAGGACGACATAATTGTTCATAATTTGTGCTGTTACAATGACAGCATTTAATTGGTGTATAAGAAAAAAAATTGTTGATGTCAACTTTTGTTAACCTGTCGGATTTTTCCCTAGGTGCTCATATCTTTCGATTCAGTAAATCCCTTGGGACATAACGGCTGATGGTTCCTGTTCTATGTTGGTTCACTGCTCTTTCTGAAGTATTTGTTATGTGATCTCTACGGGTCACGCCTATCCTCTCTCTGAAATCTTCGTTATGTGATCTCTACAGGTCACGCCAATCCTCACTCTGAAATCTTCGTTATGTGATCTCTACGGGTCACGCCAATCCTCACTCTGAAATCTTCGTTATGTGATCTCTACGGGTCACGCCAATCCTCACTCTGAAATCTTCGTTATGTGCTCTCTACGGGTCACGCCTATCCTCACTCTGAAATCTTCGTTATGTGCTCTCTACGGGTCACGCCTATCCTCACTCTGAAATATTTGTTATGTGATCTCTACGGGTCACGCCTATCCTCACTCTGAAATATTTGTTATGTGCTCTCTACGGGTCACGCCTATCCTCACTCTGAAATCTTTGTTATGTGATCTCTACGGGTCACGCCTATCCTCACTCTGAAATCTTTGTTATGTGCTCTCTACGGGTCACGCCTATCCTCACTCTGAAATATTTGTTATGTGATCTCTACGGGTCACGCCTATCCTCACTCTGAAATCTTTGTTATGTGATCTCTACGGGTCACGCCTATCCTCACTCTGAAATCTTTGTTATGTGATCTCTACGGGTCACGCCTATCCTCACTCTGACATCTTTGTTATGTGCTCTCTACAGGTCACGCCTATCCTCACTCTGAAATCTTTGTTATGTGCTCTCTACTGGTCACGCCTATCCTCACTCTGAAATCTTTGTTATGTGATCTCTACGGGTCACGCCTATCCTGACTCTTAAATCGCTCATTCTGGATATTAAACTCACGTTCATTTATCTTCAAATCCCCTGATCGTGCGGGGATTCCCGAAGAGCATTAGTTTGTATGTTTTTAAAAAAATTCCCCGAAGTATAATATCAGTATGATTAGTTATTGTGTTATAGAGCGGGAAGATGGCTAGAGAACTGTACTTTGTGGCATCCCCATAGAAAGGGAGAGATAGTTGAGGGGAATTGACCATCCCTCCCTTCCGACTCCATGAAACCAGAGCGTGGCCTTCAGTAATAGGAACTTATTAAAAAGGTTGGTAAATCCCCCCCCTCTTCCCCCGTTTCTCCCTCCTCCCGTACGATTTTCGACAAAGGTTCTCAAAATCTAATTACAAAGAGGGCATTTCACACAGAATTTTATTTCTCAAGCACTGAAGTCGTATCTACAATCCGCTTCGTGGTTACTATGGTTACTATCACGCTGAAATATATCTGAAAGTGATCGTGCCAAGTTGCTGCTCACGAGGAAATGAGAATATATTAAGGAAAATAATGAAGTCTCATAGGAAAAAGAAGAGAGCTGCACAGATAATAAGAAATGAAATAGCCCGACAAGGATGCCTTCTACCGGTATCTAAGACCGACAGATACAGGTTAATGTACCTCAGTTACAAGAGACTGAAAGAACACATACTCAGGATTGGATTGTGCGCCACTATAATGTGCACCTGTGGAATATATCAATAAACATATGAACATACCCTACAGAATCGTTCACAGTGTGAACACTTGCGAGAGGCGTACTGGCCCAAACGGCTGAACGTTGTAACCAAAAGATATATGGTAACAAAGAAAAATCCCAGACAACGGTAAAGTTCATCACGATGACACTAGGTCTGACAGTGAATAAATCAAGCAGCAAACAAGGAAAAAGAAAGACATATTTTCATATATCTTGTCCTACATGTATTTATATAAGCTAACAAACAATTTGTATGGTTAGCACAGTAGAAATTCGATTATCCGAATCAATTTGGGATCGGACCGATTAGGATAATCAAAAATTCGGATAATTAGATACATCTCAGAAATGAAACAGAACAGTGTATGTACATACAATCATACATTGAAATGAACGGAATTTTATTGATAAAAGTACAGTAATATGTAAGCAACTATGTATTACAAATAAACTACATAGTAACGGCACGTGCGCACTGCCCCGGGACCTCTCTATCGCGTCCGCTAACGCTTTCGCTCTAAAATTATTTCATCCAAATTTGTTTCGGATAATTGGAGATTCAGTTAATTTGGTTTCGGATAATTGGGGATTCGGTTAATTGGGATTCGGATAATTGGGGATTCGGATAATTGGGATTCGGATAATTGGGATTCGGATAATCGGATTTCTGCTGTATTTACATAAGCTAACAGTTTTTAATGGTTACGTATGTAGTTGAGCTACATAATATTAATAAACAATGTGTCATATTAATGCGAATGTATTTTTTTTTAATCCACATGTGTAGACAGTGAAAGAAGGAACTCCTTATCGTATAACAGACAGCAGCTCTTACCAAAGCAAGAGGGATGAAGAAGCAGTCTCTAATGACTACATCTCAAATATGTGGTCAAACATTGAAAACGCTATACGCTTTCTGGAGGAGCCACCGCATGAGGCAACTGTCCGGGAAAGATTACTTCTTCAAGACTTGCAACGGATTAGGAAAAAAGAGCAAATGGTCAGGTTGCCATTTACCCAGCACAGTTTTATCAGGTTCGGAAAAAGATACGCACAAAATGATGTTGATGGTGAGAAAAGTCAACAAGTACAGCCTGGTTTTGTCAAAGACAGCAGCAGTTCTATAGAAGATCTTCAAAGTGTTCTAAATGGTATTGTAGAGAAAAGATACACACAGTTTAAGAAACTTTCAGAAAATGATGCTCTGATGAACGACATGAATGATCCTGTTGTAAGTGAATTAGCGGACTTAAGTACTGAACATGACAGTGTCGAGACGAGGCAACATTCTAACTTTGGTAGAATAGGAGACAGAATGACAGAGAAAAGACAAAATCATAATTTTGTTAGAATTGGGAAAAATTATCCAGAAAAACGACAAAATCATAACTTTGTTAGAATCGGGAAAAATTATCCAGAAAAACGACAACTTCATAACTTTGTTAGAATCGGGAAAAATTATCCAGAAAAACGACAACTTCATAACTTTGTTAGAATCGGGAAAAATTATCCAGAAAAACGACAACTTCATAACTTTGTTAGAATCGGGAAAAATTATCCAGAAAAACGACAACTTCACAATTTTGTAAGAATCGGTAAAAATATTCCAGAAAAGCGAGAGTATCATAACTTTGTTAGAATCGGTAAACAATTTCCGTAGCAAGGTCAATATCATAACTTTGTTAGAAATCGGAAAGTGAAAGTTTTTTTCTATCACAGAGATAACGACGTTTATCATCATGCAGTCACGACTGATATAAATCGACAGTGTTAACTCTTTATAAACAAAGTGCGTGTTATAGAATTGCTAGCTTCTTTTGGAAAATTTTTTTTAGTTAATTGTTGCAAGTGAATGGCTAATGAAATAATCTGTAAAAGAGAGTTGTAATATAGAAATTCAGTTCCACACATATTCAAAGTCGACGTCTCGACCAAATAGGATCAAGACCCTTGGTTAAATCGCTGACTATATATGTAATCATTTATATATGTAATCATTTAAATCGCTGATTATATATGTAATCATTTATTTAAAATTTTAGAAAAAAGATCTTTTATGGTTAAGTACAACAATTTCAACCGATGGTGTTAGTCAAATTATCAGAACTGCTGCCATAAAAAACCCAATGGAGATCGTGGTTCAAGTAATCCTGCTACAACAACCTTCAATATTTCTTTTCTGTCTGTGTGATCTATCTATTGTCTTTCCCCAGGTGGATGATGGTTTATGTTAATCACGAACGCTGTTAAGCGTACTAGTAGGAGCCTCAGTTTTCACTCAAAGGCCGGATGTGCCGCCTTGGTTGTGTCGAGTTCCCGTTTGTTCAGTGTTATCTTTATGTTTTCTATCCACCGTTTTCATGGTCTACCTTTGTCTTTATGTTAGGATACTATTTTGTTATATGTCATTATTAGTATATGGTTTGACTTCATTCTCATAAGGTGACCGAATCATTTTACTTGTTGTCTATCGATATGTTCAATACATGATATTATACCAACTCTTTTACTAATTTCTTCTTTTTTTATTTTATCTAGTTTAGTAACAATTTTCGCTGTTCTTAGACACTTCATTTCACACAATGTGCGAACATTAGCTAATTATCACTTCTAGCAAATATGACAGAATGCTTCTCTAGGATATGCGGGTGTTGATAGCAATGAACAAGCCGATACACTGGCGAACATGACCTAAGTGTCAAAAGGTACATCAGTGGATTGATCTCACACAGTTAAGGGACATAGCTTAGGAAACGTTCGAAAGTGTGAATCGTGGTCACTCTCAAGACTGCGTGAGATTGCTGTAAAGATCGGAACAGTCCGTAAAAAGGAAACCGAAAAATCAGCATCGAACTGGAAACATCGGCTGCTATAGTCTGAATGCTTTATTGAGACAGGGATCGGACCACATATGGACGTGTTCGACGCGTGGTGACAATACCCTGCAGTCATACCTCATAACGTAGGAGATTATTCCTGTTTTGCAACAATCAGACAAATGAAGAATACACATGTTTCTTTTTCACTGACCAGCGGAACTCCAGGTCAAAAATTGGCAAAAAAAAGTACTGACGTAATGTATGGCCCAAAGTCAAATTTAGGGAAACAATCCCTGAAAGCTATTTGCTAAAGACCGACGGAACTGAACAAAACAGGAGAGGAAAACGAACTTGGCAATTTGGTGGTAATATTAAAATTTATGTAAAATCTCTGGAATATGTGTATATATTGTTAAAAAACCCAAAAGAAACGTAATATTATTTCAAACGTGTATCAAAATTGTATTTTACCGAATTAATGTTTCAACCTTGGCATCAAGAAACTGTCAGAATTTTAATTAAACCAAACCCGTCTCTAATAATTCCCAACGGTCTGTTTAAGATGCTGGTTCGCGTACTGCGGTCGGTTCTGGCGATGCTGGTCCGTAAGAAAAGGACCGCTGTAGGGTCTTCTACACAAAGACTAGCGTCGTGCAGCCGGTTCCTGGCCTCTTGATTTGAAATTCGACAAGCTGCTGACATTGACTGGACTGTGACGAACGTTGATGCAAATCGATTCCTGAGGTGACGCAGTCGCATGAAGCGGTCTTCGGCAGGAGTTGTGACTCTGGGTCTGGCACTGCGGGGCCGGTATGTCACTGAGTCAGTTTGTTGATATCGCCTCCAAAGACGACGAATAGTACTTCTAACCACATTAAATTGTCTGGCCACTATGCTTTCTGATTGTCCAATCTATATACGTTCAATAATGACGTTTCCTGTTCTGTAGTGAAATAAACTATACTTGCTAATTGAATTCTCTACTGAACCTTTCGAGGACCATCAGTCTTTTATAGTCATTCAATAATATGGTCAGAGAGTTTTGTGTTCATCAAATTTCACGGAATTCTCGTAAACCTGTCACGAGTTATTGCCAAAAATGTTATTTCGATCTTGACCACTTTTATGACGCCACGAATCATGAGGTGAGTACAATTCAGGTAACCACGAGAAGTGAATGACCAGGTGGACAGAGTCGATATATTGAATAGTGTCTAATAAACAAATATCTTTTATAAAAGTAGATCCCAAAATTTTGCGTTTCTTTTTTTGAACATTATAACTAACATCCTTTTTCAATAGAGGAAGTGGCATGGTACAGATCGAATTATCTAGAACGCGAAAGTTTGATAAACGTTATATAGTTATTCCAGTCAAACACATTCTGAAGAATAATGTCAGTGATCACTGTGCGAAGTATAAAGATGTATTTAAAAAATAAAATAAGAATACAAATATTTGTTATAGTAAAAAACGCAATTCAACAACGTTATTCCAAAAACGCAATTCAACAACGTTATTCCAAAAACACAATTCAACAACGTTATTCCAAAAACGCAATTCAACAACGTTATTCCAAAAACGCAATTCAACAACGTTATTCCAAAAACGCAATTCAACAACGTTATTCCAAAAAAAACGCATATATGAGCGACTTGATCATCAAAATGTATGGAGGTCGTGGTTTATTTAATCTTGCCACCACGAATTCCGAGAATGAAGAACGCTACAGAAAATCAGACACACGTATGGCTGAAAGCGACGGTGTTAGACTTAAGAAGGTCCGCTATGTAAGCGCAGAAAAGTGGTGCCGTATCGAAGGATTGTCATCATTCGTCCTTTTGTCGAGACAGAATTTACTTCCATGAAAACATCGATAGATGTACATAACTGCTTAACATACTTTTTTCTCTACTGAAACATCATTAGTATCGAGGCTACTTTCTATATTGAAACATCATTAGTGTCCACGCTACTTTCTATACTGAGACATCATTAGTATCGAGGCTACTTTCTATATTGAAACATCATTAGTGTCCATGCTACTTTCTATATTGAAACATCATTAGTATCCACGCTACTTTCTATATTGAAACATCATTAGTGTCCACGCTACTTTCTATATTGAAACATCATTAGTGTCCACGCTACTTTCTCTACTGAAACATCATTATTGTAGACGTCTGTCTTCTCCTTAAAAACATCATTATTGGAGACGTTAGTTTTCTCTACGTAAACATCATTATTGGAGACGTTTGTTTTCATTACTTAAAAACATCATTAGTGTGGACGTCTGAAGATGAATAAATCAAATATACGGGATTTGTGTCGAGGTATATTTCTTTGAGTAAACTTAGGCCATCGCTGGAACATGACTTCAATATAGGGAACATGAATGCAATATAGGGAACATGACTGCAATATAGGGAACATGACTGCAACATATAATTTGTGCATGATGTTAATAAACGTTAATTCTCAGAGATTTGTTATTTCATCTATCATAAATGTAATGTTTTCTCTTTGATGTTACTTCCTATTACAATTGTCCTTTCTCTTACAACTGTACTTTCTCTTACACATGCCATTTCTCTTACACATGCCCTTTCTCTTACACATGCCCTTTCTCCTACACATGCTTTTACTTGTACAAGCCTTTTCTCTTGCATCTGCTTATCTCTTACAGATGCCCTTTCTGTTACATACCCTTTCGCTTGTATGTGCCCTTTCTCTTACACATTCCATTTCTCTTACAGATGCCCTTTCTGTGAGGACATTCGGTAAATAACTGTCAAATAGTGATTTTAGTAATCCTTTTCTTTGTTAGTTTGTTAGTTTCTTTCGTCCCCAAGGCGGCACATAAGGCACAAGTTTTGATTCTCTATGTGTTGCGGTCCGCTGCCTGCAGTTTTAGTTCTTGTATGGTCTTGCAGCGTATTGTTTTCCCTTTTTTATACACACCACTTAAATTATTTGAATATTGTTTTTTATACACTCCAATTATATTATTTGAATGTTTTATATATATATATTTATATATAGATAGATATACCAATTTAAATTATTTAAATTTTGTTTTATAAACACGTGAGAAATTATTATTTTTTAGTACTTTCTCAGCAAAATGTGTGTATGTATTTATTTTACCATAATTAATTGGATGAAGAAGTGTGGTGGAAAGGGGGGGGGCTGAATACTGAACAGTTGTTGACAAGAAATGTGGATAGGGGAGGGGTAAAATATTTTTAAAAGTTTTGACATACAGTATGGACAGCCACCCCAAGAAGTTCACCGAGGCAAGTGCTGACGTGTTGTTTCGCCAGCCACCCCAAGAAGTTCACCGAGGCAAGTGCTGTCGTGATATATGGCCAGCCACCCCAAGAAGTTCACTTAAGGAAGTGCTGACATACAGTATGGCCAGCCACCCCAAGAAGTTCACTTAAGGAGGTGCTAACATACAGTATGGACAGCCACCCCAAGAAATTCACTGAGGCAAGTGCTAACATACAGAATGAACAGAAATTTTTGTACGAAGAAAATTATACGCTGAAATTATATCAGCCATGGACTTAGAATGAACAGAAGCAGAGTTAATAAATGAATCATCATGTGGAAGGCAAAGGGAAAATGAAAAGTACGTGGCCTAAAAGAAACTCTACGCAGAATAATCAACAGAGAAAGATCAATATGGGCATAAACAATATACACGAACTACAGCAACTTGCAATGAGGAGCTCGACATGGAAAGATATGACAGCCATGTGTGCCATCTTTGACCCAAAAGGAACTAACAAAAGGAACAAGTGTTCATATGAACTAACTGAACGCCTATCCTATATTTGCTTTCTCTTATAATTCTACATCATGTAGGCAACCTTTTAGAGTATGATGGACGGAGTAAGCTCTTTTTCGGTTGTCATATGGCATACAAAGCTCTTCGACCCACTTGTTTGTCAAATGGAGCTCCAAGTTGTGTTTTCTGAACTCTGTATTGGGAGAAAACAAGATGGAAAAAAATGCTTATCAAATCTCATAGAAGAGAACTCCGAACGAGAAGAAGAAGAAGAAGCTCCGAACGAGAAGGATAGAGGAGTTAAAGGGAGAAAACCATATAAATATTTTGTACTACATTTATTGATCGTTGGTCTCTCTTCTTCTGCGTTCGTTCTCAAACTCCTGCAGATTAGCAGGACGGAATCACTGCAGATTCCGTCCAGAGAACTGAATGCGTTGCGTCATGGTTTACAGCATTGCTGCGATATCTGCGCCTTTCGGCCGGACACATCCGACTTCAGCATGACTGTGGGTCGCTGACCCTATATGGGATGGGACAGTGAACTCCATCCTATAACCTCTTTAGTCGCCTTTTACGACATGAGTGGAAGGTAAACAGTGTTGCTATTTTTTGCTCTCCTTATTAATCGTTGGTGATTTGAGGGAGTAATTATTTTTATGTGTTTTTTTTTTTTTTTTTTTTTTTGAGTGTGCTTTCGATCCATTGTAACCAGCACGGATATCCGTGCGATTTCCGCCAGGAGCGTGATTACGTTGTGCCACCGTTATGCGCCTAGTAAGCCTAGTACATCCGATTTCGGTATGCCTTGACAATTCGGGTGGGCTACCCTAGCCTGTGACAGCCTTCCTATCTGTCGCCAGACAGCGATTGTGTACTGACTTTACGCCTAGACGGTTATATATGTGTGTGTGTGTGATGTATGCTCTTTGAACCAGAGATACAGCAGGAGTTTGAGAATGAACGCTGAAGAAGAAGAAGAAGAGGAAGAATCATAGATGCAATGTTGGAACCAGTTGCTATTGCGTGGTTGTCAATCTCTGGTCCAGGACCTACATAAACTAAATTTATTTCAGGTCATCAATTCCGTGGGAATAACAAACTGAGGTGGTTGATCCAATCGCTTCTGCCTAGTTTCACTGCTGCACATATAGGAGTCCATATTTTCTATATCTTGTATATAATAAGACCCCATAACCTGTCAGGGTCGTAGAGGTGCCACACGGAAGACATCAGCATAAAAATCTCTCCAAACATCTCTATCCTCAGCCGTTCGAAGGAATGTCGAAAAATCATGCCTAGATCATTCCTTGATGTTATCAATCCAGGATTTTCCTTCCGCACCATCTCCTTCGACTTTCGACTGTTATTTGCAAAATAATTTTACAAAGTGGTCCGTGTCTCGCTACATGTCTAATCCAAATAATTTTACCCCGTTTCATCACTGCCGAAAGTGGTTCTTGATAACCTGCAAGTTTGTTTATTTGCTGCCAGACAAATACATTTATTGTGTGTTCTATTTAATTAATTCTCAACAAATGTCTGTAGCACTTGTTTTCAAAAGTCTGAATCCTTCTTTCCGTGTCTACATTGAGTATCCAACTGTCACATCGATATTAAAGTATGCTTAGTACTAGTGATCTGAATAGATTGATCTTTACTGTAATACAGATCTTATTTTTATCTTGTATATACTCTCCAAGTAAAGAAAGTTGGACGTCCATTGTCATTTTCGTAGTCATCTTTTAACTGAGTGTTTATATAGACATCATAGTGCGGAATGTGTTGTGTGTTTTATAGTTTCAATACGATATTTGTTACTTTCAATCTGACACATCCGATATTAGCATGAATTTTCTGTCATTTAGACCTTCTGAATGGGACAGCCAACTCCACCAATTCCCCTTAGCCGCCGTTAATCACAAGTATGACAACAGTTACTATTCATTGCTTTAATCACAGGTATAACAATTAACAGTTAATAAGCAGGGCTTCATATTATGCCTCTGCAACACACATGATACAATTATTGAATTCTCTTCTCTTGTCACACAAGTGGTACAATTCATGAATTCTCTCTTTTCTTATCAAACAGGTGGTGCACAGAATACTCTCTTTTCTTATCAAACAGGTGGTGCACAGAATACTCTCTTTTCTTATCAAACAGGTGGTGCACAGAATACTCTCTTTTCTTATCAAACAGGTGGTGCACAGAATACTCTCTTTTCTTATCAAACAGGTGGTGCACAGAATTCTCTCTTTTCTTATCAAACAGGTGGTGCACAGAATTCTCTCTTTTCTTATCACATATATATTTCATAAGTTGCGACTGGAGAAAACTATTCATGTGGATTTTCTACCCCATACTGATAACGGTCAAGAATATCCCACATGGCATTGTGAAGGTGTATATAGAAAGACATATGCCACAATCGTAAGGTAAAGGTAGATCTTATGGCAACAACCTGCCATTGGGGATAGAAATATCTCTTTACGTACTAGTCAAGCTGTAAACCACGACAAAACACATTTCGCTGTTGTAACATCTTGCAACCAGGAGGACTTACGGAGTAAATTTTGTATATCGAATGTAGTTGCGATAAAATTGCCTGAAATGTTGACCATCGATATATTATAATGTTCATGTACCACATTAGAACAAAACTGGACATTGTCCGGATGTTAAAAGAAGGCGTTCCGTACCACAAAAAGGCTTGAATCCCTTACTCACCACAAAAAGGCTTGAATCCCTTACTCACCACAAAGAGGCTTGAATCCCTTACTCACCACAAAGAGGCTTGAATCCCTTACTCACCACAAAGAGGCTTGAATCCCTTACTCACCACAAAGAGGCTTGAATCCCTTACTCACCACAAAGAGGCTTGAATCCCTTACTCACCACAAAGAGGCTTGAATCCCTTACTCACCACAAAGAGGCTTGAATCCCTTACTCACCACAAAGAGGCTTGAATCCCTTACTCACCACAAAGAGGCTTGAATCCCTTACTCACCACAAAGAGGCTTGAATCCCTTACTCACCACAAAGAGGCTTGAATCCCTTACTCACCACAAAGAGGCTTGAAACCCCTATTCACCACAAAGAGGCTTGAATCCCCTACTCACCACAAAGAGGCTTGAATCCCTTACTCACCACAAAGAGGCTTGAATCCCTTACTCACCACAAAGAGGCTTGAATCCCTTACTCACCACAAAGAGGCTTGAATCCCTTACTCACCACAAAGAGGCTTGAATCCCTTACTCACCACAAAGAGGCTTGAATCCCCTACTCACCACAAAGAGGCTTGAATCCCTTACTCACCACAAAGAGGCTTGAATCCCTTACTCACCACAAAGAGGCTTGAATCCCTTACTCACCACAAAGAGGCTTGAATCCCTTACTCACCACAAAGAGGCTTGAATCCCTTACTCACCACAAAGAGGCTTGAATCCCTTACTCACCACAAAGAGGCTTGAATCCCTTACTCACCACAAAGAGGCTTGAATCCCTTACTCACCACAAAGAGGCTTGAATCCCTTACTCACCACAAAGAGGCTTGAAACCCCTATTCACCACAAAGAGGCTTGAAACCCCTATTCACCACAAAGAGGCTTGGTTCCCCTACTCACCACAAAGAGGCTTGGATCTCCTGCTCACCACAAAGAAGCTTGGATCCCCTACTCACAACAAAAAGGCTTGGATCCCCTCTTAACCACAAAAAGGCTTGGATCCCCTACTCACAACAAAAAGGCTTGGATCCCCTATTAACCACAAAGAAGCTTGGATCCCCTACTCACCAATAAAACAAATCAAATCAGTCAAATTTTGAGAAAGAAAGCAAATTTTGTTTTCGATCGAGGAGAGAAATTGTGCCAGGGATGCTAAAATGACGCGAAAAAAAAAGAAAAGAGAAAAGAGAAAAGATAGAGAATTACTCCTTACACAGATTATTCTCCTCCACGTCACTTTCTCTTCTGCGTTAAATCTTACACTCCGGCGAAGGTCGAGGACGGATGTGTCGAACCGTTGGTGTAAACCTAACGCAAACACAATTTTCATTCTTCAGTCTAGATCATGATGGAAATCTAGTAGGACCATTGTTCTACAATAAAATATCTCCAGCGGGAGTTTGAGAATGAACGCTGTAGAAAACTAAACTAACTACAGATTAGCAGATAGCACTGCACGGAACAGTATGGATTGCGTGAGAATTCACAGTTTAGCTTCGGTATCTACACCTTTTGGCTCGACACATCGAACTTCAGCATGACCTATGGATCACGTTAATCCTTTATGAAATGTATATCCATCTTTAATCTCTCCCCCCCCCCCTAAACCCTCAACCGTCAAAAGAGCATCTTACGAAAAGCCTGCAAGGTTAACAGTGTTGCTATTTTTTCTCCCCCCCCCCCCCTAAAATACACACCCGAGTGCGTCGTATCTTTTAATACAAACCAAAACACAGGCGCTTCGTATCACTAATTTACAATAAGTAACAACAGAATAAGTAACAATTATGACAACAGACAAAACAAAGATCAAACAGATAATCAAAATAGACAGCTTAGAATATGTAAACAAATTCGAATATCTGGGAGCAAATATAAACAGTTCAGGAGATTGTTCAGTGGAGATTAAAAGAAGACTCGCAATTGCAACACTCAAATATTAACACAAATGAGAAAGCTGTGCCAAAGTAGTAATAACGACACTAAAATTACCATTTTAAGATCATGTGTTTTCTCAGTGGCAACATAAGGATGCAAGACTTGGACTTTAAACAAGACAATATCAAGAAGAATAAATTCATTTTAGATGAAGCCCCACAGAAAGATCCTACGAATATCATGGACAGAGAGAAAAGAAGAACATTGAAATTTGTGAATTTACTGAAACTAAATGAAGGCTGGCTTCTAAATACTATTATAAGAAAGAAGCTACAGTATTTTGGACACTTAAAGCGACATGATGGTATCGAAAGGCTGATTCTAGAGGGCAGAGTGCCAGGAGAGAGAAGGGGAGGAAGACGAAGAAGACTATGGAACGGCGACATCGAATAATGTAACAGCGTGTATCGCAGGCCAGTTTACCCGGGACAGAGGGGCGTTCAGAATATACACGATGAAGACAACGTTCTGGAACGAGTATGTCACTTGATAACAACAGAATAACAACAGAATACAAGAACCACTTATGATGTAACACAATAGGAATACAAGCTATTACTGAAGTAATACATTTTACTGTTTGCAAAATAAACTGAATCGACGTTTCGACCTAAACTCGTATATCAATGAAAATATTGTGCATTAGTATGAGAAACAGACCAAGTGATGATTTTTCATTAAGGGTAAATAACCTACATAATTTTACACTATTGAAATTTATCATGGTAGTTGCCCGTGTGCTGTCGAGGCTTCACATTAGAGAACTAAATAGTACTACTTCGCCTGCTATACAGGTTGTAAGAAGCTACTAAGATTTCTCGTGGGGTGACTTGTCCACATTATATCCGCTTTAATAAAACCTGATTAAGACTTTTTGAAAGTTACGTCTAATACTTTGATTTGAGATGACTAAAATAATGGAAAACCCCGCGATAATAAATTGCCAGAGAGACGTCAGTCTGAAGATGAAAGTACAACTTCATTTGCATGAAATTAATCAAGAAAGACAAACTCTTACTATATCTCGAGGTTCTATCATCTTAAACGTCAATATCATCATAATCACTATCATCATTACAATCACCTACATAGTCGTCAAAACTCTAATAGTCTCCCTTACCAATGGGAGGTGCCTGTGTTTTTACGGTTCAGTACAAGTAGACGTCACCATATGTTTCATTATTTTCCTTGTATATGTAAATTTCATGTTCATCATTTAATAATTGAAATATTTTATTTTTAGGGTTGGGGTTAGGGCTAGTTGTATAAAAACACAACATTCCTAACGCATCTATCATATGGATAACTATGCGACAAATTGGTCAGTGTCTACCGCTTACTATTCTGATCAAACACAAATAAATCACGGTAGAATTTTATGTTTTGGTCATGCCGGAAAAATTATTTTGGTTAAACCAAATGAGAAACAGAGTAAGACACAAATAACAAAAGGTAAGTATATGTCGTATACCTGTGTCGTATACCTGTGTCGTATACCTGTGTCGTATACCTGTGTCGTACACTCCTCTCTCACTGTCTTATATATATATATAAACATAGGCCTGCATAAATATATGTATAAATACATGTGTACATAATCTCCACCGTCCTGTACTTAATCACAAGTGTCAATTCTCGTTACATTATCGAACCAAAATTTAAAATCCCTGTTACCAACCCGCTTTCATGCCTGTTCAATAACTAGCCTGAGCACACATTAACTAACCTGTGATAAAATAGAACAAACATGAACGAACCTGTGATAAAGCAGAACAGTAACTAGTCTGTGATATAATATAACACAAAGTAACTAGCTTGTGATACAATATAATACACAGTAACTAGCTTGTGATAAAATATAACACAGAGTAACTAGCTTCTGATAAAATAGGGCACACAGTAACTAACCTGTGATAAAATAGGGCACACAGTAACTAACCTGTGATAAAATAGGGCACACAGTAACTAACCTGTGATAAAATAGGGCACACAGTAACTAACCTGTGATAAAATAGGGCACACAGTAAATAACCTGTGATAAAATAGGGCACACAGTAACTAACCTGTGATAAAATAGGGCACACAGTAACTAACCTGTGATAAAATAGGGCACACAGTAACTAACCTGTGATAAAATAGAGCACACAGTAACTAACCTGTGATAAAATAGGGCACACAGTAACTAACCTGTGATAAAATAGGGCACACAGTAACTAACCTGTGATAAAATAGGGCACACAGTAACTAACCTGTGATAAAATAGGGCACACAGTAACTAACCTGTGATAAAATAGGGCACACAGTAACTAACCTGTGATAAAATAGGGCACACAGTAACTAACCTGTGATAAAATAGGGCACACAGTAACTAACCTGTGATAAAATAGGGCACACAGTAACTAACCTGTGATAAAATAGGGCACACAGTAACTAACCTGTGATAAAAAAGAACACAGTAAATAACCTGTGATTCTCCATGTATGTCGCAGGAGACTAAGGTACAGTACAAGTAAACGCCACCACATAGTCGAATTGTTTCCCTTGTCTATTTTTTAAAATTTCATGTTCATCATTTAATTATTTAAATATGTATTTATTTTAGTGTTTGGAAAAAAGTTTGGGTTAGGATAGTTGTGTTTTACATAACTAACCTTAACTTCAACCCTAAATAAATAAATATTTCAAGTGTTGGTCAGCATGGAATGTACATACATAGATAAGGGAAATAATTAGACATGTGGTGGCGTCTACTTGTACTGCACCAAGACTAATAAGAAGGATTTTGATTTGGAGGAGGGTGGGTTTGGCAGCTCTATCACATAGAAGGTCAATGTGACCCACAGCCAAGCTGAGATCGAATGTGTCTGACCGAAGCTTACACACGTTGCAGCAAAGCTGTAAAACCATGACACAACAAATTTCTTTCCCCGGATTACGTCCTGGTAAACTGTGGGAGTGTGAAAACGTACACTGAAAAAGGAGAATAGAAATAAATAATATACTCATTTTTTGTACTTTGTTTTACGATTACACAAATTCGGTACTTGCGTCATTCTCTGATTATTTCAATTCATCTACTAAATAGCATGCGCAATATTCCTGTAATACGCAGTTCTGCAGTAATGTGCACATATAGGGCGAGGGGGGATACTATGATTAAGTAGGTAGATGACTTAGTGTAGGAACTGGTAAGTTATAAATTTGACTTAGTATAATTAGGTTTGCGATGACTGCATTGCGTGAACAGGTCACATAATCGCTCCCAGAATGAACATGTCTAGTCCGATTACTACTTTGTTAAGCTTCTTCCGACGTTACTTGTTCTAAAACAGAGATTACTCATTCTTTTTTCAGGTTCTATTAATGTGTTTTTTTGGGGATAGGTAAGGGAAGGGGCTTTGCAATACCAAATGACTTGTGAGACAGCGACTGTTTTCATTCTGTGTTGGGTTGAGAAATCGTACAATTGGTTAGTCGTCAGATCATCTTAATCGAATATAGCTCACGTTAGTATGTACTCCGAACTCCTATTGAGTGTATCCACTCAAAAAATTAAACAAATGACAGAACCAGTTCTTTGTTTGTTAGACGAACATTCTTCTCAGAATGCTTCTGACGATGCGATATTTCAGTCTCAGTACCTTTATTTTGGAAATGGAAAGGGAATTATCATTTTCATTAACATTCTTTACCAGTGGTGTTTCTTTTTAAATTCAAGTAGGAAGCATGACGATAAATGAAAATATATTTATCACATATTATTTTTTTCCACATCTTTTTTTGGGGGGATGTGCTTGGTCAAGTAAGGAAAACCTGTTTACTTGTGTTGTAGAGCGATTCGGTGCTGCTAGAACTGACCTGGTTCAATTACCGTCAGCTGTATGACTCTGTTTCTTTTAAGCTGTTCAGAATGTCAGTTAAAACATTTGCTCTTCCGTGCGACACAAGAGGCAGATCAAGCCAACTGATCTGCCTTTTGGTCACTTTAAATACCCCCATGACTTGATACGAAAATGAATGAAAATGAAATAGAAAATGAACTTCTAACCAAGAATACCTCTAATTTTCTTCATTTGTGAACAAATCTATAGTTGTCTGAACTGTGACTATTTCCATATCAGTAACTGCAACAAAATAAATCTGAAGTGGTCTAAAATTTTAATATTTCCATGTGGATATCTACATTTAAACAAACAACAACAAAAATTAAATTAAAAAAAATATTTCGCTAGTACGTTATGTGCGCATGTTGTACATTTCGTGAGCTGTACCTTCTAGTCACGTACGCGGTCGCGTACCCGCGCACCTTAGAGGAAAAAATGCTTCAAAACGTCTTCATCTTTTCACTCTATCAAACCACAATTATTCAATTGGTTGCATTAAAAAATTGAAATAGAATTACCTGAATTTGCACTATGACCAATGAAACAGTATTGCTGTTGATCCCTAGTCACCGTGGAATACCTGGAAATGAAAACGCGGATCTCTTGACAAGGGAACGAGGATCACTAGAACAAATAGAAGGTGATATTTCATATCGTGAAAGTAAGACTATAATAAAAGCAGAATTTTAAAAATATTGTGGAGGCAGATGCACCCAACTGCAGAAGCAAATGAAATCTATCACCAAATGTCACACAAAAAATATACCATTATTTTCAGATTTCGGACTGGCCACGGCAGATTGATGTCACATGTTCAGAAAGCTGAAAATTCGCGAGAATAAGTCAGAGAAAACTGACTGAAACGCGAAGAATAAGATTGACCAGATAGTCGCAACTGTTTGTGACCAAATTTTAAACAAACACAATGAACACAGATGGTCAAAATCCTGCACTGTGCAAACAAATTATTTAAATAATAGTCGAAAACACATTTAGAATATTTTGAAATGCATCTAAAAGCTTTACTTTAAAAAAAAAAAAAAAAAAAATACCAGCTTCCGAAATATTCAGTCAAAGTTATAATATGCGATTTGGCTGTGGTTGGACAACTGTTACCCAAAAAAATAAAATATCTGCCAACAACGATACTACTTTCTGATGTGACCAAACTGTTCACGTTCTCAATATTTTCAACTAAAGAATGTGTTAAAAGTGCATTTTTGTATATATAACCAAAATACCGGAGGATGTCCAACAAAATGGAAAGTGCCGCAGTAACCAGAGAAATAAATAAAGGTCCCAAATAAAAGTTTTTGATAAAGGTCCCAATAGGACCGATATGTCAGTAATTGTTTTTGTTTTATTGTTATTTCTGATTATTTTTATATTGAAAGTTATCTTCAGTAGCGTGTATACTTAACTTCGTATTTACCATGCATTTTTGTATGTGCTACAAATGGTTAATGATAAATGTTATGTGCCGTGATGTTTTAAAATGTCTAGATTTGTAAAATTTGGCCTACCGATATCTTGTCCAGACATAAAATGGAAACTAAGAATAGCAACACGGTTTACCTTCCATATTTGTCGCAAGAAATGACTAAAGAGGTTTCGGGGATGGAGATGACTGTCCCATCATAAAGAGGGTCAAAGAGACCCAGAAGCCATGTTGAAATTTGATTATCAGAACGAAAGTCGCAGATAGAGCAGAAAAGTTGTAAACAATGATACAACGAATTCCATTCTCAGGACTACACCCTGATATTCTGCAGGAGTGTGAGAACGAGAGGAAGAAGAAGTAAAATTTGGCTATAAAATTGTCAGTGTTGCAATTCTCAATGGAACTAGGACAATTCCAAGATGTTCCATGAATAACCATTTGTCTTCAGATCACTTTCTCACACGGAATATCTCAGAGACAGAGCACATACACCGGAATACAGACTCTCGTCTCCAATGTCATTTTCATTTACCTGTTTTAGGTTACAGTTTTTTTTCCCCCACATGCTATTTTTGCCTGTTTTAATTTATCATTGATATGTCATTGCTTATTCCTGTTTAATCACCGTGGAATATTTTGTTCTATATTTAATTTTATCATCAATCTGCCTTATTGTTTGTTTTTTTGTTTTTGTTTTTGTTTTTGTACTTTATTTTGTCTTTTTTGGGGGGTTTTATTCTCTATTCTATTTAATTAATTAATTTGTTTTATTGCTTTCACTGTGTTATTTTGTCATTGTTCTTGATTGTCAAGAACTAACTGCTCACGGCTAAATGGATTATTGCACACTCATTATCGCCATCATCATCACAATCATCATCATCGTTGATGTCATTCTCGTCGTTTTCGTCTCGATGGTTGGTTGCAATAGATCTACAATTCTTATCTGTCTCTTGTTTGGTCTTGCACTTTGACAGACTGTACCCTGTGCATCTCATCATGTTTTCCCCCTGACTTGTATCTGTGACTAACTCTTGCTGCCCCCCCCCCTCTCAACTCTACCCTCAAGTAAGGACTTCAACAAGGTGTCATGTCTTTTCATCTCCAAAATATGTCATTGTTTTTTATTTCTTTGAAGATGTTTTTACATTTAAAGTTTCGTTAGGATCTCTGTGTTGTCTTATTTTTCTTCCACTTCTTCTTCTTCGTTCGTTCTCAAACTCCTGCAGATTAGCAATATGTAGTCCGGAGAACGGAATGCGTTGTGTCATGGTTTACAGTATTGCTGCGATATCTGCACTTTTTGGCCTGACACATCCGACTTTTCCCACTAAGATGTCCCTATTATTCTATATATCCAGACATGCATACAATATTGATGAAGACGTAGACACGCTGGGTAGGAGACATGTTCCCAATGAAAGATAATCGCCTATCGAAGAAGTTGTTATATGGAGAACTCTAGACTGACTCCCGCATGGTCGGAGGGCAGAAGAAGCATTTTAAAGATACTTTTAAGACATCACAGACTCGCTTCAAAATAGACACAAATTCATAGGAGAAAGTTGCACCAGACAGATCCAGTTGGTGTCACAGAATCAAAAATGATGCGGCAACTGCAGAGAAAATCGGACATCAAACTGCGCCGCAAAAAGCGCGCTGGAGGAAAAGCAAGATCTGATTATGTCCCACAGCCTCATCCCACACAATCACAGGCACACATATCACTCATTAGTCACAGCCTCATCCCACACAATCACAGGCAAACAAATGACTCATTAGTCACAGCCTCATCCCACACAATCACGGGCACACATATCACTAATTAGTCACAGCCTCATCCCACACAATCACAGATACATATATCACTCATTAGTCACAGCCTCATCCCACACAATCACAGACACATATATCACTCATTAGTCACAGCCTCATCCCACACAATCACAGGCACACATATCACTCATTAGTCACAGCCTCATCCTACACAATCACAGGCAAACATATGACTCATTAGTCACAGCCTCATCCCACACAATCACAGGCAAACAAATGACTCATTAGTCACAGCCTGACACATTGGAGACATCATCATCTTCATCATCAAAGCCTTTATTAGACATTTCACAAGTCTCTGTCCTCTTACCTGTATATACGAGTATCAATTGTAAAGTTTGACATTTAAGACAGATATAGACACATTTTAAGTTTATTGAGGAAACAAAATTTCAGATACATACACAATTTTTAGCGAACGAAAGAATAATAATAATTATAAATACTGTTTTGAATACTGACAGATCACATCATGTGGTTGATGATCTACTGATAGATCACATCATGTGGTTGATGATCTACTGATAGATCACATCATGTGGTTGATGATCTACTGACAGATCACATCATGTGGTTGATGATCTACTGACAGATCACATCATGTGGTTGATGATCTACTGACAGATCACATCATGTGGTCGATGATCTACTGACAGATCACATCATGTGGTTGATGATCTACTGATAGATCACATCATGTGGTTGATGATCTACTGACAGATCACATCATGTGGTTGATGATCTACTGACAGATCACATCATGTGGTTGATGATCTACTGACAGATCACATCATGTGGTTGATGATCTACTTATAGATCACATCATGTGGTTGATGATCTACTGACAGATCACATCATGTGGTTGATGATCTACTGACAGATCACATCATGTGGTTGATGATCTACTGATAGATCACATCATGTGGTTGATGATCTACTGATAGATCACATCATGTGGTTGATGATCTACTGATAGATCACATCATGTGGTCGATGATCTACTGACAGATCACATCATGTGGTCGATGATCTACTGACAAATCACATCATGTGGTCGATGATCTACTGACAAATCACATCATGTGGTCGATGATCTACTGAATTTACCTGTTTAAACGTCAAATGGATATTTGCTTTACTCAACCTAATAGTACAAATCTGTCAAAAAAACATACTGCGGACATAATGCTGACCATAACATTCCTGTGTGTGTCATTTGTCAATGAAAAAGTAGAGGTATAACATTGTTTTTCCATATGCATATAAAATAGAGGTATACCACTGTTTTTCCATATGCATATAAAATAGAGACATAACACTGTTTTTCCATATTAATATAAAATAGAGGTATAACAATGTTTTCCATATGCATATAAAATAGAGGTATAACATTGTTTTTCCATATTCATCTACAATAGAGGTATAACATTGTTTTTCTATATTCATCTACAATAGAGGTATAACATTGTTTTTCCATATGCATCTACTATAGAGGTATAACATTGTTTTTCTATATTAAACTACAATAGAGGTATAACATTGTTTTTCCATATTCATCTACAATAGAGGTATAACATTGTTTTTCCATATGCATGTAAAATAGTGAGTAGGGTTATCTGATTTAGTCTTCAAGGGGCATATTGTTTCCAGAGAATAGTCTTTTTTAGAGAATTTTCCTCTTGTTCTTCTTCTCCATTCATTCTCAAACTTCTGCAGATTAGCAATACATTGTTCAGTGACTTATAGCATAGCTGTCATGTATGCGACTTTCGGCATGACACATCCAATTTCAGCATGGCTTCTTGTTCACTTAGATCCCTAATGGAATGGTATAGCCAGCTTCATCCACAACGTCTTTACGACCTCTTACGACATCAATAAAATGTAAACAGGTTTGATATTCTTTGCTCCAATTTCTGGTCACAACACACGGGAGTTGTGGATGTGCTGAACTCTTTCACTATTCTGAGTGTTAAGTTATATCTGCTCAGTTATCATCATTCATTGTATTTCATATTTACTCAGTTATCATCATTCATTGTATTTCATATTTACTCAGTTATCATCATTCATTGTATTTCATATTTACTCAGTTATCATCATTCATTGTATTTCATCTTTACTCAGTTATCATCATTCATTGTATTTCATGTTTACTCAGTTATCATCATTCATTGTATTTCATGTTTACTCAGTTATCATCATTCATTGTATTTCACATTTACTCAGTTATCATCATTCATTGTATTTCATATTTACTCAGTTATCATCATTCATTGTATTTCACATTTACTCAGTTATCATCATTCATTGTATTTCATATTTACTCAGTTATCATGATTCATTGTATTTCATATTTACTCAGTTATCATCATTCATTGTATTTCATATTTAATCAGTTATCATCATTCATTGTATTTCATGTTTACTCAGTTATCATGATTCATTGTATTTCATATTTACTCAGTTATCATCATTCATTGTATTTCATATTTACTCAGTTATCATCATTCATTGTATTTCATGTTTACTCAGTTATCATGATTCATTGTATTTCATATTTACTCAGTTATCATCATTCATTGTATTTCATATTTACTCAGTTATCATCATTCATTGTATTTCATATTCACTCAGTTATCATCATTCATTGTATTTCATATTTACTCAGTTATCATCATTCATTGTATTTCATATTTACTCAGTTATCATCATTCATTGTATTTCATATTTACTCACTTATCATCATTCATTGTATTTCATATTTACTCAGTTATCATCATTCATTGTATTTCATATTTACTCAGTTATCATGATTCATTGTATTTCATATTTACTCAGTTATCACACAATGCACATTTACAGATGAGATTATGTAGAGAATTGAAGAACTATCTAGGAATACCGTGTTTGAGGAAAAGCTAGACACCAAACTAATGAAATAACTCCAGAGTTTTGACGAGACAGCACTCAACCAGTCCATATCTCCTGTTGAACGTATCACGTATTTCGTCGCCCTTCACGCTAGATAACATTTCAATGAAGAAATTTTATCTTGACCTCTTCTGAGAGTGAAAAACAGATAAATTACTCACGGGAATTCATGTCAATCTATCCGATTTCAGCCCAAAAGTGGCTAAATGTCCAGGAGGAAAGTGGCTAAATGTCGAAGAGGAAAGTGAACACACTTACGTAAGTTCTGTGGGGGTATTCATTGCTAAAATGAATAGAAGTATAAACAATTAGGTCGATACAATAAAAGATAGTGTTAGATCATGACAGGATTATTTCAACTAAAAGATAGTGTTAGATGTTGAGAGGATTATTTCAACTAAAAGATAGTTAGATGATGAGAGGATTATTTCAAATAAAAGATAGTTAGATGATGACAGGATTATTTCTACTAAAAGATAGTTAGATGATGAGAGGATTATTTCAAGTAAAAGATAGCGTTAGATGATGAGAGGATTATTTCAACTAAAAGATAGTTAGATGATGAGAGGATTATTTCAACTAAAAGATAGTGTTAGATGATGACAGGATTATTTCAACTAAAAGATAGTTAGATGATGAGAGGATTATTTCAACTAAAAGATAGTTAGATGATGAGAGGATTATTTCAACTAAAAGATAGTTAGATGATGAGAGGATTATTTCAACTAAAAGATAGTTAGAGGATGAGAGGATTATTTCAACTAAAAGATAGTGTTAGATGATGACAGGATTATTTCAACTAAAAGATAGTTAGAGGATGAGAGGATTATTTCAAGTAGAAGAATGTTACAGAAATATTCGTTTAGTTAGTTTTTACATTTATCTTAAATGTCATCACTGCATATATTATTGCGACATTATGTGACATTATTTAATATTATGTAACACAGTGTAACATTATGTAGCATCGCGTAACATTATGCAACATCGTGTGGCATTATGTAACATTATGTAACATTTTGCAAAATTATGTAGCATAGTGTAACATTATCAGTCAATCAATAAACCCATAACCCTTCAGGGTCGTAGGGGTACCACATTGGATGCTTCAGCACACAGAGTCCTCCAGCGAATTCTATCCTCAGCGATGCTGATGAGTGTGGAAATATCTTGCCCTGTCCATTCCTTAATGTTGTCTGTCCATGCCTTTATTTGACCTCCTCTGCTTCTTCCACCCTCGACAGTTTCCTGCAGTATTGTTTTTGACAAGGAATCGTGCCTGCATACATGTCCGAACCATGCTAGTTTTCACTATTGAAAGCAATGACTCCTGAACACCTGCACACATCTCTACTTTATTTCTTACGTACACATTGACAACGTATAAAAAGTAACCTGTTAGTTTGTCCAACAGCCGATTGTATTTCACAAATTAGTTTGTTTTTAAAACACATTCGTGTGGCTTCCATAGGCGTGGATATTTCATAGGCGTCCATAGGCGTGGATATTTCATAGGCGTCCATAGGCGTGGATATTTCAATTTGATTTAGTAATAAGTATGTTGATTATCGTCTTCCTACACTGGGGAGTGCCCATCGGTACGCAGGTCTCCGCTTCAGTAAATCTCTCAGGGTGTAGAGGCTTATGATTCCTCCTCTATGTTGACTATATTTTTTTTATTTTCTTGACTTGTTCCCCCAGTGTTATATCATTCCTCACTCCCAGTGTTATATCATTCCTCACTCCCAGTGTTATATCATTCCTCACTCCCAGTGTTATATCGTTCCTCACTCCCAGTGTTTTATCATTCCTCACTCCCAGTGTTATATCATTCCTCACTCCCAGTGTTATATCATTCCTCACTCAAAGTGTTGTATCATTCCTCACTCCCAGTGTTATATCATTCCTCACTCCCAGTGTTGTATCATTCCTCACTCCCAGTGTTATATCGTTCCTCACTCCCAGTGTTATATCGTTCCTCACTCCCAGTGTTACATCGTTCCTCACTCCCAGTGTTACATCGTTCCTCACTCCCAGTGTTATATCGTTCCTCACTCCAAGTGTTACATCGTTCCTCACTCCCAGTGTTACATCGTTCCTCACTCCCAGTGTTACATCGTTCCTCACTCCCAGTGTTTCATCGTTCCTCACTCCCAGTATTACATCGTTCCTAACTCCCAGTATTACATCGTTCCTCACTCCCAGTGTTACATCGTTCCTCACTCCCAGTGTTACATCGCCCCTCAATCCCAGTGTTACATTGATCCTTACTCCCAGTCTTACATCTATCCTCACTCCCAACTCACGCATTCTTCATACTGACTCATGATCATTGACCTCAAAATCACCAGATCGTGCAGACTCTAGAAGAACATTGTCTGCTCTGTTCACAGGTTAACCACTTGTTACAGTAAAAGAACCACCAGCTTGTCAGCTCACCCGTTTCCCTCTACACCTGCGTGTCCGGGAACAAAGATAAAAATGATTTTGAGCAATGGGACACAATGCTTAGCCCTCTCAAATGACTCCACATATCCCCTACGCACTTGATTTACTGTGAATTTCTGGAGCATATTCATTTAGTTACTAAGTATGCATGCAGGAGGATAGGCTTGCGATTCCATCAAATATCTCAATCTAGTTATCCAGGTTTAAATATTCATTTGCTTGTATTTTGTCGGGACCAAAAAGCGGCACAAACAATTGTAATGTTGTGTCTTGCCGCCATGCATGTCTTAGAATTAAACCAAGGAGTTTAAAGGTTATTTGTTCCATATCAAAGCAACTCAAAAATGCGGTTATGAAATCGAATTTTAAGTTGAAATACACAGATATCACTGCTTAACTGCAAACCATGACACAACGAATTCCATTCTCTGGACTACATGCTGATAAACTTCGTATTTGGAGAATAGCACAATAGTTAGTAGAAAAAGATGGATACTTGGTTACCTATCGGGCAGCTCAGTAAGTAGTGAACTGGCTCCTGATCTGGTGATCCAAGGTTCAATTCCCAGTTCACCTTAAGAAATTTTAGTTAGGACTATTAATTGTCATTCTAGCCAAAGAAAGAAATTAAGCCCCAACTCCCTTGTAGAAATAAAATTGGCAAATGTCGGATGTTATCCATTAGGGAGTTGTAGGGAGGTTGTGGAGAAGTTGGAAGAGGCTTATGTGATAAATGATGACACATCTTTCACAGGGTGTGCTATTTAAATTTATCCTCCCACAGATAAAAACTCAGTTCTTACCGTGAGTCGAATCCTGGACCTCACGGTTGTGAGACCTACTCTCTAACTTCTTGCTAGAAAGTCATGGTAGATAAAAAAAACACCTATAATGGTCACCCCATGTCCATACTTCCATGAAAATTTGCGGCCAGAATACGTTTTATTAGCTATTTATGAACTCATAGTCAAGGACATAATTCAAAATTAAATTCTAAAGTTTATGCAACAAACAGAACATGCCTGATGCCATAGAGAAGTTCGGCATTACCAGTAGGCAGTTGGTGACCGAATATGAGCACAGTGAATCATATCTTAGTTGCAATTGTTGTAGCATTGCATAGTTACAAATTTACCTTCCGGATGGTGTAACAGTTTTTTTATGGTTCTGACCCTGGGTTGGTAGAACATCCACATACTCCCTAGTACACTCTGTGTGGGTAGAACATCCACATACTCCATAGTACACTCTGTGTGGGTAGAACATCCACATACTCCATAGTACACTCTGTGTGGGTAGAACATCCACATACTCCATAGTACACTCTGTGTGGGTAGAACATCCACATACTCCATAGTACACTCTGTGTGGGTAGAACATCCACATACTTCCTAGTACACCATTAGTGGGTAGAACATCCACATACTCCCTAGTACACTCTGTGTGGGTAGAACATCCACATACTCCCTAGTACACTCTGTGTGGGTAGAACATCCACATACTCCCTAGTACACCGTGTGTGGGTAGAACATCCACATACTCCCTAGTACACCGTGTGTGGGTAGAACATCCACATACTCCCTAGTACACCCTGTGTGGGTAGAACATCCACATACTCCCTAGTACACCCTGTGTGGGTAGAACATCCACATACTCCCTAGTACACCCTGTGTGGGTAGAACATCCACATACTCCCTAGTACACCCTGTGTAGGTAGAACATACACAGACCCCAGCACACCCTGGATGGGTAGAACATCCACACTCCCGAGTACACCCTTAGTGGATAGAACATCCACATACTCCCTAGTACACCCTGTGTGGGTAGAACATCCACATACTCCCTAGTACACCCTGTGTGGGTAGAACATACCCAGACTCCCTATACACCCTGTGTAATACAAAACAACAACTCGCAAACACTTGAATATATCACGCAATGACATCGGTTCAGAAGGCATCAACTCATAAAACACTGGATCACCTACCAACTAACCACTATACCACGGAAGTCCCACTAATAATAATTACATGAAATACTTGACCTACTCACCTATTATTGATTGCTAGTTTTCATATGCCAGTATTTACTCTGTATTGCCGAGGCCAGAAATTAGAGCAATGATCAATCACACTATGGCTTACCATACATTCTGCGGAGATTAGAATATTTGGACAATCGCGATTAAGTACCGTATAAAAGGCACAGTAATTCACACATGCCATGCTACAGTTACACGTGTCAGGCTGACGGTCGCAGATATCACACCCAAGCTGTAAATTACTCTACAACATATTCCGTTCTCCGGACCATATACTGTTAACCAACGAAAGATTGAAAATATCTAGAAGGAGAAGGTTATATTTATTTTTTGTTCTAGAACTTTTTCGTGCTATCTCCAATAATTTAAAGATCAGTGATTCTCAATATGTATTGTCCGTGGCCCTTCCTATTCATATACGAAGGTTTCTTTAGTGTCCCCTCTGATACCGTAACATATTATAGTTGATAATTACTGTTAAAAATCCATATCGATCGAGTATTGATGCAATAATCTCCCAGTCTTCATCGTTCTTCAGTCAGATATCAGGTTACAGCCCCAATAGCTTCAATGAATTGTGTGATTCGCTTCAGGTCATCCATGGAACCCCTCAAGTCTGGAAGCAGTGCCGTCTCAGTAGGCCATATTTTCTCCCTCTCTTCTTGGTAGAGTTGACAGGCATGAAGAATAATCTCCCAGTGACAGCATACTCTCTTGGCTTTAACCTTCATATGTTAATACTTTACTGACCTTGACAAAAGACCGATGGATTTAAATTTAGGAACACAACAGAAAGGCTGATGTAAACAACACTATACGATCCGCTCATAGAGAGATAGATACGCGAAATTAAAAAAGTGCAAGAAGAAAGAATTGTGATCATGTAAAGACAAAGTAAACATCGATTGAAATTTAAAAAATATTATTTCTAGGACTAATACCACAAATTGTTTATTTGACCAATCTTGTGCACTGTTCAGAAGTAAACGCTTAACCAATCATATCAATGGGTACATGATTTTTTTTATAAATACTATTTTACACACTCAAATATATTTCTGTGGTGGAATAGTCCAAAAAACCTTTGTTTTGCCGTTACTGACTAATGTGTTCGGTGTTCGATCCCAGAGACAGTAGGTTTTTTTAATTTGCAGACATGTTTTAAAAAATACAGTCCACGCCACATTTTATATATATATATATATATATATATATATATATATATATATATATATATATATATATATATATATATATATATATATATATATATATATATTGATATATTGTTTAATATAAATTTAAATATTCGGGTCTGTTGGTTTGTGTGTGTAAAACAAACGTATCCATAAGATCACATAGGCCTGCATATGCCTGTTTATATATATATATATATATATATATATATATATATATATATATATATATATATATATATATATATATATATATATATATATATATATATATATATATATTTATACATATATGCCCTGTATGTGAACGATTTTTCCTTGTTAGATCTAAACCACTTCTAAAATGTCGGAATAAATTAAATTCTACACAGGTTATATCTTGTCGCTCTTCAGGAACGGGATTTTAATTCTCACCCGGCAACGCCGGGTATTCCTTCTAGTATTATACAAACCGACGACCTCCTTCATACATATTAATACACTGACGCCCTATTTTCATATATATTGCATCGTTCGACGACCCATTTCATATCACAGATCTATAGATCGACGCTCTATTTCATATATATTGTATAGACCGAGTTCGTATTTGTCCTATACTCTAGTATAGTGTTTGTATGAGACAGGATGGCCAGGAAATAATTCATGTCTAACTTAGTTTTGAATCAGTATAATTATAGCATCATCTAGTGCCGTACCCGCAACGAAGGTAGTCTGCAACGGATCTCCAGAATTCCCTGTCTCTTGTCTTGGTGGTGCACTCTGCTAGACTATAGCATGTCCATCGTGTGATGTTACTCTCCCACTTGTATCTCTGTCTACCTCTCGCTCGCTCCCCATTGACTTTACCCTCAAGTAAGGTCTTCAATAAGGTGTCATGTCTTTTAATGTGTCTAAAGTATTTTATTTCCCTGATCTTTATTTCTCTTAGTAGTTCTTTCTTCATATTAAGTGTTTTTAGCACCTTTTTATTTTCTTTATTCTCTGTCCACGATGTTCTCCCTATTCTTCTATATACCCACATCTCAAAGGCATCAATTCTGTCCTCTGTTTGTTTAGTGTCCATGTTTCTGAGCCATATATTAATATAGAATAGATGTAGAATTTTATAATTCTCATTTTTAACTTGTTTGTAATTTGTTTAGATGTTACTATTTTCCTCATGTCATTGAAGGTACTTTTAGCCATTCTTATTCTCCTTTTAACTTCTGTTTCACATCTGCCATCATTTGTGACTATGTTTCCAAGATATTGATAATGTTTTACTTGTTGCAGTCTCTTCATGTATGTTTATGTTTAGCTCTTGTTCTTTTATGTCTTTGCTGATTATCATGGGTTTAAAAAAATATATTAATATCCAGTCCATATTCATTACTATATTTATTGACTTGATCTATAAATTCTATAAATAGTTTTAACTCTTCAATCTAGTTTGTTTTCTTAACAGGCATTAATTCCGTACAAAAGATCGCACAATTCACAACACTTAAATGTTTCCAAACCATATTCTCTCGACAAAATCAAAGAAGCAAAAAAAATTGTTCGCAGGAAAGTGCTAAAATACAAATTTAAATTATTAACCATTTTAGCTCTAATACCTGTATTGACGGTCACGTTCTGCATGTTTTTTTCGGAAACGTGAGACAGTACCGCATTTTACACTTAAACCTTACAAACGAATTCAGTTGCTTATGTTACAGACAATCTAATTGGAAAATTCTGTTGTTAAACCTGTAAATAGATGGAACACAGAAAATAACATTTCTGCTACTTCTGTCCAAGGCTAAATCTTGGTATTAAAGCTTAACGGACTATAAGTATTTAGATAGAGCGATGCTTCTGATGGCAGTAGACACGCGGTATTGACGATACTTCAGAAAGGGAATTTCTTGACAACATGGAAGTGAACTATGAGGATTATCTCCCATCACGTGTTCTATACTTATCTCCGTCTCTGGCATCACATGTTCTATACTTCCTTCCATTTCTCCCATCACATGTTCTATACTTCTCTCTATCTCTCCCATCACATGTTCTATACCTCTCTCCATCTCTCCCATCACATGTTCTATACTTCTCTCCATCTCTCCCATCACATGTTCTATACTCTCCATCTCTCACATCACATGTTCTATACTTCTCTCCATCTCTCCCATCACATGTTCTATACCTCTCTCCATCTCTCCCATCACATGTTCTTTACTTCTCTCCATCTCTCCCATCACATGTTCTATACTTCTCTCCATCTCTCCCATCACATGTTCTATACTCTCCATCTCTCCCATCACATGTTCTATACTTCTCTCTATACTCCCGTGAAGTCCAGAGCTCGTTACCCGGTAAGGACTGGTTTGTTCTTTTCTTGAAAAACTCACCGTGAACATGACGTGACGTTAGTAAGGGCATGCGACTTTTATCGCACAAGCCATGTGCAACATCCCTGCAATACCCTAACGGGAAACATGCAGTATTGATAGTATTTTTATAAGCAATAATCTGGTATAATCATCTACGTTCGGTAGAAGAATGTTCTAGCGGAGATTTAGAAAATATTCTGGTAAAATAATTTACGTTCTGTAGAAGAATGTTCTAGTGGAGATTTAGAAAATATTCTGGTAAAATAATTTACGTTCTGTAGAAGAATGTTCTAGTGGAGATTTAGAAAATATTCTGGTAAAATAATTTACGTTTTGTAGAAGAATGTTTTGGTGGAGTTGTAGAAAATATTCAGACATAATCCTCTATTCCTGTTATAAGTGAGGGCAGTAGCTACTGTTTATAAAACATTCTGGAAGAATTGTTTATTATTAATAATAATATATCTATCTATCTATTCACTTTTCTCTAATTTTTCTGTAAGGCGTTGTAAGATTGAATGACAATCGGTTTTTGGGATATCGCACTTTTGATGCAGTAATATTGTGACGTCTCAGAATGTCTGTAAATCCTTCACTCCATCTTCTTCTTGGTCTTGTTCTGTTTTCTTCTTGGTCTTTCCATTTTCATGTTGTATGCTTTTGTCGCTGGCCAATAAAGGTTCATTCTCATTAAGTGGCCGAATCATTTTAATATCTGTTTTTGTATTTATTTGACGACAGACATTGTTCCAACAGTTCATGTAATTCTTTTCATTTCTGGCATGATCTCTTCTTGTTCTGTTTGCTGATTTTCTTTAGACATCTCATTTCACACGTAGAAAGCGATCTCTGATTATTTTGTTAGTGTCCATGTCTGACATTGATAACAGAATGTTGATATGAAGATTGAATTTATGATTTGCTATGTAGCTATTTAACTGTCGTTGTTATTTGATGGCGGATTGGTATTTGTGTCTTGCGAGCTGTTGTTATTCCGATCTTTGATCGATTTTCTAATTTTCTTTAACTTCTTGCACAACATCTAGAGCAGATTTATATGTCTAGCTTTTCTCACTACATTCTTTCTTTCTGTGAACACTTTATGTAATAACGTAAATCAAACATTACAAGATGAAGGCTTTTTAGTCAAAACGTCGTCTGTTCCCTGTATCTCGTTGTTAGGTTGTTTTATGTGTTATTTTGTTAACACATCCACCTATTTTTGTTTATCTTGACATTTGCTCTGTGTTACTCAAGCCACCTTCATCATGTTTAGGTTCGTTACCCTACACTGGAACATTAATTCCTTGATAAAACATTATAACTATGATGAACAGAAAAATGGCAGGGAAATAGGCACTAAACACAAATACAGGATAGAGAGATAATACAAGTAGATGATTATAAATATATTGTGTAATACACATAGTCATAAATGATGGTTTGTGTAAATATAAAGTTGAATATCATCATCAAGTACCGTCTCCGCAATGAAGGTTGGATGCAACAGACCTCCAACATCTCCTGTCTCTTGTCTTGGTAGTGCACTGTCCTATACCGTAACCTGTCCATCTTGTGATATTACTCTCCCATTTGTATCTCTGCCTACCTCTTGCTCGCTTCCCATTGACTTTACCCTCAAGTAAGATCTTCAACAGTGTCATGTTTTTTAAATGTGTCCAAAGTATTTTATCTGCCTGCTCTTTATTTCTCTTAGTAATTATTTCTTCATATTAAGTGTTTTTAGAACCTCTTTGTTTGTTTTCTTCTCTTTCCATGATGTTCTCTCTATTGTCTATATACCCACATCTCAAAGGCATCAATTCTGTCTTCTAATTGTTTATTTAGTGTCCATGTTTCTGAGCCAGACATTATTATAGAATAGATGTAGCATTTTATAATTCTGATTTTTAACGTTTGTAATTTGTTTAGATATTAATAATTTCCTCATGCCATTGAAGGTACTTTTGACCATTCCTATTCTCCTTTTAACTTCTGTTTCACATCTGCCATCATTTGTGACTATGTGTCCAAGATATTGATAATGTTTTACTTGTTGTAGTTTCTCTCCATGTATGCTTATGTTTAGCTCTTGTTCTTCTGTGTCTTTGCTGATTATCATATTGTTTTGTGTTTGTTTTTTGTGTGTGTTTTTTTTAAATATTTATATCCAGTACATTTTCATTACTTGATTTATTTACTCAATCTATCAGTCTTTGTAGTTCATGTTCACTTTCTGCTAAAAGAAAAGTGTCATCTGCATATCTCAGGTTGTTTATTATTTTCCCATTGATCTTGAGTCCTGGCACTTCTTTTATATCGAAAAGTTGAATATAATATAATAATAATAATAAAACAAAATAGTCAGTCAGGATCGTTGGAGTGTCACAACTGGAGTCATCAGCATACAAAATGTCTCCAAATAACTCATCAACGATTCGGAGGAGAGTAGAAAAACAACGTTCAGATATGTCTAGATGTTATCAATCAAAGATTTTAAAATAAACCTTTTCTCCTTCCACCCTCGACTGCTCCTTGCAAAATAATGTTATAAGGTGAGTCGTGTCACGTTACATGTTCAAACCAAACAATTTTACTCTGTGTCACGTTACATGTTCAAACCAAACAATTTTACTCTGTTTCACTGCTGCCACAAGTGGTTCTTGATAACCTGCAAGTTTGTTTATTTGCTGCCTGACAAATATATTTGTTTTGTTTTTCATATATCAATTCTGAACAAATATCTGTAGCATATGTTTTAAAAAGCCTGAATTCTCCTTTCCGAGTCAGTATTGAGTGTCCAACTCTCACATCTGTAGAAATTTACAAGGAGAATAAGAATGACTAAAATGACCTTCACTGACGCGAGGAAAATATTAATACCTAAACAAATCACGAATTAAAAAATGAGAATTATAACATGCCGCATCTAATCTACAATAATATATGACATAGATACGTGGACAATAAAAAAAACAACTAGAAAACAGAATTCATAATTTTGCGATTTGTACAAATAGAAGAATACGGAGAACATCAAGGAAAGAGAAGAAAAGAGGTTCTGACAATCGTGTGAAAAACGAACATTAAAGGAAATAAAGATTTAAGAAATAAAGTTTTTTGGACATATTAAAAGAAATGACACCTTGTTGAAGACCTTAGTTTAAGTTTTAATTGGCCGGGGGCCGAACAAGAGGTAGGCAGAGATATAAATTGATGGAAAAACCACGAGATGAGCAGGTTACAATCTAGCATATTGCGCCACTAAAGCAACAATCAAAGGGTGATGGAGATCCGTTGCAGCCAACCTTCATTTCGGACACGGCGTTTAATGATTATAATGATGGAACAAGTCTGACAAGCTTATTTTCTTACAACGTTCGGTGTCGTGGACGCAATTTTATATTTTCATGCAACTTTCGGTGTCTTGGGCACAATTTTAAGATGTCTTTTAAAAGTAGCTACATCAGGAATTTTAGATTTGATCACATTATACCCAAATAAATCACACCAAGAATAAATCACACCAATAAATCACACCAAGAATACATCACACCAAGAATAAATCACACCAATAAATCACACCAAGAATATGTTTCAAATATTATAAGGAAATGCAGATGGAAATACCTGGGACACGTTCTGGACTAGATGAAAACAGACTGAACCAGCAAGCCTTTATGTGGACACCTGGGGGATAAAGAAAAAGAGGAAGACCAAAAATTACCCTAAAAAGCACCATACTTGAAGAAGGAGAAATAATAGATTGCAAGTCCATACAGGAACTAACATTACAAGTAATGGACCACAATGCACGGAGAATCACAATCTTGACACAAAAGTAACAAACTAACTAACATTGTACCAAGAATTTCAACTAAAAAAATATTGCGTAGAAAATGAATGTGTTTTCTTTGTGTGCTATTCGATAAACGAATTTCCTCCACAAAGCAATGGCAAACTGCATGAGTAATGTGCCTAGTAATCTATTTTGGATATGCTCATATATGGTTGTGAGGCATGAATATTAAATAAAACAGCAATAAAGAGAAACATTGTTTTCGAAATGAGATGCTACAGAAGAATAATACGTATACCATGGACAGCTAAAATGACAAATCAAGAAGTGTTATTATCATTCAACGTCGAAGATAGTTGGCTCCTTCTTCTTCTTTCTTTCCTCTTTTACCCTTTACGGGTGTCGAGGGAGATACAATGTTCTTGTTCTCGCTTTTCTGGCAGCTTCAGAAAATGTTATTTGGTGTTCGTGTAATGTCTCTTTGATGTTGTCGATCCAGCGTACTCTAGGTCTACCACTGGCTCTTCTTTCTGCTTCTCCTCTCTTCATATATGCTTTCTAAAAATAATGAATCACACGGCATTCTTTCCAGATGACCAAAACAGTGTATCTGTTGGGTTTGTATGTTCCTTTACAACATATTAACAGCATATTAACAACATATTAACAACATATTAACAAATTAACAACATATTAACAACATATTAACAAGATATTAACAACATATTAACAACATATTAACAAGATATTAACAACATATTAACAACATATTAACAAGATATTAACAACATATTAACAACATATTAACAACATATTAACAACATATTAACAACATATTAACAACATATTAACAACATATTAACAACATATTAACAACATATTAACAACATATTAACAGCATATTAACAACATATTAACAACATATTAACAACATATTAACAGCATATTAACAACATATTAACAACATATTAACAACATATTAACAACATATTAACAGCATATTAACAGCATATTAACAACATATTAACAACATATTAACAACATATTAACAACATATTAACAAGAAATGTGTGGGGTTTTTTGTGTGTCATATAACGAGACATAACCGTATATGAAGGCAGAGTAACGGTAGCAAGGGAAGAGAACGCCCAAGACGACGATGGTGCACTGATATACCAGATTGATTAAACATGTCTCTAGCTGCGACAGATCAACATTCACAGAATCGTGGAGTGTTCAGAAATCCATAAAGAAGACCACGTTTTGGAAAGCAAATGTCACATGATGGTGATGATATCTAGGAACTGCGGCGAGCTGCGCTTTATTCATCTTACGTCTGGACTTCGCAGTCAAGATTACTTCTAGGCATCAAGGATAACCGAACATCCAAGTTTGTTTAAAAAAAACCCCAGAAATAACCTGTAAAAACCCTCCGCGTGAGACATCCATTCGTTCAGAGAACTTTTTTTTAGGACAAGTTTGTTTGTAAGGGAAGTAAATATACATAAATTTATTATTATCTAATAGATTCCAACAAAATGTTGACAGCTGTCTCCCATCCTGTTGTTAGGAAACATGAACAAACAATTGATGAGATTTGACTAGTTCCGCTTGATTTGTCCTGAGGAGTAAATGCATATTTACAAAGATGATTGTGACTTGTTCTTTCTTTGAATTTCATAAACATTATCTGAGTAAACATCTCTGGGTAAACATTTCGGAAGATTGATAATGTTTCGCTGTAAATAGATTAAGTGTCTTCATGGATTTTGTCCACGCGTTGATGTTGTCTTTACGCATGAGTTGGAAAGCAGAGACAGCAAGAGTTGCCATGATGGAATCTCGTGTAGGCTGTTTGAATTGAGTTGCTGGCGATTGAGCACAAACTGGCACATTGTTGCTCTCTATTCATTATTTGAAAAGAAAAAAAGCTTTGAAATTTTAGAATAGAATGGGAAATTGTTATCTTTCTACTCAAGCGAAGATATATTATGGCTTAAAAGGGCAATCACTCCCTGGCACTTTATTTGTTCATCAGCACGACATTCAAGAAAGCTACAAAAAAATTAAATTATTCAGGATTTCTTACAGAATCTAAATTTTAAGATTGCTAATGATTACTTTGGTGTATCTGAAAGGAACACCAAACTCTGAAGCGACCACTAGACTAAAAGATTTCATTTACAATTATAAGAAATCAAAATCGCTAGTGAAGGTTTTGACTTGCTTAAGTTTAAGGGCGTGCTGTGACTCCATTTGGCAAAGTCTCCACGTCTGATTGGCTAAATGCGTTTATCCGATCCAATGAAACTGACCAAGAGCTGTCTAAGTGTTTCCATTACGTGGTACCTGTTTCTTGGCAGGGTTCGTGCAAGTATACCGGTTCAGGATAATTAGAGCTTTAAATAATCCTAGCCGAAACAGGAAGGCACCGGTTAATTATTTAAAGCTGGGCTTCATACACACAAACGTAGAGAGACATGGTGGGATTTTTTCGTGGATGTTTACAGAGTGGTACCACTGCAAACCTCGGGGGGGGGGGGAAGAGGGTATGGGTTTGATGATGAAAATTCTCCCCTGGAGAACGCTGGATCTCCCTGAGAGCTATATAAATGAGCCATTTGCTGTGTGCTCAAGAGGTCTCCGGTTCTAATACGGCTAGAATGGCTGTGTTTATAAAATGAATATTTTCAAACATCCCATTGGATTACCGCTTGAAGCTACGGAGTTGCGTGTTTTAAGTGGTACTCTCAGCAGCGACGTGCCGCTTCGGTGATAGGAACGGAGTACAAATGGGGTTATCCGAGTACAATTGAGTCAATTCTCCACACATTTTGAGACCCTTTTTATGAAGCACGCACACACTTGAATACTCCTGCTTACACAATCAACATTCACTATCTCACATCTGTAAATATTATCAACCAATCACAGACACGTTAGTCTCTAGTATGTTGTCGGTTCCCTAAAGGGGAACAAAGAATAGCAACACTTTTTACGTTTCATGCATATCGTAAGAGACGACTAAGGAGAAGTTACGGTGTGAAGTTGACTGTCCCATCCCAGATATTGCAAAATTCTTGAGACTAACGGGAATTGAACCAGTCCGTTCTACGGCACCAAATCGCCTAGCAACAATTGCACACGCGTTTTTCAGTACTTGACTAACCGCATCTCCAAAAAAAGATGCGATTTCATCAAGCCATTCAAATCGTGCACACAAAGTCACCCGAACGGACCAATCGAGACAAGGACTATTACAACAACAACAAACATCCCATACAGGTATTGAAATATCCTCAGTAACAACAAACACATAACATAATATCCGTATTAGTTTTTTTTTGGGAGATGCGGTTAGTCAAGTACTGAAAAACGCGTGTGCAATTGTTGCTATGCGATTTGGTGCCGTAGAACGGACTGGTTCAATTCCCGTTAGTCTCAAGAATTTTTAAAAATTGTCCTCTGACTTCCTACTTAAATTTACCAGATATTGCAACAAAGCTAAAAAAAACCATGATACAGTGATATCTATAATCGGGACTACGTTCTGCTAAATTCTTCCTGAGTTTTAGAACGAACACAAAAGAAGAAGGCACATTTAATTGAATACAAAGAAATTATAATTAAACACATTCGAAATACAAATTCTGCAGCGTGGATGTAACTGAAAATACCGCATAAAAAAACAACAACAACAAAAATTACAAAATTGGTTACACGTTTCACCAGCTTTGTCCAATTAAAACAAGAATATGTATTTCAGCAAAGATATAACGCAATATAATTGAAACCTTGTGTGTGAATTTGAAATAGTATATACCATATAAATGAAATATTTCATTAAAATGCTGTTATTGGTTTCAATTTTAGTTTATTTGCGATATATGCTTAAGTGCTACTTGTCAATACACATCTCACACACATTTAAACAACTTTTACATTCAATTGTAAGACCTTATTTACAGGTGCTAGGTTTATCATATAATTGGCAATGATGTAAGTGTGAAATTTCACTATTTTGTACTGTTGCACACACCACATACGGTATTTAAGGTTGTGCATTGTGATATCTGAAGTTGTAAAATCTATTTTCTCTGTACACAATCATTAATATGCCTACAAAGATCAAAGGATTTTATTTGTTTATAAAAATTGGACATGATAAGCAAATATAAAATGTATGTTTATAGAGTCTAACCAAATATAACATCATATGAAAAAAATAACTATTCGCTATACCCGTGTTGCCTTAAAGCGTCAGGGGTAGAAGAGTTTTCTGGAGGCGGCCTTCTTATGTGCTGACTATATTGTGGAATTTGTCGCCTCTTTTATTTCGGTGGTCCATCGTTATCGTGGTCAGCTACTAAATCTGCCGTCACTGTATCTGTATAGCATAGGCGGCTGTGGTATGCTGTCTGATGGTAGTCTGCTGGTATGTGCAAACCATTTGATCTGTTGTCTCTTAATATATTCCAAGATTGGGGCGGTGCCAGTTCTTTATCGAATGTCTTCATTTCTCACTCTGTCTCTTAGCGATATTCCTAGACTTCGTAAGAATGTCATTTCAGCTGTCACAAGTTTACGTTTGTCTTGTGCTGTCGTTGTCCATGTTTGGTATTGGTAGCACGGCGTTTGCATGATAATACAATTAATACTTTAGACTAACAAATAATTACATTTCCTTGAGGGCAGAGCCAGTGAAACGTGCTACAGAACAAATTGTTTGATGGCAGATCCAGTGAAACGTGCTACAAAACAAATTGTTTCAGGGCAAAGTTACTGATAAACTCTGAATGTCGTAAGCAAACGGCACAGAACCCCCCCCCCCTTCCATAGGGATCTATTTATGTTGCTAAACAATATAAATTAAGCCAGCAAATAAAAACAACTTGCAGGTGATCAAGAACGACTTTTGGCAGCGATGAAAGCATTTGTCACACCTAGCATTCCTCGCAACCTAGCAGTCTGCCATAAAAAAGAACAATGGTAAATTTTCACTGGCCCGCATCTCGCCTTTATCCATAGGAACCAGGTGCAACATTCACTGGCCCGCATCTCGCCTTTATCCATAGGAACCAGGTGCAACATTCACTGGCCCGCATCTCATCATCACCCATGGGAACCAGTTCCAACATTCATTGGCCCGCATATCACCTTCACCCATGGGAACCAGTTGCAACATTCACTGGCCCGCATCTCACCTTCACCCATGGGAAGCAGGTGCAACATTCACTGGCCCGCATCTCACCTTCACCCATGGGAACCAGTTGCAACATTCATTGGCCCGCATATCAATTTCACCCATGGGAACCAGTTGCACCATTCACTGGCCCGCATCTCACCTTCACCCATGGGAAGCAGGTGCAACATTCACTGGCCCGCATCTCACCTTCACCCATGGGAACCAGTTACAACATTCACTGGCCCGCATCTCACCTTCACCCATGGGAACCAGTTGCAACATTCACTGGCCCGCATCTCACCTTCATCCATGGAAACCAGGTGCAACATTCACTGGCCCGCATCTCATCATCACCCATGGGAACCATTTGACAGAAGACAAAAGTAAGAAAATGAAGCAAGACAACACGTGATAATGTGACACATGTGACACATGTGACAAGTTTCAGCATATTCCCCCAACTTTCCTTTGTCATCTCCTGAAATATGTCTGAAGAGGAGATAGTTTCCATATTTATTGCTCCGCGGACTAGAACTCAAGCACCCGGTTGTTAACGGGCGATGAAATCTAATAAACTACGGAGCATCATTTCTATCAACAATGACAATTTGGGAATATTTAATAGATATTAGCATAGTCTTATTTTGCAAGTGTTATTATTATAGAGAATTTAATAACAGGCAAAGACGTCGTCAATTCATCTTTCTCTTCTGCAGCTTTTATCACCACTGTCATCATCATCACCATCATTTCTTTCATCATCCTCATCAATATCACCAACACCTCATTATCATCGTCGTCATCATTCTCATCACAATCGCCATCATCATCATAATCCTCATCAAAATCATCACAATCGCCATCATCATCATTGTCAACATCATCATCTCCAACATCACCAACAATAATATCGTATTCATTATCATAATCCTTATCATTTTTATTATCATCCTCATTACCACTACCATTATCACGTTCATCATTATTCTTCTTCTTTTTCTTTAGCGTCCATTCTCAAACTCCCACAGGATATCTTTTGTAGCAGCACAATGGACCCACTAGATTTCCAGCAGGATGTAGTCCAACGAATGGAAATACGCCGTTTCGCCGTTTCATTTGCCGCAATAGTCCGACAAATCCGTCTCCGCGCGGGCTCAGCATTATATTCGTAATCATACTCATCGTCATCACCCTCATGATCATCATCCTCAACATCCTCATCATTCTCTTCATCATGAATCTCATCACCATCCTCACTAACAGGTATCACAGTTAAGGCTTCATAAACACCAAACGTTTTCTAAATCACACTGTCATCAGACAAATCACCTGGAAATTAATGACATAGTCGTTTGATCTCCCTCTCTCCCTCTCCCTCTCTCTCTCTCCCTCTCTCTCTCTACACCATATCACCCACTCTTACTTCAAATATTGTTATTTTATTTTAGATAGCAATAATCTCTTAATATTCAATCTATCTTGTCAGACAAGTAGTCAAAAATACAATCATGATTGTTATCAGAATGCATACAAGAACGATGATTGAAAGTTAGACACACGCGACAGCTGGATCACGTCGTTTCCTGTTTCAGCAGGTGACTGACTTACTTTACACGACTCCTGTGCACTTACATATGATATTTAATTGCTGGTGCACAATTCGGTGCTGAGGCTGAAGCACAATTCGGGAATGAGGCTGTGAGGCAGCTTTGGTTTAGGAGTTAGTTCTGAAATCATTGATCTTGGTAAAACTATTGGTTACAGGTAAGACAACATGCTAGTAGCACTATTGGTGATAGTCCAGACATGTTAGTAAATCTAGTGGTGATAGGTGAGACATGTTAGTAAATCTATTGGTGATAGGTGAGACATGTTAGTAAATCTATTGGTGATAGGTGAGACATGCATGTAAATATATTAGTAATAAGTTAAACATGTTGATAAATCTAGTGGTGATAGGTGAGACATGTTAGCAAAACTAGTAATGATGGCTGTGACATTCTAGTAAAGATATTGTTGATAGCTGATACATATTAATTAGTAGAACTAAGGATGACAGTAGCTGTAATATGATACATCAATTGTAATATGATATGTCAATTGTAATATGATACATCAATTGTAATATGATACATCAATTGTAATATGATACATCAATTGTAATATGATACATCAATTGTAATATGATACATCTATTGTAATATGATACATCAATTGTAATATGATACATCAATTGTAATATGATACATCTATTGTAATATGATACATCAATTGTAATATGATACATCAATTGTAATATGATACATCAATTGTAATATGATACATCAATTGTAATATGATACATCAATTGTAATATGATACATCAATTGTAATATGATACATCTATTGTAATATGATACATCTATTGTGATATGATACAGAAAATTGCTGCAAGGAAAATTATAACTTTAACAAAGATGATTTGCTATTGACATAAATGTCAAAACTGATGTCATACTGATGTCATACTGCTGACAGATACGATACCGTTAACACAAATGTCATACCGCTGATAGAAACAATACTGTTGACACAGATCAGGACCGTAGATACGTCTACAATAAGATATGGAGAGGTGTACCACCAAAGATGTAATTTCATCCAGTTCATAATTTTTGTGGATGACCTTTTTTTTAGGAAAATCATGAAGGTAAAGAGTGGGAGTGTTAACAAGACATTTCTATATGTAAAGAGTGTGAGTGTTAACAAGACATTTCTATATGTAAAGAGTGTGAGTGTTAACAAGACATTTCTATATGTAAAGAGTGTGAGTGTTAACAAGACATTTCTATATGTAAAGAGTGTGAGTGTTAACAAGACATTTCTATATGTAAAGAGTGTGAGTGTTAACAAGACATTTCTATATATTCATAGTATACAAATATTATTCTCATTTCCCATAGAAGGTCGGGGAGAGGGGTCGACACCACAAACTCCCGTCATTTATCTACGGGCTTATATCCAGTCCGTAGAGGAGGCGGTGATGGATTTAAATCCACTACCGCATTGGATTCAGAGCAAGACTTTTAACACTAGAAACATTGCCCCCCCAAAAAATGTGTGTAACTCTCCCCCCCCACCCCTCCCCATAATGATTTTATGCAATGTCATCAAAAATGGAATGAAAAAAATGGAATTTCAATGAAAATGTGGGACTGACCTTTCATTAGGTAAATCGAAAAATATCTCTTCCAACCGGAGATATATCTACGCTCCTGCTTGAATCAGATGTTAAACTGGTGATATCTACGCTCCTGCTTGAATCAGATGTTAAACTGGTGATATCTACGCTCCTGCTTGAATCAGATGTTAAACTGGTGAAAGATACAGGGTTTCCACTTGTGAAATTGTTGATGGAATGTGGCACTATTGATCAACAGACAATTCTCTTATTACGACATAACGTACTATGTCCTGGTAGTCTGCAGGAGTTTGAGAACGAAAACAGAAGGAGGAGAAAGACATAAGGGTTATAAGGCGATATTTAGGCATAAATTAGGTCCACTGTGACGATATTTAGATAATAACGAGATCCATTGTGACGATTTTATACAGGGATTAGGTCGACTGTGACGATAATTAGACAGGAATTCGGTAAAATGTTACGATATTTAGACAGAAAATAGGTTCACTGTAGCGATATTTAGACAGAAAATAGGTTCACTGTGACGATATTTAGACAGAAAATAGGTTCACTGTAGCGATATTTAGACAGATATTAGTTTTACTGTAGCGATATTTTGACAAGAATAATGTTAAATTGGCTGATAATAGACAACTAGAAAATGTAGTTACGAAAATGAAAAAAGAAACAGAGGAAAAGTGTATTTACGTGCGCTTTTGAGAATATGATAAAAATAAGGAAGGGGATCAATGATGAAAGATGTAATATTATTACTAATATAAAGAGAATTCACAAAAAGATTGATTATCCGGAGAGAGAGGGAGAGAGAGAGAGAGTGGGTTACAATTCCGTGTAGCTTTATATGTTTGTTGGAACAGTCATATACATGCAGTATTTGAAAGAACATTCATCTCAAAATGTTTCAAATACATAGAGGATTGACTTCATTGTAGTCCGATCTCCCTATATGTACCACATCCCTCAAAAAAGAGCAGTTAGCTTCAATATCGTGATCAAAACGCATCCAGTTCTAACGGATTACAGCTACGCAGCGAGAATTGGAGGGGAAAGCATATTATATTTTTTATTGACTTTGGGTCACTGACCCTATATGGGATGGGACAGCCAACTCCATCCAATAACCTCCTTAGTTGCCTTTTACGACATGTGCGGAAAGTAAATAGTGTTGCTATTCTTTGCTCCTCTTTCGGGCTCCGGCAACGCACGGACACTGTACACTATTCTGTTCTGTTCATTCTCACTGAAATTCCTTTCACTTCAATCTAGATATGAATAGAAAATCTATTTATCCAGGGGGTTTGTTCTCGTACAGACTTTAGTGGGCTGTCAACTTCAGGCAAGTCTGAGATTTTTCTACCGAGTCGTTTTATCTGAAGTATAAAGCTACTTCCTTTTAGTCACCCCCCCCCCCCCCCAACATTGCTGGTTGGTTGCTGATCCAGCGGTCCATTGGCTCATACCCTTTTCTGACCTAATTGACCTAATGCCATTAAATGGCATTATATTGCTGGGAAGTCTGTGGATTTTCGGCCCACCCCGGAACAGAGCCAGAGAATAACTATCACACCTCCAGGAAGGTAAGTTTTAACCTATGCACTGCTCCTAGCCACTGTAGCCAAGATAGGGTTCACTGTGCTCATTCCCCGCCACTAATTGACTACTGGTTATGCCGAACTTCTCTATTGCTCTAGGCATACAATCAAATGTTCAAGTCAAAAGGATTGTCATGTCCTGAGTCACTGTGCCTCTATGATGAGCCTCAGCCATAGAAAAAACAGTGATGTCAGTTTCCTCCTCCCCAGTGCTGCACAGTACATCTCTGGCTCCCTCCCAACCACAGGGGGTGCATACATATATATTCAAGTAAACATGAAACACATTTCAACAACAAAATAAAAGCATAATTGTATAGATGACATGCCATGAAGTTTCTTTATGAAGATAATAATATAACGGCATGTCATCCACTAAGGTTTTCTGTTGCATGGGTGGTATGTCTAGTGGGCCATTGGAGAGACCCACAGACGCAAACACATGCGCACCCCATTGCTAAGTTCTGAAATATTTCTTTCATTGGACTCCTCTTCTTCTTCATCTTCTTCAGCGTTCATTCTCAAACTCCCGCAGGATATCTCTTGTAACAGGGCAATGATCCTACTAGATTTCCAGCAGGATGTAGTCCAGAGAAAGAGAATGCGTTGTGTCGCCGATTTATTTGCGCCAATGGCCCGACACATCCGTCATTGGCGGGTTTAATTTGATTATTTGACAACAAGTGAAACTTTTCTGCATGTACTAGAACCTGTGTGTCTCTGCGTTCATCCAGTGTTTGTATCCTCCACATTTTCGTCATCTCTACTATTAGCGTTAATTTTATTGCCCCCGTGATGATCCCAAAGTGCCTGGTTTTCCACCTTATCTAGTTCATGTAATGTAGTATCTGATACTGGACACCATGCAGTAGACCCATATTCCAGGTGTGGTCTCACCTGCTGGTAAACTTTAGTTTATTAAGTATATTCCCATTTGCTCCCCATGTGGTTCCACTTAGTTTTCTCAGGATGGCTAACTTTCTCCTGGCATTTGTTGTAGTTGTGTTGATGTGTTCATTTCATGTCAGCCTGCTGTCAAATGTGACTTCGAGATATGTTAGTTGTTAGTCTTATTTCATGAGTTCTCCATTTATCGTGATGTCATGAGATTTTTTGAGGTGAAAGAGTACCTAGAGTAGTAATCTAATCTATGTTGATGATACAACACTATCTGTTTGTCTATGTCTTTACGGCATGTATAACTCTCTGTACCAGTTTGGTAGCCACTGTTGCATGTTCTTCCGTGTACCATGTAACCAAGTTGTTAGCATACATTGCCACTCTTGTACCATGTAACCAAGTTGTTAGCATACATTGCCACTATTGTACCATGTTACCAAGTTGTTAGCATACATTGCCACTCTTGTACGATGTAACCAAGTTGTTAGCATACATTGCCACTCTTGTACCATGTAACCAAGTTGTTAGCATACATTGCCACTCTTGTACGATGTAACCAAGTTGTTAGCATACATTGCCACTCTTGTACCATGTAACCAAGTTGTTAGCATACATTGCCACTCTTGTACGATGTAACCAAGTTGTTAGCATACATTGCCACTCTTGTACCATGTAACCAAGTTGTTAGCATACATTGCCACTATTGTACCATGTTACCAAGTTGTTAGCATACATTGCCACTCTTGTACGATGTAACCAAGTTGTTAGCATACATTGCCACTCTTGTACCATGTAACCAAGTTGTTAGCATACATTGCCACTCTTGTACGATGTAACCAAGTTGTTAGCATACATTGCCACTCTTGTACCATGTAACCAAGTTGTTAGCATACATTGCCACTCTTGTACGATGTAACCAAGTTGTTAGCATACATTGCCACTCTTGTACCATGTAACCAAGTTGTTAGCATATTGCCACTCGTGTACCATGTAACCAAGTTGTTAGCATACATTGCCACTCTTGTACCATGTTACCAAGTTGTTAGCATACATTGCCACTCTTGTACCATGTAACCAAGTTGTTAGCATACATTGCCACTCTTGTACGATGTAACCAAGTTGTTAGCATACATTGCCACTCTTGTACCATGTAACAAAGTTGTTAGCATACATTGCCACTCTTGTACCATGTAACCAAGTTGTTAGCATACATTGCCACTCTTGTACCATGTTACCAAGTTGTTAGCATACATTGCCACTCTTGTACCATGTAACCAAGTTGTTAGCATACATTGCCACTCTTGTACCATGTAACCAAGTTGTTAGCATACATTGCCACTCTTGTACCATGTAACCAAGTTGTTAGCCTACATTGTCACTCTTGTACCATGTTACCATGTTGTTAGCATACATTGTCACTCTTGTACCATGTTACCATGTTGTTAGCATACATTGTCACTCTTGTACCATGTTACCATGTTGTTAGCATACATTGTCACTCTTGTACCATGTTACCATGTTGTTAGCATACATTGTCACTCTTGTACCATGTTACCATGTTGTTAGCATACATTGCCACTCTTGTACCATGTAACCAAGTTGTTAGCATACATTGCCACTCTTGTACCATGTTACCAAGTTGTTAGCATACATTGCCACTCTTGTACCATGTAACCAAGTTGTTAGCATACATTGCCACTCTTGTACCATGTAACCAAGTTGTTAGCATACATTGCCACTCTTGTACCATGTAACCAAGTTGTTAGCCTACATTGTCACTCTTGTACCATGTTACCATGTTGTTAGCATACATTGTCACTCTTGTACCATGTTACCATGTTGTTAGCATACATTGTCACTCTTGTACCATGTTACCATGTTGTTAGCATACATTGTCACTCTTGTACCATGTTACCATGTTGTTAGCATACATTGTCACTCTTGTACCATGTTACCATGTTGTTAGCATACATTGTCACTCTTGTACCATGTTACCATGTTGTTAGCATACATTGTCACTCTTGCACCATGTTACCATGTTGTTAGCATACATTGTCACTCTTGTACCATGTTACCATGTTGTTAGCATACATTGCCACTCTTGTACCATGTAACCAAGTTGTTAGCATACATTGCCACTCTTGTACCATGTTACCATGTTGTTAGCATACATTGCCACTCTTGTACCATGTTACCATGTTGTTAGCATACATTGCCACGCTTGTACCATGTAACCAAGTTGTTAGCATACATTGCCACTCTTGTACCATGTGTTACATTAGTAAAGATATTTCCAGTGTGTGGTAGACAATTCCAAGAACGCATAAGACTCTTTAGTCACAGTCGGGCACACCTCAGACATCATCATCTTCATCATCATCCCAGTTGATCTGTATAGTCATTGTCGACACGCATGTGCTTGCGTCTGTGAGTCTCATCACTAGACAAACCACACATGCAACAGAAAACCTTAGTAGATGACAAGCTGTTATATTGAGGTTATCTTCTTATAGAAGCTTAATGGCACGCCATCTATACAAATATGCTTCTTATGCTTTTATTTTGTTGTTGAAATGTGTTTCATGTTTATTTGAATATATGTATGCACCCTCTGTGGTTGGGAGGGAGCAAGAGATGTTCTGTGCAGCACTGGGGAGGAGGAAACTGACAGCACTGTTTTTCCTATGGCTGAGACCCATCATAGAAGCACAGTGACTCAGGACATGACAATCCTTTTGATTGAATATTTGGTTGCATGCCTGGAGCTATAGAGAAGTTCGGCATCACCAGTAGTCAATTGGTGGCGGGGAATGAGCACGGTGAACCCTATCTTGGCTACAGTGGCTAGGAGCAGTGCATAGGTTGAAACTTACCTTCCTGGAGGTGTGATAGTTATTCTCTGGCTCTGTCCCGAAGTGGTCTGAAAATCTACAGACTTCCCAGCAATATAATGCCATTTATTGGCATTAGGTCAAAGGTCATGCGTCCATGGACCGCTGGATCAGCAACCAACCAATCATTGTCGACTTCGCCGAACGAACAGCATATATCATTATTATATATATATATATATATATATATATATATATATATATATATATATATATATATATATATATATATATATATATATATATATATATATATATATATATATATATATATATATATATATATATATAAAATCTTATACATATGTGTGTAAGATTGATTGTGTCGCTAAATGAATTTATTCAGATAATGAAGGATTAATTCGTACGACGTGATAAAATATAATTTAGTAAAGGTTATAGAAAGCGACATAGGCATTATTCTAAACGAGCATTCAAGGATATTACATAATTGATTTTGTAGCGTATATATTGCACAAATATAGACAAAAAAGAAAGTTGATTACCGGACAGACCAGAAGAATATGATGGAAGAATACGCATAGAACGATTATCTGTATAAGAAGAATACGTTAGGAAGAATACGCGTAAAACGATTATCTCGTACTGCAGTTATCGCCTGATTAACAAATGAAAACATATTAATATATCATGTCTCTTGTTGTTTCTCTCGTTTTCAATCTCTCGGTTCTTTGTCTCTCAATAGGAAATGTGATGATTTATTTTTTCCAGTAATGTTATCTGTCGTTCTCTTTCCCTTCACGGGGGATTTCCGTCACGTAGAGGTTAAGCTGTTTGTCGCGTGCTGAAGAAGTCACGGGTTCCAATTCGACTCGTGGGGTCTTGTTTATAAAGTGGATATTCTCCCATGAGGCCTCTGAGGATTATCGCTTGCAGCTACGGAGTTACGTGCTGTGAGTGGTACTTTAGGCAAGTACATATGGGGAAACTCGAGCACATCCGCTACGCCCTTTGAGCCCTTTTTAGCATATCGCGACGTCTTCTTGTTCTCAGTGTATATATATATATATATATATATATATATATATATATACGGACACACGCACACACACACACACACTTACTAACGCACACACACACACACAAACACACACACACACGCATACATATATATATATCTGCATGCGTTTGTTTGCCTGTCCTAAACATCTCA